>JAAVUC010000031.1:0-74412 GCA_014898925.1 Fusarium nelsonii | reverse complement strand
GGGAAGGGAAAAAGCCAGAAAGGGGGTGGAAACGGGACTAGGATAAGAGATGTGACAATGGACTCAGGTGAGGATTGGCAATGGGGTGTCAAAACGGGGAGGGGGGACCGATGAGGCGAAATGAACAGAGGCGAAGAAGAAAAGAAACAAATAATACCAGACCAGACAAGGTCAGGGGGGTGGGTAGATCTGGCGTGCGATGGACGAGCGACAAGGTCCCTCGTGGTGGCGCTGAGCGGGACAGTGGCAGGGGGTTCCGCCTACATAGAGGTCCTGTCCTAGTCGGGATTGGATTTGTTCTGGCCAACAGACAGGGGCCGCAAGACTGGGGCTTGCTTGGTTTGGAATATTCAAAGGCTGGCTGGGTGAGCGCCAAATTCAAGGACTCCCAAGATGGAAGAACAAGTTTGATTGATTGAACGTTGATGCTCGTCTTCTGGGACACAAGGCGAGGATCAAGAGTAGCGCAAACTCAACGACGGGCGACTGCCGCGGAATTAGTCCAATGGCCGGGGTCTGGGGATGTAGCACTCAGGTTAGCCCAAGACAGCCCGGAGCAGCCAACAAGAGAATGAGTGGGTGGAGCTCAGAAATCACGGCACTGAATTGCACCTGTTGGCGACAAAATCGAAGCTAACAAAGTTGACTGCTGGAAATCTTAAAGCAGACGATGCCTTTGGTAGTGGGGAGATTCGTTGGACACGGCTTGGACAACACCTGGCGCGCGGCGTGGATGGGGTCGAAGCTAGACGTCGGAATGTAGCAAGGTTGGTTGACCAAAACTTGTACCAACGATGATGACTCGAGTAGGTATTGACGTTGTTGTTGACTGACGACGTAGGTATTTTGAATTGGCTGTCTGTGATCCCGTCTATTTCCCTCTCTATCTTCTCCCTCAAGTTGCGCAATATTTTGACCGAGTGAAGACTGGGCTGAATGGATTAACCAGCAAGGGATAGTACAATAACAACAACAATGTATTGCACACAGACACGGAGCCGGGCAGCGCTGGGCCACTAGAATGGCGGGCAAGGACAAATCCTGCTGCTGCGGACGGCGGTGTCTCTGCAGACGCTTTAGTCAGCGCGGGGGGACACTGAAAGGTGAAGTAGCAAGTAGACACTGAACAAGTCGACCAAGGTGGATAAAGATTGAAAGATGAGAAAGTAAATATCAAGATTAGGGGGAAAGAGGTCGGTTATCTCTTTTGTTAGAAATGTGGAGTGTGAGAGAGGTAGGTAGAGGGGGAGAGAACAGAAGAAAGAGGGAAAAGGAAGGAATATTGTCCAGCTGCGAGCTGCAAGGCAGGCAAAGCAAGGTAGGTAAGGAAGGCCAGGTATACAACGCATGGAACGGAAGGAACTGTGAGGTGACAGGAGCGACCCAAGCAGTGCAACCACCTGAAAATCACCAACTGAGCTGCAGTACAATACATTACGAGGAACCAGATCCGAGATCAGCGCCTTGATTGTCACATTTTACTGTACCAATGGAAATCCATACACGCTACCTACCGAGGTACCGTGGCAGGCAAGCAAGCAAGCAAACCACAACCCACGGACAGTACTGTACCTAACTTGTCTATAGCGAACCCGGCTCTACAACGTCTTTTTCAAGACCTGTCGAAGCAAAACACGCGCTTGTTGAAAGAGCGCGCCAACCACCACAGCCTTTACCATACGTAAATAGCGCTTTCGACATTGTTACTTCACACCATTTGAAAGGATCGTCCGGTACAAAGGAAGAACCAGCGATACGGTTATTTGTCAATGATCCATTCAAATTATCCGGTCTAATGCGACGATACTTTCACCAAGTCATCGGTACCAGACGAATGGATTGATACCGTCGGGCATGTACAAATTGATCCTACAAACAACTAACTTGAGCAGGATCGGATACTTGGTAATTTTATCCCAAAAAAATGATACGAGACATCCAACATCACAGACAAGTCAATCAGCAAGCGCGCCTCAGCAAATATTCTTGATCCTGTACGGCGTTAGGTCGCGACGGACGCCTGGGGGAAACGGTCGCTGATAGAGATACCGCCCATGCTACAGGGATTTTGAGGTTCGCTTCCACTGGCTAGGGGACACGACGGCACGACGGTTTACGATACGGTATAGGTGGGGAAGGGGAACGGTAGGGATCCGAAGAGAATCGATCATGGATGGGTGGGCCTTCGGAGAGCAAAAGAGGATGAATGGCCTTGAAGTTGACCAGGGGGGAAAGACTGAAAACCCCATGTTGCTCTAGGGCTGTGGCATCTCATCTCTGGCAAGATCTCAAGGGCCGCGCATCTCTTCATCGATGACATGTTCGTCATCAGCATGTACATACAACTTGGAACTTGTTACGTATCCGCTGCCCTTTACCCTAGGAGCGCTTCCCAGAGGTTCTGGTGCTACAGGAAGGCTAGAGAAAGAGCAGCCGGAGAAAGAAAAAGAAAAAGCGAAACAATGATGTACTCTTTACCATTGCTGTTGCTCTCAACACCAACCTTGTCATGTCCAATGGCTGGGGCATGACAATAGCCTGGCTCAGTAGCGGCTAGGCTTTGGAGATCTCCAATCTCAACTTCTGCAAAATGGTACGATTTCTAGGGGGGCTTGTTCCCTGGGGTCAGCAGCGGTCTGGCTTGTGTGGTCCACAAGCAGTACGTACCATAAGACACCCCTGAACCACCCCCAATGCCACTTGACTGGAAGCCGACGGGGTTTTCTAATGCGGTCGCAAGGGCACGAGCCATGAGCCACTATAACTCGGTTCCGATGTTGTTGACAAGTAGTGATACGCGGTAGTAAGCGCAACACAGTGGATGAGTGCTTTGGGAAAATCAAGACTGACGTTGTGGTCAGGTTCTGGTGGGCGGAATACGGGGCAATGTCAATACCGTTTGGGATGTTCGTTTTGCAGCATTTCTGATACCGGTGTTGGACGTGAATGAATAATTTGGGCCTGAACTGGCCTCTCATTGACACATCACATTTCGATCCGGTACAAGTCAGGTCCCCTGCCGACTGTATGTATTGCACAGTGCAGTTGCATTACCCTCTATACCCTGTAATGAACTAGAGTGCATGGGAGCCAGGAGTGCAGCAATACTAGCTTGAGGTGAATAGGGGCGAAGAACAGGAAACATTACATATGACGGCTCACATGGGAGATGAGCGGGATTGACATGAGAAGAGGTGGGAACAGAAGTTTCCAAGGTTCAACCTAATGAAACCTCGAGAATCAGGCTGGGACGGCTATTACGTTGAGAAAATCAGCGCTGAAGATGGACGCTCTGGTCAGAAATGGCTTGTGTCTTGGAAGCCAAAACGATGAATGACGAACAATGAGCATTGGAAACGAGAGAGATGAGCGAGATAGGCCGCTTTCCAGACGCAGATTAAGCATCCCGATGGATGGGCGGTACCGCAGCCAGGTACGTCAGTGGACAAGGACCAGACTCTGAGCATTTGCAAGCCCACCTGGCTGAGGGATTCATCTTACCTCAAAGTAACTTTCTGGAGCTGCCAGTTGACACTTTATTTGAGCTCCAGCACGTGTGGCCCGCAGGTCCCTGTGGAAGAAACCCAATTCGAACGGTCCCCGCGGCTGCCCTCCCGCAGGGATGGTTCATCCGCCACCACGCGAAATAGTCCACTGGCGCCGCGCTGGCGGGTTATCCATTCACATCACTAGCAGAGCAGAGATGACCCGCGGACCTAATCTCTCGAGATCAGACACGCCCTTGCTTAGTGCGCCGCCATGATGGACGTGTGTGGTACCCAAGTTCGCCACTCCACTCATACTGACGAGCCAAGATGAGATCAGATGAGATGAAGATGTAGGTAGATGCAGATACCGCACTACGTAGTGCCTGAACGGGCTCTGGTGGTCGAGATTTCGTTCAAATCACCCAATGTGTGGCGGGCAAGGATAATTAGTTGGTTGCTTGGTCTTGTTTTAGTTGATGGTCAATCGTAGATGGGTTCTTGACTAGTCAAGGATGTTCCATGGATGCTTCACCTGCGAAACAAGCCAAGCCAAAGCATATGTTGATAGGCTATTGCTTGAGCTGTAAGCGAATGAACTGGTGATGGCTTTCATCGACCTTCCCCCTCTGGTGTTCGATATGGCGATTAGTACCTGATTGATTACATCGCCACAAGATGCCAGCCCAAACATAACAAGGCCTTGCCGTCTTTCCTCCTTCGAAGATTACAAGTAGAGGATGTATAGTGCAGGTTGGTAATAGGAACCAGTACACAGTACAGCTAGCTATGGCGGACGTCACTTTACCAGTACAATACAGTGGTGTCCCTAGGATCCCCAGCATTATCCTGGTGTGTGCAATCGCCCATAATTTCCGTTAGGCCAAGGTCTCCCATTCCCACTGGCCTTCCAGAACAATGTACGAAAGAGGCAAGTGCATGTACATCCTTACTCTTTTCTTACGGCGATAGGCGACGATTCCATTTCGACGTGTTTCTCTATTAATCATGAGCTTTGTTTCTTGAATGTTCTCTTGGTAGCCCCTCACATGTTGATTGACAACCAAGACAACTGCCGTGCAATATCATGATCAGCATAGGGTTGTGCGGTTCGCATAGGCAGTAAATTAATTACAGTCATCGGCAGGCAGGTAGGGCGTTGAAGAGTTCTCCAACTTGGACGCTAGAAGCCCTGCCTGGTGCACTGACTCTTCCAGACATGGATGGATTTTCTATGCAATCTTGTCAGCCAGGGTCTTCTTCTTTACGGGGGATTGTGTGCATGCGTCACTAAGAAGAGCAAATGGTTCTCACCATGGCATGGGTCTCCCTGGTTGTGAGCTGGGGCTGCATCTAGCCTTTTTGTTTGAATGTTCTTTGAGGATATTGTTCCCAGTCACTTGGGAAAGCAATCGGCTGTGCCGCTGACATTGAGGGATAAGTCATGTCATGTTGTGAGCTTAGTTCCATGACAAGGACCGGGGGTTTCGTGTTTTGATGAGCGTCTTTCAACTCTATAACTTGGCCGCTATAGGAATGGTATGTTTCTGTCAACTTCCTAGGCAGTTCCTTTTGATGACACTCTTTAACCCTGGCGAAAACGGCCATGCTGTATGACTTGGTGCTGTGTACGGGTGGCATGTGTGACTATGCAGTGCTCAAGGACATTTTCTTTTCAAACTGAGCAGTGCCGATCTTGCTTGAAGATCGGAAGGATATCTGTTCCTATAGGCCATCGGTGCATCATCGTGGAATATTTGGGCTGAGTTTCCTGTGTAGGGTGAGATAATTACCTATGGTGATATGACTTGAATCTACGACGGCAACACTAACGTTGACTATCATTTCCTTTACCTGGATACTGCGTCTACTGGAGAAACACAGGTGTCCTTTGTATTTAAAGACTATTGATTCTAGACTTTCTTGGCTCTTTGACCGGTCTGGTAGTCGAGATATGGTATCCCAACCGTCTCCTTGTAGAGTAGGTACTATAGGTACCTGCTACTGTATTACTACGTTACGTTCTGCAATTACGGGGCTGTCTGCACAACTCGGAGAATTCTGCCAACGCAATCGTCCTTGTGTTTGTGCAAGGAACAGTAATCGCGTTTCTACCCGAATAAGTTCTTTTCTCCATTTGTTCAGGGATAAAAATTGGCAGTAACAGAGGTCCTGCTAGCTTGTCCCTTCAACCTTTGATGGATGAATGGAAATAATTAGTATGCTTCTAGTGCCCACAGGGTCTGAACGACCAGCCGGAGGAACTGAAACTGTCCAATAAAAACGGAGTATAGAGGGTCCTGACTCTTCGCATGGGGGTGAGACCCGCTAATTTACCGTACCGATGGAAGCCCCAATTGCTTCCATCTTAGACGGCAGCCAGGTCCTAAAATGTCCCATCTGGTCTAGCTTGATGGTCCATCAACATTAAACTGACCCGCAAACTATCGAGAGGCACGATGTAAGCGAGGTTTCCTGCAGGAAGGATCATGAGCTCTTTTCAATTTTCAATTTTTTCATTTCTTCGTATCTTAATTTACTCATTGCTTTTTATCTGATGTGTGCCTTGGATCTGACCGGCATTTGCTTTCAGATTCGTCAGATTCGTCCATGTCATCGGGCAGTAGATACAGCTGATCGAGGATGCAAGTCATACGTTTTCCAACACCACCTCGCCAACCCAATACGGCTTTTTCCGAGATACAAAAGCAATTCCTACCAAAAGGACCCTGCTCAATCTTGTTTCTCAGCTGTCAGTTATGGCCGTCGATGTGCAAACACTACATATTCACGTGTCCGTCTGTATGTGTTATCCCCGTTATGGAGTCCACAACCTACATGTACCTCCTCCTAGATGGGTCCCCGCCCGACATAGCGAATGGGGTGAGAGAGATTTCCTCGGAATCGAGTTCGTGTTAGAGATGAGCGATCCATCCATCCATCCATCCATCGGATCTGTTAACATTCGTTTTGCCTGCCTGCCGCCCGAGTTTGACCTGATCTCGTGCCTAAACGAGAATTACTCGGCTTTAATAAGCTGTTACACCTGTCTAAAACGACCGATGTCCTGCCCATATTCCTTCCTCATACTACTATGCATGGTAAGAGAATGCATGTGCATGGGAGCCAGGTCCAAAGTAGGTACCTTCTTACTTATGTGATGTGACGGGTGACGGTACTTCCGCTATGCCGTGTTGTCTATAGTGTACGAAGCTGTCATCAACGGCTGTCTTTTTTATTTAGACAGATATGACCTTGCAAGTAATTATTTCTTGTACGGTCTTTTTTATCCATTTTATCAGTCATGGGTCATTGGGTTCCGCATTATCTAGTAAAGCTAATATAGAAGTCTGCCCGAGTGAACTGCGTCAAACCGGTCTGAATATCCATGTGATAGCCGGTACCTCATCAAGTACATGCATGCTCCATACTAGGATCCGAAGCCACAGAATTTTTCACGGAGACACAGACTGCCTCGGAATGCTTTTTTCAAGTGACAAACATGCCGTCGACAACCCTTACTTGATATTGAGTCAGGTTCGGGAATAGTGGGCGTAAGTAAAAACAAGGGACTTGAGGTCAGCCAACCTACTATACCAGGGCAGGAAAAAGAAAGCCGCCCTGTCTGTCTCCCACATCTTGACATCGGCAAAAGGAACATTTGTGAACTTTATTCCAGCATCGCGGACACCCCTGCAATGTACTAGACTGTACCATACCGTACAGGCCTGCACAGTATCATGGGCTGTTGCGGGCCAAGACGGATCTCAGACCTGTTCCATATCGTTCAAGTGCGCCACGGGCAGACAACTCCGACAAGATGCATCAGATGCCTGTAATTATTCAACAATCACAAAAGCCTACCGACTCAGCCCAGTTGGAACCATCCCAAATGCAGTTACACAGCCCTCCTTCGCTTCGGATGCGTGGCGTTAATACATCAGAAAAAGTTCCAACGGCCGGGATCTAACGTTGGAGATGTTGAATCGTCGATTCAGTGTGCCAGGATTGGCCATGATACAGTACTGTCACTACAGTGCAGTTTAAATGGGGTGCCGATGGTCAGCCAATGCATGCCAATGCCAATGTCAAAGCACCTGTTGGTTATTGGCGCAGGGCTTACTAGGCCCGACTACCGTACATGAACACTGAAAGATGCTGTGACACAGACGGCAGAAACGTCCAATGTCGTCAGGGGTCAGATCTCGAACGCTGGAGGACAAATCCTAGCCAACACGATCATGAGATCCCCACGATGCGGCGTAGCGCACGGTTGTAGCGAAAGACCAGCTGGAGCCATTGACAATGTTTTGTCGCCCACCATCAGCCTCAAGCGTGTGCCTCTATCCACAGCTAGACCTTGTGTAGACAAGCCCATCACACACTGGACATTGACCATCGGGTTAGGCCTCGATAGCCCCGACTGGAAGATCTCAGGTCAAGCCTAGAACATGCTCTGCCTGCGACGAGGGCTTGCGAAGTGGCCTGATATCGATCGCGCCGTGAAACTTATTATTACACGGTAGTTGATCTAGTCAAGTTTGATCCTTGAACACTAACTAATAATGCTTTAGCCATTCAGCCTCTCCGATAACGCCTTCCGGCTCGCTGCCTCAGCCATACACTGCGTTGCACTGTATTGTATTGTATCGTCAGCATGTAATATGTGAGGTGCACTGAAGAAGGGGGGGAGGGGGTGCACGATTGAATCGTTGATTAATTGATCGAGTGAGTGAGTGATTTGGGTGAGATAATTATTCACATATCAGCTTCACGGTTACACAGCCAACTCATCAGACATTCGTGGATCCCTACATATCCGTGACTACCAAGCAAGCAATCAATCAATCAGTAGAAAGTCTCCATCAGGAATTGGGTTTCATCAGCGTCCAGCGGCAAGAACGATAGCTTTGAGACTCACATTGTACAATCCGCGCCTTGCTCCAATGATTGTGGCATACGGAGTAGGAGACGGGTTGCGTTTCTGCACACTGCATCAGATAGATCAGATGTGCCCGTCTCAGCTGGCTTATTCTGCAGAGACAGATACAGCTACGCATACAGATACAGACAAGAGTACATGCCGGTCATGACCTGGGCCGTGCTGCAAGATCCAGGTACTTCGATCCACAATACCCCAAAGTACTATATTGTATCGACCGATGTTATCCTTTTATCCCTACCGACCGGCATTGATCTATTTCCCGCTGTTTCCAGGTCCGCCCGCAGGACTGACACCAAGAGAAACTAGATCGAGTGGTTTGACTGGAGGATGAACACCCTCCGTAGCGAGCAAGTCTCCCATGATGTTGCATCGTTCCCTGCCGGCTCCCTATTCAGGTGCTCTCGTGCTAGGGGAGGATTTGTGTTATTTTCCGGATCGTTTTACCAGACGCCGGTATCCAATAGGAATGGGTTTCACCTGTAATGTGGATATGTACTGTATGTGGTCTGTCGTTCAGCGGGAGGCGAGGGCCTCAGAGTACGAGTAATAAATGAGTTGAGTCGATAACCATATTCAAGAGCTATTACCATACTACCTAGGAATGGAACACGTGGTGGACCTTGAACGCAGGGCGGACGAGCTGTGCTTGAATCCCACCATTTGGCAACATTCCTCCGCTCAAAAAAGCATGCATTTGCCGTGTTTTTATTTTTTGGGGGGGCGCTTTGACGTAGGGAGCACATGAATAAGTATTCGAAACCATTGTGTAATAACCATTGCCCGACTGTGGAGTTGAGGCACAAAAAGACGGGAGAAGCAAAACTGATCAAAGGCAATGCACGAGATCATGAAGATGACACACAATACGACCTAGGTTACTGCGCAGAGCCCAGGGGGTATGCTGATGCTTGGCTTTCGGCCAAATATTCTTATTCGACCGTAGCAAGGTTTGCAGTCCATCCTTCAATAATTGATCCCTGGAAATACAGATCTACAAATCTACTCAGAGCACATTCAGTTATTCTTTCGGAATTTTAGTATATAATAAATATTATTATTAACAATGTGTTATTCCCCAAGGCCTTCTAAGGTTTCAGAAGTTATAATACGCACCTGTAAACTAAGCTTTGTGGGTATCCCGACCTAAGTACTGATGATTCAAGTTAATTGGTACATTCGTATCTGAGTTTATTAGATTGTCAGAGATCTGTCAAAGATCTTTCCATCTGCCGACAAAGTAAGAGTTCTTGTTCAGCATGTCATTTCCTTGTCCTTATGCTTCATATACCAAATGCGACAATGAATCCCAGACTGTTCATGCAGCTCAGCCCTTCTTTGGACAGGCAGGATGGAAGGTTTCTTTCCGTTCTCTTGGCCCTCATGTTTCGGTGGATCTTTCTCTACTCACGCACCGTTGAAATCGACGGGATAGAGGAAACTGGGGCATTCTCAGGCTGGGGTTTCCATGTCCTTTTAGCTATTAGCGCCCTGTTAGTTCGAGCAGCTTCATCTTACCCTTCTGTATCTATCCTGGATAAATTTTGACACCGCACTGAAAACGAAATGAGCCAATTATCGTCTGGCTCTGGGTGTTGCGAAGAGAGCGAAGTGTTCGCGTGCTCTTCCCATGTTACCGGTGAGTAGGTAAGTGTTGTTGAGAAAAAGAGGGTCTTGGTAGGCTGGCTGGACCTTCCATCGCTTCTCGAAAGCCTCCATTGAACCTTCCTCAAACTCCAATCTCAAACCTCCTTGGCGAGTTCGTTTTCGGAAAATACCGTCGTCTCCTTCATTCTTTGAGTCCCATCCATTACTACCTCGCTATGACATGCCCCTACCTACCAACAAATGGACAAAATCAAACACCTTCATAATATGCAGATCATCAGATCATGTGTCGATGCTGATGCTTGCCTGGTCAGATCCATGCATGCAGCGCAGCAATCACCTTTGGACTCGGAGGCGCCAGTTTCCAGGTCTCATATTCGACCCTGGCTGGCCTTACTTCTGCGCCAACTCAACCGCCGCTGATCATCGCAAATATCGGAAACGATTAAGTGGTTGCCGGCATGGATACCTAAAATGTCACTTTGGAGATTCATCACCGATGGATCTCATGCAAGCGCTGTCACCCTGTTTGGTGGTTTCAGCCCCCAGCCTCAACGCCTTTGCCCTGGGCTGGCCTGAAGGTCGGTCCCAGCCATTTCCCTCTTCCGGCCTCCTTTCGATCTTCGCAAATCGATCTCCATCATGAGCCCTCAACAAAAATCGCCAATGCAACAGCATCCCCGGCCTGAGGACTACCGTTGTTCATTATTACTTGTCTGCAAACGCCTACCATTTGTGCCCGTGGAATACAGTGTGCTTCAACCCGGCGAGTATTCCTCATACCTCTCTGTACCTCACATTCTGTGGTTGCTCTGACGGGTATCATCAAGACAAACTCTGACCGCACGCACATCGTGCAATATTCGCCGAGAGTCTATCCACATGCGCGCTCCGATGTATATCTTGCACAGTCCGTCACCGAGTGAGGTCAAATGTAACGGGCGTTGGCAAGATCCATCTAGTTGGCAGCCACCTACCGTACATAATTAACGCAAAGATATCCAATACCACCAGCAGTTGGTTAACGGCACATCCCCACCATGCTGGCCGCACACACCCGCCCACATGCGTCCGAATGTGCCCGCCCTGCAGCTTCTCGATTCAACGGTCTCGATGATGCACAACGCTTGAAAAAGCAACACATAAACAATGCTTGTTCAGACTCAGCTGGATGCCAGTTCACTATTCTCGGCACCTCATACGTCTTTTTCTATCCTCTTCAGACGCCGATAAGCTTAGCAGCAATGATACATGGCGGATCGTATGGTACTCGTTTCTTCTCCCGCCACATGTCTTACAAACCCCAGACTCGATCTGAAATACCACGTCAAATTGGGTTCATGACCACACCCCATTTATGGGCACTTCGTGTCAGAATCAAGCATATGAGGCCTCCATGGTTCAAACGCAAGATCCTCAGTGTGCTACGCACATGGGAACAGGCGGCTCTCTTTTGTTCTGCTTCCTCCCTTCGAGGGCCATCAACTGCCGAAGTCTTGTCACAGTACATAGCGTTCTCACAAAATAAAACCTTGCAGTAGTTGCGGCCGCACACGCTGTTACAACTGGTAAGCGGGCCGTTTTTTCAACTCCTGAGCTTGTGAGCATAAGAACACTCGAGCAGGATGGAACACAGTAATACAGCCCCCAACAGAGTGGTATTTCAGCCAACTTCAACCGATCGGATCAAGTACAATGACGTGGCTATGCTTTCTCGGATAACCTGCAAAGTACTGTGCGGTCAGATCGCTTGTTTATTTCTAGGTCTGCATCTTGGACGGTCCAACGTATCGGCGGTCCTGGCCTCGAAATACCGTCAACGTACAGCCAAGTATGCAGATCTCTACAGTACCGATGACTTCAACGCGCAACTGTCAGAAGTACTTCCTCATGGCAGGGGTGGGCTACGCCCGGAGCGATCGGTGAGAGTTTAGGAGTTTCCCGCGGCTCGTCCGAGTGCTAGATTCCCGCTCGGTCAAGGCTCTTTTACAATCCATCATATTGAACGCTCAGTTGTCGCAAAAGAGATTGTGACCAGTTTGCCACCAACGAGAGGCAGATGAGTACGTATAGTCATACGTCTCGCCGGCATAAAGATGCATAGACGCGTTTAGCCTGGATACCTAACGACGGAGCACCTGACAAGACGGCAGAAAGGCCCAAGAGCAGCAGTCCTCATTGAACAGCTGGAGAAACAAGGACAAGGGTCCATCAACGCCAGGACGGAATGGCGGGAACCCTGGGATCTGGCTAGATGTGGGGCAGGCTCGACAGCACGATCGTCTGATCCCAGGGCGCCGCGCGCTAGTGAGATCCTGCCCGTCCCGCGAACACACCACACCGCTTTCAGCGTTTTCATACACCCCTTTTTCGCATCTCGGCCAGGATGGAGTCCAGGGTAACGCCAGCGAGTGCTCTTCTCACAAGTACTGCCACTTCGGGTTGATGACAATGCGGGCACCTCTTGCTTTCATTAGTATTCACCGAGCTCATGCTTGGTGAGCTAATGCTACTTTGGGGATGCAGTGAGCTGGTGAGCAAATCTTGTATCCGGGCCCACATATGGATGGATCGATCGAAGTGCTGCTATTAGCTCAGCATGTCAAACATGCAGCAAGACCCTTGGGACGCATTGAGCTTCCTGTCTTGGTAAACGTCGAGCCGGCTTCATCCACCACTGCAACATTGCATCCATTGCGCCTCAACCGCCGACAATATGAGACTAAAATTTAACCACGAATATGAGTAACTACGTGGCCTTTATGTGTTGTTGCCATTGCCTCAATCTATTAATGCCTAGACAATAGGTGTGCACTGCTGAGGAATCCTTACGCTTGGTAAGTCAGTCTTTAGGCTGTACATAGTGAATCAGTAAATTCTAACAACCTTGACAAGGATCGGTCAGACAGTCCGCGTCTTCGGATTGGTGAGAATAAAAATCCCTGTGACTGGTCGGACATAATACAGAGTGTGCATACTGCCGGCCAAAGAAGGGCGTGCAAGCCCAATTGCAAGCCACAATACACCGGATAGCGATTTCATCAATCTAACCTGTTTTCTTTTCACACCTTGGCATTATCGAGTGGCCTGATTTTGAAGAGTGCCATTGTCCATTGTCGGATACTTACAGGCCTTTTTGTTCCTTCAAGTCCCGAGCCAATGGCAAATGAGAACCTCGATCCATCTGGACGTCAGCCTCGCTGAATCGAAAATGTTTGCGACGAGGCTGACATCAGTAGGACGCAAAATTATGAAAATCTACCCATTACGATCGATAAGTCTATCATACGTCTGCGATCGCCGCAAAGACCTGTAGGAGGAGAGAAACCAAGCAACGGCCCACCCTTCATGCTGAGGAACCCGAAGGCTTGACGACATCTCCAGCAGACCTGGCAGCGACTTCTAACCGAGTTCTTAGGGTGCGCTACTAAAGACGTCCGACAGCAGTCGTCGCATGGCCCTTTTGACGGCTCTATATTTACTTTTGGCGTCAATGGCTTCAGGCTATATTCCGCACCAGAACTCTCAATATTGTTGTTAGCGTAATGGAATGTTCTTAAGCTAAAGCTTAGCCTACTGATCTAGTTAGTCTATGACGGCTTGCGCGGAAGTTTCGGTGCGAGATGAGGTATTTCGTATTCTCCTTCTGGTACCGACTCGCCGTCTCAGCCTTGCCAGCTTTGGCTAAGAGGAACAAGCTTAACCAAGCAGGCCAATGACTTACCGACCTTTTAGGTTGATCGATGCTTGTTTGCCCCTTCTTTGACCCAAACTGGCGTGATTCATCGTACGATATGATGGAAAGCTTGTCCGCTTGTGACCCGATGCCCTCTTAGTGTATTCTAGATGGGTGACCAGTCACTATGATAGTGAAAGACTATCGATCCCAGCTACGCGAGTCTGGGCAAATGAAATCATATGTCGTGGCTACATACTGAAGTTCAGTATGGAGCCTTGGCGGAACTTTTTCCTCGGGCTGTTGCCCGTCTAATGAAGTGGCTTCAGTTATGTTTCGTCTTCCATCGGATCTCATCTCATGCCGTCAGTAGTGCATCGTATCGTATCGTATCGCATCGCATCGCATCGTATCGTATCGTATCGTATCTCATCCCCCAGCATCGTGGCGGGGGTGCCACAACCCCGGACGTTGGCGCTTTACTGGGCCCGCTCCTGAATCAGAACGCGACTTGTCAACTCATATGGCAAGACCTGCTGCTGAAAGGCTTGAATGAGGCCTTCTAGGTAGCACGTCTTTCAGATACAAGATTTTACTAACTGGCTCACAACAGGTTTATGCTCTGACGCCCACCTCCGCTTTACAGTGAGCCTGGTTGTGATGCGTCAACAAGGCAACCCAACCACAGTGGCATGAACAAGAGAATGCAAAGGATAGCGTGTGGCATATACGTGCACAAGCATCCTGCGAAACTCATGCTAATTCACAGAACAACACTGAGCAGGGTTAGAGGGCGTATCAACTTGTTGAGCATGGCCATGAGTCAAGTTGGGTGTCAGGGCGTTACGCATTGAAGTCTCCACCAAATCAATCTTCGAGAAGGTGTCCAAGCGGAGATCTTGACAAGCCAGAAACAATAGTTTGTTGCCTCGTTCTTCGTTTCCTTCATCGGTATAGCAGTCGTTTCTAACCCGTTTGTGAAGCCTTCAACTCACATATACAAAAAAAATGTTTTATTATTGCATTTTGGTAACCCATCATGCGTATCCTGTCATGCCCAACGTTTCTTTTTCCACGTCCCACGGATGCTGCATTAGTGTGTGGAGTTGAACCTGGTGTGGTCGTGGTTTATTTTCTTCTTTTTCTTATCTGCCGGAGAGGTCTTGTTCAACAGACAACATGCCCTTCTGCAGTTGTTTGCTTTTTGCATATGCCTATCAGCTTTTTAGACTGTGGTGCTCTGTAGACCAATTCAAATGATGACTCGCCTCGCCAGCCCTTCAGTTTCGTGCCCTCGGCATTGAAAGGAATATCAAAAGGTGAACCACCTTGACGGTGTTGATCACCGAATGCGCTGGCAGGAAAAACAGAGAAGGCCCGCCTTGAGCTTCGTTGTCCTCCTACAAGATGCTCCACGATTGATCGATTGCAGTCTACAAGGTTGTGGACCATATTCGACCCTGACTTGGTCGTTATTGACCGACATGGAGAGGCACGTTATTGTCTATCTGATTGTGGCATGTGACCCCTGTGGAGATGCTATGGTATATGCATGATCCGTCTAAAGGACGACATCGTAGCCATGTTGGATCTTTATCGAGGGGGGTGAAACTGAAGTTTGCGTCCCAAGGGTTCAGAACAGAATGCGGTCACGGACAAAAACTTACTTCATGCAACTCGACCTCCGCCGGTTCAACTTCCGCCCAGTGCAAGAACCCTTAATGGAGCCCGTATCGCAAGACGATGCTCTGTTTAATACAAATCGCCCGAAGCTATTGACGATCCGGCTCATAAGCTGGGGGTATGGCACTGACCATGGCGTCGATAAGATCAAACCCCCAGGACCCTGAAATCACTTTCCTCGGGTAGGTGCGTCGATCACCATGCCTGGAGTCCCGTGGTTGGCTAATCTCAGCTCAATGGCGAGTTGGGCCAGTGCCCAAGACTCATGCGCCATCTCAAATCTCCATCAGCTGGCTTAGCGACAAGGGCTGGGACCGCCGTTGATGTTGCTCACCGCTGGCCTTGCTGTCAGGAAACGGAGTCAGTCACAGCGCTAGAAGACTCTTTAGCCGGACCAAGAAGAAATAATGTGGGAATATGAGACAGCGGCTCCGTGGCCGATCCAGGGTCCTCTGATGCAGCAGTCATATCAGGCGAGTTGCTGAGTTCCTGACTCCGTTCCGAAAGCCTTGAAGCACGCCCCTATTGCTTGTGCAGCATCAATGATATCAAAGCGTATTGGGTCCAATAGCTGGAAGCTGATGTTTAGGGCGAACGCCAGCCGCGTTATGGGGCAACACCATACTATATTGGTGATGGTTTGCGAGCTGAGTGCTTACGAGGTGCCATACCTGCCCTGCAATTTGATTCTGCAGGTGCACCTTGGCTGCAAGGCAAGCCAAGTCAAAGACAAACCCACGGTGAAATTTTATTTCAATCTGAGTATTCGCTGCCAAGTCAGGGTATAGAGGCGGACCGTGGGCCCCCTTTGAGAGATCCTGCATCGTCGAAGTGCATTGATTAATTAGTTTTACTAGTTGCCCTGCTTTGCTTGACGTGCGCTCGAGCTTGCTTGTCTCGTTGTGATGTTTTGCAATGCTAGTCATGATACAGTCGCGGTATTGATATACAAGACGGATCTCCATTTCGAGCGAAACGGGACATATTGGGTCTGCAAAGAGGAAAGAGCAAACTCGACATGTCTGTTGGTGATACAAAACTATCATATCATATCATGTCGTATCTCGATGGCATATTTTGCTCCTCTCTTTTCAGCCTTGCTCCACTTGTTGAATCGCGATTGACGAACCTGTTACCCAACAATGTTACTGCATTCTACAAGATGAGGATGGGAAAGAGATTTTTTGCTTGTGCCTTTGACCTTGAGTGACATTTCTGGGGCTTGAACTGTGCCACATGCAGGATTCCTTCAATGCACCGAGTGTGATTCGGTATGTTGGTTCTTGAGCATAACATGATGTGATGAAGTCGGCTGATGGTTGTTTGTTGTTCTGAGTTAAAGACGCAATTAAGCTCTTGTTTGTTTGTGATATGTTTGTCAATCTTATGTCTTGGTTCAGTTGGTTGGATGCAGCCAGGCCATGCAAAGCCATGATACAGGGTAGGTAGATTGACCTTCTCAAAGGAGCCTGTCTTGAACATGGTTCAGTCGCTATCTTTCCCATTTCTGGCCTCTGGACCCTGCGAGTTCGTTTCATGTTTATTGTGCTTGGAAACCTGAAATACCAATCGCAGCTGCAATAATACCAATAAAGTTGATGAAACGGGTACATGTCAACGACATGTTTGCTACAAAAATACCCGAGAAACATATGTGATAAACCATAATCTGGTATAGTTTGTGGTTACCCCGACATGAACGACATAAGAGCCGGAGTCACTCGGTTACCAGTAGAAAAGGCCCGGAAGCCTAAATGAACGAGTGCAAGGATTGGGCCAGTAGGGATGTCTTTGTACAATTTCGACTACTGGCTGTTGAGGTTCCTGAGCACATGTGAGTGGAAGCTGTCATAAATGTAAGCAACTAGGGTAAGCATATAGTTTGAGTACTGCTTTATGCGTGTATAGCAGGGGAAGGAGAATGTCATGGTGTTGTGACGCGGTAATCGCAGACGGGTAGGGGACTGCCGGTGATATATCGAAAATTTCACTGGGATCGTATATGCTGCTTGGACTCTTGTTTGACTTCAACCTGGCCCGGGAAATGACCCAGATTACCGAGCAGTTATGGTTAGAAGAGAGAAGAGAAGAGAAAAGAAAAGAAAAGAATAGGGAAAAGAAAAAAAGCAGGCGACCTGATCTGTGTTGTGATTCAGTACTCCGACGTATAGAGAAGATTAAACACACTTTAGCTGTGCCACACGAAGGTACCATATGCGGAAATGCCTGCCGCTGTCAAATAGTCGTGTATCCTTGTACAATACCGCAAAGGTCAGTAAGCAATAAACATGCAACGGCATGGGTGTATTCAACGGAACGAGCCTTGAAGTGCTTTCAGGAAACCGTTGAGCTGCTAGGGACATATCACCAAGGGTTGATAGGCACAAATTGTTGCATCAAAGTAGCATAGCATTCAATGCTCGTAGTTCATTTCATTGTCATACGTAGGTATCATTAACCTCCTCGAATCTCGCTCTCCGTTCCGTTTCCTTTCCTTTCAATAATGTTACAAGCAGCGCACTTATTGCTGGTTCTTCTCAACACCCTCGCGGCCGACGTTGCTCAGGTCGACCTCCTCGCCCTTGGTAGCGGGCTCACGGAGACCAGACTGAGCGGCGGCATCAGTGCCGATGTGGCCCTCAACCTTGCCGGCGCCAACGTTGACGTTGCGGGCATCAGCCGACTGCCAGTCAGAGGCCTTGGGGGGCTGTTCGGGGAGAGGAAGGTTGGCCTGGGTCTCGGCGATCTTCTGGTCCTTGGACTGAGTCATTTTGATTGATTTGCTGGGTAATTTGTTAGAGTATTGTCCTTGATTAAACTGCAGATGCTGTGATGACTTACTGGTTTGGGGGTTGTGGTTTTGGTGGTGTAGAAGTCTTGTGGATGTGGTTTGAAGGTTGATGTCGTTGATGATGATGATAAAGTGTGACGCTTCTCAAAGGCCTTTTAATATCTCTTTCTCAGTGCCCAGAGAAACAAATCTTCTCCATAATTCACACTCCTTCCCCTCCAAACAAACACTGAAGTTGACATCACGATGGCTATTTGCTTGTGTGACGTCAGTGAGTCACTGACGTCAGAACAACCTCACCCGTACGTAAAGCTCCGGGCTATTCCCCACAACGAACATCATCTCTCACGTTCCACGGTGTTTCTGATAGATTCTGCACCACAATTTCTTACTCGAATCACACTAATTCAGATCGCGGATCGACCCGTTTAACAGTAAGGAGGAGTACTACAGGGATTTTGACCAAGGCTACCGTCAGGTACCAAGTCAGTGCCTTGGTTGAGGCTGACTCAAGGCGGAGGAGCACGCGACTGGCGACATACACATATTAACTTTGACCAAGGCATACACCACGGTCTACAAGCATTCAAATGGGGGTCCATGATCATAAGCAAAGAACGTGCTTTCTACTAGGGTAGATCTCTAAAGACCAACCATGTACATACACATGTATAGCCGAACCAAAACCGAGTCCGGCGCCCAAAACGCCTTGTAATGCGCTTACAAGCAATGTCAACTCAACATCCAACCGGCCGTGACGTCTCAGACCCCGCTCGTTATCTCAAACGTGGTCTCCAAACATTTCACCGTTACAGTTCTTGACAGCAGCTTCTTTCCCCTTACGCTACTCGTCGATCTGTCTCCGCAGACGTAGGCTTCTCCCCTACGTCTGGGTTGAGGTAATCTGCATCCTCAGCTGCTTCGTACTCGCCAATTAAGTCTGCAACAACTTGTCGCGCCTCGTCAAACTCGTTGAGGTTCTCAGAGAATGGTGCTGTCTTCTTGTATCCTTCCATGAAGGCATTGCGCTTGCGCATGCCGTCGTATTGTCTTAGGATTCTCTTGAAAAGCTGTACGTAAGTCTATCAGTATGTGCGCAACAAATTATTGTAAAGGGGGAAGTTATTGCGTACCGTTGCGATGCTCGTGTGGTTGGCAAGCATAAGTCCGCTTACACGGTGACTCATGGGAATATATGGACTTCTCTTCGTCAAAGCCACCTGGATACTTGCAGGTCCCCAAGGAATAAATGTAGCCAGACGTCGCTCTCGGATACGAAGCAGACTTTTATGAACATCCGTCGGATCAACCTCACCCTGGATGACATTGAGAATCGAGATATAACAACTCTTCTTGCCGGGAACTGTAGAAACCATGCGGTTCTTAGGCTGGAGCAACCGTCGCATCACGTCAAGCACCGTTGTCTTGCGCACCGTCTTGGCTTGCTCAACCTGATCACCAGTAAATGGTGTGTAGGCAGTCATGAGGAAATGACATCTGGGGGTTGGGATAAGAGATGCTAGAATGCTGACAAGATCATTGTGCATGTAACCGGGGTATCGTAGAGTTGTTGTGCTGGCCGACATGACAGTGGCGACCTGAGAATCATTAGCTCTCTCATTTTCACCTGCATAATTGCAAAATATCTCATTGCAACGTGTTTTTGGGAATCTAATAAGGATGAAGTTACTCACCAGTTGGTTTGTTTGCTGGAAAGAAGGCTCCTGAACATGTAACCTATCAGCAGCAATGTGTGATAGGGCACCGTTATCCAGAACGACAACTGAATCAGCATTTTGGACCAATCTTCGCATAGATAGGATACTGTTATAAGGATGCACGACGACATCGCCTGCGTTCGTCGTGTCTGGAAAGACCGAGTATGTCTGTATAATCTTTTTGGGGAACCGGTCATTGAGCCTCTCAAGAAGGAAGGAACCGAGACCTGAACCTGTTCCACCGGCAATTGAGTGCAGCATCATGAAGCCCTGGCACACCGGGAGTCAGTGGGCGAATCCCACCCGATTTGGAGATTGCTCACCTCAAGAGAGTCACTACCATCAGCCTCCCGATCAATCATCTCCATGATGTCCTCATACACCGCTTCACCACTCTGGTAACCATCACCCCAGTTGTTGGCAGCACCGACACCATCTTTACCGACGTAGAAGTTCTCGGGGTTGTAAATGTTCTTGTAGGGCCCTGTCTGAATACCATTGATGACCTGCAGAAGCTGTTTAGCATTCGACCGCATTGCCACTATCTGGATAGAAGAGACGCACCCTAGGTTCCAGATCTATCAGGATGGCTCGAGGGATGTATCGTGTGTCGTCACTCTGGTAGTAGAATACATCTTTTCGGTCGCCGCCCTCGGTCGCAAAGTCCTCTAGGTTTCCGTCTTGGCTAATGCCGTGTTCCTGGCAGAGCTGTTGCCAGAACTGGCTTCCAACTGCGCACGTGAAAAGGGTCAGCCATTGCGACTATCTATATATAAATTCGATCGAGAAGAGATTTGGAGAAGAAGGTCAAGCAGGCATCGTATAAGTAAGTAAACAGATGCGGTGTGTAGCTGACAGGGACGGTAGCGGGGGAGAGATTGAACTGACTGCTGTTGCCGCACTGTCCGGCCTGGATCGTGATAATTTCCCTGTAAAGTGCGACTGAGTGAGCCCCCGAATTGAGTTTATCTTCAGTAGAGAAAGTTAACTTACCTGGGCATATTGTCAAGGGTCGATCAAGGACTGGATAGTTGTTGTTTTAGGGCCAAATCTTTTTTTGTTCATGCATCGTCTTGGGGAAACCTGACGCGACGCGTGCCGCACTTGCCCTGAGCTGCCCGGCCTTACTGATCCCCGCCCCCGCGTTTCACATGAGCCTCTGATCTTCAGCCTCAACCTAAGTGTTACCTTCCCCGTCTGGCATTGCGAAGTCCTACCTAGTTAGTAGGCAAGTATCATGGGATTTATCAATTCGTTTGGGCTAAGTACTAGATAAGTAGGCATATTACTAGAATGTAGTTGTCAATTTCAACGAGGTACACAACTGAGGCATTAGAGGAAATTGCAATAGCACATCTCAGAGTCTCATATATCTTCTCTTCAACTTGTAACAATTTTAATGGTACACGGACTAACCACATCCTATCATTGCAACTCCAAGCTCTGATAAAAGTTTTTAAAAACATTGTACCAAAAGCAACTTTTGTTGTATTCCTTATAGTGGTCAAGTCAATCTTTCCCTGCTTGAGCTCCTCCCACAATGTTCTAAAAGATGAAACCCCCAGCGAAAAAAAAGTATAAACCTCGAATGCTTAACAACGCCCGCAATGCTGCTCCTTGAACCTTACCTTTCTACGTAAGCACGATGTAGTGTGCTTCTAATATACTATCCCCAAGTTTCCTTCCGCATTACTTCTTATTATGGACCTTGTTCTTCTCCAACGCCTCTGCAAGCTCCTTAGCCATATCCGCCGTCTTAACCTGAATCATCCATGTCTCAAGTCCGTCGCCCTTCTCATTCGATGTAGTCATCTTAACATACTTCTTGTCTGCTTTGTATGACATATCGGCCAGAACAGCTCGATTCATGGCAATGTGTCCACGAGGCTCTGCTCGCAAAAGAAGACGAACAACGTTGGTTTCCTTATGCTTCAGCAGTCGGAGAGCACCCACACCCTGTGTGGACCATGGACTCTGTGACTTGGGCTTCTTATCATCCGACTTCTCGCTAGCTGGCACAAACTTCAACACCTTTGCTCGTACATCGTGCATGACATCTTCGTCCTGCTCCAGGTTCTCGGCCAAGTTGACCTGTTCGTGCTTTTCGCCTTCTTCATCGCCTCCGGCGGTTCCTTCGGCCTGGGTGGATGGTTCCGGGGTCCCGGCAGCTGGTGTAGTCGCCAGGCTAGAGCCTCCCCCAAGACTGAACGGTGTGTCTACACCCGTCGCTTTAGTGGGGCGATTTTCCGATGTGGAAAAGGAGACTTACTGGTCCCTGTGGTAGAACCACCAGCAGGCGGTTGAAGGTTGCTGTTGCCAAAGGCGGGAGCAGACTGGTTGGATCCAAATGTAGGTGTCGAGTTTTGTGCCGGTGAGGCTCCTGTAAAGCTGAATCCTGGTGCCCCAGAAGATCCAGATGCGCCTCCAAAAGCGGGAGTGTTGTTGTTTGCTCCGAAAGCTGGTGCTGGCGTGTTGCTTCCACCACCAAATTGGAAAGGGTTAGAACCTCCGGACGGCGCCGTAGATGCTCCAAAGTTGAACATGCCACCAGATGACGATGGGGGAGCACCTGAGTCACCTCCGTTGTTACCGGACGCGAATGGGTTGGTGAATGAAGAAGAGGCCGAGTTACCTCCAAACTGGAATCCGAAGCTACCGGATGCAGAGGAGTTAGAACCGAAAGACGCGCCTACGTCGTTAGCAGCAGGAGTCGTAGAAGCACCGCCAAACAAAGGTGTGGAAGTGCCTGATGCACCACCGCCAAACGAGGGAGCAGGGGCAGCAGGGGTGGTTGATGCGCCAAAGCTGAAAATGGGCGCAGCTGCCCCCGATGCAGTTCCTCCATTGAATGCCCTCTTAGCCGGCGACGGGTCATCCTGCTTCATGGGACTACCATCAAGCCCGGCTACTCCAGACGGCTTGGGAGATTGGGGTGCGCCAAACAGAGGCTTCGAAGCACCGTTGACGTTATCGGCACCGTTGGAGGCCGCCCCAAAGCTGAAGATAGGGGCTGCAGCAGGCTTGTCTGCCGCAGGAGCGTCTTTCTTCGCCGCGGTTGCGTCACTGGAGCTGGGAGCACCGAACAGGGGCTTAGCAGCGGACACCGAAGCGTTGCCAAATAGGTTGCTGGCGGTGGTTGTCGGCTTTGCGCCAAACAAAGTAGAAGTTGTCGACTCGCCGCTTGCCGCAGATGTAGTAGGAGCACCAAAGAGGGAAGTCTTGGGCGCTTCAGTAGCAGCAGGCTTGTCACCGGAGGGCTTGGCTCCGAATAGGGTGGAAGATTGCATTACAGGTCCGCTGGATTCAGCAGGCTTGCTTACAGCACCAAAGAGGTTGGTAGTGGGCGCGGGAGTGTTTGCTTTATCATCGGGCTTAGCTCCAAACAAGCTGGTAGTAGGCTTAGCAGGCTCTGACGCCTTGACTGGCTCAGTGGCTGGCTTGGAGAAGAGGGATCCGAAACTTGGCTGGGCAGCGGGAGCCTTAGACTCAAACATGGACTTCTTGGGAGCTTCATCGTTCTCCTTGTCAGATTCGTCGCCACCAGTCTTGTCAGCGTGGTCAGGGGGTGTTGATGCTTTCTCGGCAGGCTTAGCCGCGCCAAACAGATTGGATGTGGTGGTGGGCTTATTGGCGAACAAAGAGCTTGTTGGGGCCGTGGTAGCCTTTCCAAAGAGAGAGCCGGCCTGGCCTGTAGAGACGGGGGCAGATGGTGCAAACTTGATGGGAGTAGTACTGGGGTTCCAGGTTTGATCAGCAATCTTCGGGGCAGGCTTCTCAGCTGCTGCCTCGGCCTTATCCTCAACACGTACAGGTTGCCCATCGGTATCCTTGGTGACTCGGTCAAACAGACTTCGACCAGGAGTGCTCTCCCTGGTGCCAGGCGCACTAGACCCGGCAGCAAGGCCACTAGCAGGAGCGGTCTTTTGTCCAAACAGACCGTTGCCAGCCTGAGAAGCCGTGTCGGCGCCACTAGCTGCCGCACTTGGCTCATCACCCTGGCTATCATCCTCAGCATCAGAGTCGGCCTCGCTCTCAGCGTCAGCATCAACACCGCTATTCTTGGCTGAGCTAGCATCAGAAAGGTAACCAAAAATGTTGCCACCTGAAGCGCCAGCTGTACCAGTGGGCTTAGGGTTCTGGAAGATACTGCGAGCAAGAGAGCTACCGGAACCGTTGGTCTTGTTGAAAGCGAAGGGGTTAGGTTTGGCAGCAGCGTTGTCATCGGCAGGCTTGGTAGAAGGCTTAAGGGGAGAGCTGACAGGAGTGGTAGATGCATTATTGGCAATCTTCTCGAAGAGTGACTTAGCAGCAGACGCGGTGCCCTTCTGCATCTTTGATGGTTGGTTATCGGCTTCATCACTGACGGATGACCTTCGCTTATTCTTGCCCAAGGTAAATGCAGGAACAGAGACAGGAGTTGGCGCCGGCGCTTGTTGCTCCTGGACATCCTCCTCGCGCTCGGGAGCACGTCGCTTGCTGTTAGTGGAAGTGCCATTCATCTCGGTATCCTTGGTCATATCATCGTCCGCCTTGCGCTTCTTGGCTGCAGTGACCTTGGTGGGAGTGGGCTCGTCATTGTCATCCTCTGGCTCAGGAAGACCATGCTCACGGCGCCACCTCTTGAGGACATCTTTTGAGGGCTTGACGTTCTGAAATTCGTAGAGACCGTATCGCAGCAAGATGATGCTCCTGCTCTTCTCAAACTCCTTTGCGAAGTTGATGACGTTAAGCTTCCAATCCTTCTTGGAGAAAATTTCATTGGCTGCGTATTTCAATCGTCGAAGATCGAGGATGCAGAAAAATTGCCGTCGCTGCTCGTCATCGAACTCAGGAGGGCAGAGATGCGAGAGGAATTGGTCGGCGTAGATGGAGCCCTTGTTGTTCCAGTCCTGGGGAATCTTCCTCGTAAGAACCTCACCAGACAGCTCAGGATCGGGGTCCTCGATACGCATATGGAAAAGATCCTTAGAAGTAGTCTTTGCTGCCATGCCCCGGGGGGTAGCCTGCGCGGTCGACTCTCGAAAGACACGGTTCGGCTCGGGTGTAGCGCCAGGAGCGAACACCTTCTTTGGGGTGTTTTGAGGGATGCTCGGAGAAAAAGGAGTGACGGAAGGATTGTCGGATGTGGTAGAGGCCCGGAAGATATTACGGGCAGTGGAGATTGTTGATCTGTTAAGGCTGCTTGCTGGCTGTTCATCACGAGTCATCAACATCCTTCGCGACGGCGCACTCTGAGGGACACCGAGACGGCTGTTCTTTAATGGCGTTGAGACGTAGCCGCGCCTGGCAAAAGGTAGCGCAGGACGCGGGCGAGGCGTGCTTTTGCTAGCATCGGCGAGTTCGCTCTCACCGGGAAGAGAAAAGGTAACCATCTTGCGCGATGGTGGATGAAAGGAGGTAGAGGCAGAAGGGGTTTGTAAGGGGAGGGTGTGATGATAAACCACGATGGGAGGCCAAGGCCAGAAGGTCGCGTTTTTTTCAAACTCGACAAGCGTGCGCGAAGTCAGGCAGGTGACGTGACCTGATGACAAGAAAAAGGTAATATAAACAAAGGGTAGATGTGTAAAACTGACGAGAAACAATCAAGAGTTAGCTAGAAAAGCTTCTCTTGTCGATAAGCGATGCGGCGTTGATGACAGCGCAGTCGCATAGGTTAAGCCCGGGGTCGCCCTGGGAAACCGTCACGAAAATATGAGAAGAGTTGTACGAATGGATGTTTTGACCGTGCGTCGAGCTGGGGGGACGACTGCTAATGAGCTGCTGCTGACCCTCCTTCAAAAAAAAAATTAATGTGGGCCCACTCAACTCAACTGCTCACATACCTCCTACCTCACCTCCATAGAAGTAGCTAAAGGGAAGCTACCCGTATGGAGGTATGAAGAGGTAGACCTTGCCCACTAAGGCCATAAGGTACCTCACCATAGTTTCTCAGGCACCAAAAAACCGGTTGCAACCACTTCAGCTTTCACTTTGACCGTATCAAGACATCATGCTGCATCTTTCAGTGGAGGTCGGCGGCATGCAGACCCCGTGACTGGTTTGCATCATGGATTTCTTTGCAGGTACAAGGTGACCGTGAATTCAGCCTGACCAAGATAAAGGACAATGAATGTCTCGTATGCAAATGGACTCTCACCCAGAAATTACGATATTATGGAATTGGGGATCGTTGTCGTATGGATTTGCTCATTCCGGTGAAACCGCTTCACCCGTTCTCGAAGCTGATTGAGCATCAGAGTCGGGCCTCAAACCTCAAACCGCGAACGTTCTGACTGCTTATGCACGCTTCGCATGTACTTTGCACGCGACCCAACAACACCATACGCCATTTCACTTCACACCGACAAAGTACTTTTAAACATCATATCCATTTGTTTCCTTGCGACTAGTCCTGACTACAAAAAGAGCGTGCGTCCCTACGGACCAATTTCGAATCGTAGATTCGTAGATCACTGGCTGTAATTCTTTCCCAACCAAGTTGTGTGTGTTTTTCGTATATCTTGTCGTTGATAACAGAAAAGGAGAAGAAAGAAGAAATAATACATAGTGTAAAGAGGGGAACCTAACACAAAGCTTGACCAACGCAGAAAATATCAAATCCGTAACCCCATATCCGTTCCCAAGAAAATATCAATTTCACGCCTACTTGGTGGCAAGCTTCTTCTTTTGCTCCTCCAGATACTCCTCGTCAGAAGCATCGAGGATATCGTACTCCTCATCCGTCATGAAACCACCTTCAGAGTAGTCCCACTCGTCATCGATTTTATCGGACTCCTTGGTCTCCTCCATAGGGGCAGCATCAACAGCTTCGTGAATGCTCGCCATAGGCGATTCCTTCTCCAGCTTGGGGAAGATCATCTGGCTTGAGGCTTGGCTCTCATCCTCTTGCTTGGGCTCCTCGACAGGTGTCGTCTCCTTCTTAACCTCGGGCTCCTCCTTGATCTTGGGCTCCTCCTTAACAACGCGAACGTTGACATCACACCACAGTCGGTGGCCGAACTTCTCACCGTCGGGAGTGGTCAGGCGCCAGTAGGAAATGACCTTACCAGGGCGAGCGGGTGTTCGAAGCAGAACAGTGAAAGGAAATTCTTGACCAGGACCCAGAGGGGCATAGCAGACAGTAGACTCCGAAGCCGACACAAGCTCAGAGATGCCAGCGGGATGGTTGGAGTCTACATGTCCCATGTAGTCACCGCTGACAAATCTGACAGAGCAGCCAGCGGGCCAGTTCTCCTTGCCCTCGTTACGAAGGGTCCATGTCTGCTCGAAAACATGGTTAGGAGGCAGAATAGTGCCGTCAGGAACGGTCTCGCGGATGAAAATACCCTTAAGTTCAGCCTTAGGAGCCGAGGTAGGCTCTGGAGCAGGTGTCTCCTTCTTAATCTCAGGCTCAGGAGTCTTGACAGTCACCTTGGCGGGAGCAGGCTCAGAAGGCTTCACGTCGACGATCGTGCGCACAGGGTTGATAGAGTTACTGCGAACAGCGGGCATGGTCTCGGTAGCCTTGGAAGTGGTCTGACGGTCACCCATTTCTGGATAAGGCACACCACTGGGCGTCTCGCCAGTGCTGGTGACACTGACGTTACGGATGGGGGTCTTGAACTTGATCAAGGGGTGTGTCTTGTTGTGTTTGTTTTCAGGGCTAGCCTCGCAATTGGCACAGAAATCCAAGTCATTGCAGATTGCACACTTGTATCGGATGCCGCGAATGTAGCTGGGATAAGCGTTGCGCCCATTGCAAAGAGGGCCATCGCAGCAGATGCCAACATGGACAGAAGCTGGGGTGCGGAAGCGAACATCTGCGAGAGGCTCATAGATTGGCACAAATCGGTGGCCAGGGTGGTCAATCTTGCCATTCTTGAAGCACTTGGCACAGTAGTCCCAGTCAGGGCAATCAAGACACTTGTGGCGAACGCCAAAGATATTCTGGTCACAGCCGTCACAAATAGCGTGGTGCATGTGGTTACGGCCAGGGCTCATCTTCACTTCGATATGATCAGGCATCTTGGTGCCCTTTACGGCAGGAGCAAAGCTGTGCTTGGGATGATGGCCATGGGAGTCCTTAGCGAAGCATGACTGGCAAAGATCGAAGTCTTCGCATACACTGCAGTGAAGGAACTCGGCTTCGGGGTGCTCTAGCGGTTTATTAGCTTCAAATTACTGACTATCTTTGTCAAGAAACATACCTTGCACACAACAGTTGCATGTTCGCATGATACCAAGCGAAGCCAAAGGAGCGATAAGCGGTTCGAAGAGAGCCTTGGGTAGTGGTACCTGTTGAGTCTTGGGCTCAATCTTAGTCTCAATGGTAGTTTCGACCTTGACCTCAGGCTTGGGCTTAGGCTTGGGTGCGATCGTCTCAGTAGTGCTCTGGACCAGTTGTCCGTCGACGGTTGAACGCTTAATCAACCAGTGGTCCCGACCATGGCAGGTGATGCCTTGGTCAACGCAAGACTGGCAGAGATCAAAGTCTCCATCGTCACACGTGGAGCAATGATAGTGAACATTAGGGATGTTCTTCTCGCAGCTGTTGCAGCATACGGCAAAGCTAGTGCCAGTCGCAGGGTACATGGCAGGACACTTGAATGGTGGAAGCTCAGAAGACTCGGGTGGACAGAAGGGGTCTGGCTGGGCCTTGGCGAAATTGAACGGTGGGGGTGGATAGTATGGCATTGATGTTCGCTCCATCAAGTTAGCAAGTCGGCTCTCGAAGTCCTGGCGATTGTCCAGTCGGTTTTCGATATATCTTGCTGCGTCGCTAAGAAGGGCAGCGTTGTAAGTACGAGACAGAGGGCTGCTGCGAACGGGAAGAGTCGTCTCGGCCGGTGTGGCATCTGCTGGTGGAGTGGGCGCATGAGCCTCGGCGGCGGGTGTAGGAGCTGGGCTGGGCTCTTCTGCGGTCTCGGGGATTTCACTTGGAGGCTCGTCTGGACTGAGAGGTGCCGAGGCCGAAGCGGAAGATTCGGGCTCATCCTCGACAGTGACAGGCTTAGGCACTGTAGGCTTGGGTTGTTCTTTTACGGTAACGCGAATCTTGAGCTTAGACTTGGCCTTGGCGGCACGGTAAAGTTGCTTGTAGATAGGAATGTTGCCTAGCTCGAGAAGAACAAAGGAAGCCGCAGAGTCTGAGTATCGCTCAAATGTGACCTCAGCTTCTGCAGGAATGCGCAAGAAGGTGCGGATCTGATAACGTGTTAGTCATTGCCTAGAGAAGTATACACAATCGTCTTCCTCCTACAACAGGGCAGGATACACTGGCGTATCGCTCCGAGGCAATGGAAACAGGTTATTTAACGTACGTTAGATTCGAGAGTTCCAGGGATCATATCTCGAAGAGGCATCTTAGTGCGGCGGGTGACGCCCTCGAACATCACCTTTACGGTGATGTTATGGTCGAGACTCGAAGTATGCGCTGCGGAAGCCATTTTCGCGACGGTCTAGTACAACTGCTGTTGAGAGAATAGTTAGAAATGATTCCTCTTCATGTCCCAGTCCGCGATATGCGAGGATGGTGATGATCAAGGGAAGAATGACGACTACGGATTGTGGAGTTGGAGTCTTATAAGCAACCTACAGTCTGAATCTGGTGGCGGTGACGACCTGGAGGTGCTAACCTCAGTATGCTGTTATCGGCGGTTGAGATAAGCAATCAGCGGTGACAGAGCGACCGTCGCCCGTCGTTGAATCACCGACTATAACACGCTTTGCGAAGGAGGTAATGCAAAGAAACAAGGGGAAAGATTACGATAGTCAACAGAAAAGAAATTTGGTAGTGGGAAGAAGAGTAAGGTTGATGATGGAGGAGAAGAAAAGAGAAGGAGGATGAGGCGGGAGAGGAAGAAGTAGTAATGCAACAGAAGCTTCCACTGTACACAGAGCAAAGTAGGCCTGCGCTGCCTGTAGGTAGCCTGGACTGACTGGGACGTGCTGCGCTGCAAGTTACCTAGTAGTGATGCCCGGGATCTAAGGTTAGGTTAGAGGTCTGTACTGTGAATCCGCCGACTCCGTGTCACGTCAGGGAGAAAAGGTACTTGCAGGCTACAACATCAGAGAGAAAAAGCCACAGAACTTTGTATGTGAGGCAAAGTAGCGTGGCTGTATCGACAACAGCAAATAACAACAGGTAACGCTTCAACTGTAACTGTAGCGGCTGGAACTGGTGAAATCTCCCTGCACCAGGTGACGGCCGGGGGATGGTCCGGGCTGGGGGGCTTGGCCTGGGCTGCCTTCGGTATTGAGGGGGTCGGTCGATCGGGGCACTTTTCTGGTCTTAGTGCGAGACTAGAGTCACCTATCAAGGATGATGTGAGCTCCCGTATTGACAGACGCGCTTCGTCAATGGACGGATGGCGATAAACACAACCATGGGGCAAAAGGTAAAAAGATGCAGGCAATACTGATGATGACGAGGTCTCGCTGGGCTGGGCTCGGCTGCGTCGTACCGTGGTACCTCCAGCATTGAGTTTTCTGGACAGGTCCAGCGTGTTCCAATCAATGATTACATACAGTACAGCTTGGAAGCCTGGATCATTTCACTGCCTGGCTGACTGACTGTCTGTCTGAGCTCAGTTTCGTTTCTTATTGTGCTACCACAAGTTTGTTCATAATTGGGCGATATGGCAAACGATGGTTTGATACATAGAAAAAAGGTAAGGTAGTTAACCGTAAAGACATATCTGCTTACAGTATCTTGTGACTTGTGATCATTGAACGGGCATGGAGTGGAGCAGACTGGTTTCGTTTAAGAAAGGTTCTCTATTGGGTAGAAGCAAAGAGAGCACGACTAATGTATCGAAGGAGAAGTCGTTTTTCAACCACTAAACTTTGGCACTTTTCACTGGGTTTCGCCGAGGTCAATGAATGGTGGAACGGATTCCCAGCCTCCTTGCACCGAGTAGCAGCAATTCAAGTGTCCGTTGCATGTAGATTCATAAAAACAGTTTGATTCTCATTCACTGTCAAGTCCAGTCCAGTCGCAATGAATATTCTGTCAGGTCAGGTCTAGTCCCCATCCCCTTGGCTGTTAAAACTCCCCCGGATTGAAAAAGAGTGGAGAGTGGATGTCAAATGCACTGTGGAGTTAAGTGGCTTGAAAATACAGTGGGGAGGGACCGAACTCTGCGACTTGACTTGACTTACGATAACAAGAGCCTCCTTGATGCCCTGTCGCAACCCCAGACGCTATCTGCGGTCAGGTACCACATGACATGGCGGCAAACACCATACAGGCAACGCAAGACGACGCCGCCTTCACCTCACCGATGCCGCCCTCCAAGTAACTATTGGATGTTCCAAAAGGTCACAGACTCGGGGTCATGGTCATGGTCACGGTCGCCATGGCCCTGGAGTAGGTGCTTTTGGAGAGCCTCCCCGCTTTCAAGCCAAGTCGGGCCGCATACAGCTTAACCTGAAATCATGTCATGTCTAAACATCAGTCGGTCTTCTCTCGGCTTATGCTGTACTGTCTCGTTTCAGTATCACAATGCGAGAGCCATAAGAGAACCACAAGCCCGGGTCAGTCAATACACCTCGAACACTCAAGAAGGCTCACGACGACTGCAGTTGCAGATCAGCGGGCAAATAATTTTGGTCAGCTTGTCTTGTTTGTCAGATTCTGGACTAGTAGACCAAAGCAGTGGCACATCGCATCAATTGCTGTCTGTCCTTGTCCTAGGCAGAGGGAGGGTGCATCACTGCATCTGGTCTCAGAGTAACGGTACGCGTGCTCACTGTCGCCTAACCTGTTCGTCGCCCTCGCCGATGTCTGGGGCGGTAGTTTGCCTGATGTCTGATATTCCTGTATTTGAAACAACCAGCAAATGAAACATGGCAAATACTAAAGAGGACATGTCGCCTTCTGTTGAAGAACGACAACCTGAGAGTAGATCATCTGAGTTTAGAGGGCATCCCTGCCATTTATACACTTGCACTTGATCCACACCAAGGACCAAGTATGCGCTTTCTCTAGGACTTTGTGCATCACAAGCTTTGATCAAAGCTCCTTATCTTTTTGTTCGAAGTTGACCCAATGCCTGCTTGACTTTCAAGCTGGTCTCAGTACAAGATTCAAAATGCGGAAAGCTCCAACATCCCCCTTCCTCTTGCCTCCCCCACCTCCCTAAGCAACAGCTGACGCGGATCTCTGAGACCAAAGCTAAGTGAGAGCTCCATGCATGCAGCTTATTCGACTACACGGTAGCAGATGGGGTGCTTCCCATTTGAACCCTGTTGGTCGAGTATACTGTTCCCCTTCAATCCAAGGTTGCACGTGAGACTCGTAGTCGATATTCGTGTTGTATTTAGGACCGGGTATCTTCCCCGTTCAGAGCAGCTTGCCAGGTCACAGCTATTATACCTACCAAAATAATAAGAAGCTGCACTAGGCATGCAACTATTGCTAACTCGTGACTTCATTACTCCATCTTTGTCCCCGCGTTTCGTCTAACTTATTTCCACTCCATCCCCGCACGTCATGCCTCAATGTCATTCATCCTCAACTGCATTTTATACAAAAGCAAAGGACGTACGATAAAGCCACCACGACTGCTACTATGATACTGAGTGGAATCGGCGGGCTATTTGCACTTATCTGAACTACTAGTTGCCATGTTTGACATCAGTTCTCGAGTTGGAGAAGCAGCAATGTCGACCAGAACCACTTAGAGTTTTCAGCTAACTCGAGCATTGATAGGAAGCTCTAGATTGTGTCTATGCTTCCTGGGAAGGTCAAGACAAACGGTTTGCTTCAACCCCACACCGATCAACGTCTGCTATACGAATATGAGCCTCCGGCAAGATCATTTGAAGGAGTCAGAAACAGGGAAGGTTAAGAAGAGAGGGCATGACAGCGAAGCCCATGCCTCGACAATGAATCCACACTTTCTTCTTTACGACATGAACGTACTCGAAAGGGTACATCATTCTTCCACTGTTAACAATCATATCGATTCATCAAGACTGCCCTCAGACGAAAACAGGTATAATAATGCCCAAGACACCAAGCGCCGTTGCAATGAAAACACAACACCCACGTCCATCAAGCACCACAATACAGAGACTTAGAGGGTAAAATAGATGCATTGCTAAGGCAGAAATGAGAACCCGTAGCAATTCAGCGCCCTCTCAACTTCCACTCCCTATCCGCTCCGCAACAATCCTGACCAAGGAAAACTCCGTCTCCCACCAATGATCATAATACCAGTCAGGATACTCCTGCCCACACAACTCCCATCTGTCAATCCGTTCCAGGTAATGATGTCGGGTCCGTAATTATGAAAGATAAGAATGCGTCCGCTTAACCATCCAAGTGCAAATTAAACCCATTCCTAGAAGGCATGAGCTGCCTAACCAAAGAATGGCCTCACATGAAACGGTAATTCTTCCATCCTCCTATCCCCTCTTGTTTGCCCGCGTGGGGCTTTTGTTTCAAAGTAGCAGGTGCTTTTGTGTTTTTTAGGTATAAAGTCGTAATTGTAGCTTAATATTAAATGGAATACGAGTAGAATGCGTTGGGATAAGTGAAGATGGGATAATCAGACATATCCCAGTTCTACTGCGGATAGTAGACCATGCCGGGAGCTTGTTGAGGATAGTAGAACCCATCTGGGCTGGGTGTAACCATGCCTCCCATGCCCATCACACTAGGCTGGTAGCTTGGAGGCGCAGAGTACGTAGAATAGTTGTTAACCGGCGGTAATTGGGACGCGTCATAGTAGTAGACCATTCCGTTCACCTCTTGTGCTACCAGATTGGACCCTGATCCAGGAGGCGGTCCATTGTTAGGCATGACTGGCTGTTCTGGCTGATTCTGAGGGGTGAAACTGCCAGGAGGTCCTGGCTGTCCCGGCACGAAAGGAGGTGCTGCACTTGCCGGCCCCATATTGGGATTGTTGTAGTTGGGTGGATAATAATATCCTTGCTGAGGTTGCGCCTGGTAAGGTTGTTGATTATAATAAGGTTGTTGGCCATATGTATTGGGCTGAAATGGTGCAGCATGAATGGCTCGTTCTGGGATTTGAGAGAGTGGAGTGCCGGTAGAATGCTGGGACGGGTACGAAGGCTGACGGTTATGTGACTCTTGAGATAGGCCATTAGCCATTTGAATGGGCACTTGCTGGTGGAAGGCTTGCTGATAAGCCTGAGGTCCCTGTGTCAGGGTTGGCGACTCAATGTCGGCAACTGATATGTTCTTCTGTGGACGAGGTTGATGCATGGGCAACGCAGACGTTGGCCGATTCTCCTGGAAAGCGGGCTTCTGGGGAAGAGGGTACATCTGAGGAGGCGGCAGATCGTTGATCGTTGCATCTAGCATGGACGGTCTCTCGGCTGCATAAGCTGGATCGACTGGGCCGTATGCGGGACCTGGGGGAGCCATAGGAGGAGCCATTACGTTCATAGGCATATCTGGTCGAGGAGCAGGAGGTAGTCGAACAACAGGCCGGGCATTCTCAACCGGAATTGGTGGTCGAGAGATGACGGAGCCTGTAGGAGAGAACATATAATCACGATCCACGATGGAGGAGCGTCTGCTCATAGCCACACTGGGCGAATAGACACTGCCGTAATAGCTGCCACCGAATACGCTTGTTCGTCTCGAGAAACCGCCCATTGAACCAAAACCAGAGCGAGGCTTTCCTCGCATGCGCTGCTGGTTAGGCCGCATTGCCCTGGGGATGAAAATGAAGGATCTGTCGGCGGCAGGGTAGATGTATCGAGGATTGTTATCCGGGAGCGAGATGCGGACAGGCTTGTCACGACGCAGAGGTGGCCGATGGTCGGGCAGCTTGGTGTACTGCTTCACGGCAAGGCGTGGAATGATGACTGGGGCCTTCATGTCTGGAAGTGATACTCGGACCTGGGCGTTACCAATGTGTTTCTCGGTGGATAGAGTCCGGTTGATGGGCGTCGGGTTCGGATCACATGTTGGAATAAAGCCATTTCCGTTGGCCGGGCCCTCTTCCTCTACCATATGATGGGGGCGTACTGGCGGCGGCGGCTCTACAATAGTCTCGTGCATGTCATGTGTCCATGGAGAATTGGTCGTAGGATCTCCCGGTTGGTGCAATTGACTGGGAATGTTAGCATGTAGGGGTAAAGGAAGTGGCATATGATGACTTACTTGATGGGTGCAAACGGGCCCCCAATACCACCACGACCGCCTCTACCTCTACCTCGTCCGAAGGGACGAAAGCCATTTGCTGCAGGCCCAGCATGTCTGTGATCGTGCATGAAAAAGGCACCTCGATTGGGCACGAAAGCCGGATCCTCGTCCTTCTTTTTCTTGTAATCTTCATGCTCTTGTCGACGTCGGTTCGCAGGAGCGGCGGGTGGTCTGGCGGACGCCGAGCTGACCACTATGGGAGCAGTGGGGGATTTGCTAGGTGATGGAGCAACGACCTCATCAAAGTGCATCTCCTGGACAGGAGGTGCCTCATCTGTGATGGACAGTCCGTGTAGCATCATCTCCGTATCCGTCACAGGCTTGCCATTCTGGCCGGAGCCGGAGCCGGACCCCGACTTGTGGCCATGGCCGGCATGCTTGGTAGCGCCATTGGTCTTCCTTCTCGCATTTGGGGATGTGGGGGAGGCCTCGTCAATGTTGCTAGTATCGCTGTCATCAGCAGGGTCATTGTCGTCGGTTAAGGAGCCGTCGGTGATTGAATCGTCATCGAGGTCGAGGCCCTCCGGGCCGCCCTCGTCTTCGCCCTCGTCCTCAACACGGCGACGTTGGCCGATAAGCTTTCTACGGCGAGGAACAGCAGAAGCCATGATTGCGCAGCGGTGAAGGAGACACAGGAACCGACAGAGGGGGCTTCGGAGACTCGATGGCTGAGATGCGACGGGGTTTGCGGGTCATACGGCGGCGGAGGCCGGAGAAGGAAAGCGATGGAATCGATGAGATGACGAAACGATAGGTAGATAGTTGGAGCGCCGATGGAAACCAGGACCGGCCGGCGGTGGAAGATGAAAATAGACCAAAAGACAGATAATCAATGGAAGTATATCGTAAAGTCAAAAGTGCAACCAACAAACAGTCGCTCGACGAGAAAATCGATCGAAACAAGATGGGGTAAGGGGAAGGGAGGAGGCTCGTTGTCAGCTCTCAGCCGCGAATAGGTGCAGTTGGGAAAAAAACTGCAACACTGGACCGGTTGGAGAACAAGGCAGGGACGGAGAGGGACTTGAAGCCTGGCGAGGAGGATGAGGCGGCTTGTGGAGGTGGAGGAGGGAGAAAGAGGGAGGAAGGAGGAGAAGAAGTGGGAAATGGAAGTGTAAATTTAGATATGGATAACCTAAAGGTGGTTCAGTGGTGATGGTGTCGGGTCCTGTCAAGAGAAGATTTGCTAGATAGGTAAGCTACCTACCGTCTCCTCCCCATACGTAGGCACCTTAACTGCTTGACTGTAAATCGGATCGCCAGAAAACTGCTGGGTCCCCGGTCGATGAGGCCCAGCCCCATGTGCATTGGGTGAGATGTTACTGAGCTTGGGTGGCATACGAAAGACAAAGTACCACACACGCAGATATGTGGTGCGTGGTGACTTGTCAGACAAGGCCCAGTACCAGCAACCCCACCAACAGCTAGCAGACGAGAAACATTGAGCTTGCCATCTCCACTATCGGCTGCTAACAACGAATCGTCCATCCAACGCCGATGAGCTTGATTCACATCACCCCAGCACCAGCATCAGTATCAGACAGAATCAGTTCTGGCAGCATCCGATATCTGCCTAGATACTCGCCCCGAATGCAGCTTCTGCCCATTCCGACCTTGTTCTCGACACTTAGGTTGCGCTGCGCAACACACCAAATACACCACCAATACAACCAAGTTCACAACACACTGCTTCAGTCTTGTTGCCTTGTCCCGCTTTATTAACGCGACTGGAGGAGGCTCAACGCATTGCGCGACTCACGACACGAACCTACTGACGCACCATAACAAACACAAATAACGTATGATGACAGTGAATCTGCACCTATGCCACCCATCAGCCTCTATCGAGGCATTACGGTTAGCTGCTTTATTTGACCTCGACTAATGCAGTTATGTATGTACGGTATGTATACTGGTCACATTGCCTCATGAGACATTCATTATTGTGCCTACAGTAGCTTGGGCTTCATGTTGATGACCCACGCCAGCTCCTAATATGAGGCGGACACCATCCGTACAGCTCCTCTACCTTTCTAGTCATTAGATCATACCAATCACCTGCAGAGTAACTGAGCTACATTCTATCGTCATGACTGAGTAGATTTTCTAGGTTACCTTGAGATACCCTCTCATCAAAAGCCTGCAACATTCTATTTTCTCGGTAGGTATGCAATTTATCGCCTATGTAGTACCAACTTTTGTCCATGTTTAACCTTAATTTCTGAAAGAACCTTCAGCGCCAAGATGTCCTTTAAGTGAATCATGAATCCATACTACCGGTAACTTTACTCCCGTCCACCCCGAATCATCCGCTGGCCATCCTCTTGTCAATTATTTGTAATCTCTCGCACTGAAGACTATGGCTCAGGGCTATAGCATTAATGATCTGGGACTGCTACTATTTTTAGCATTGGGATTGAGGAAGGAGACAAGATAAAAGATAATCAAGATCTAGATACATGATCTAGGGTAGGTAGGGGTGCATATAGATGAATCTTTGGACAATAATTCAACCACAATTGCCATTCTTCTGCTCTGTAACAGCTTTCAGAAGCTCATTGCAAAACTGTTATGCTTAGCCATTCTAATGGACATAGGGTTATGCCCTCAATCTACCGCAGCATTGTTGCTAGAAGGTGTGTCTTGGGATCTGGCAGGGTCACTATGATGAAGACAGGGTATGGGTATGATGCAAACAACTTTGCCCATACTCTGGTCTATGCAGCAAGAATCAAGGGAGAGGAGTTGAAAGTTACGTATATCTTCTACACCGCAGCTGCACTTCTGTGGAGACATGGTTGCTTCACTTTGCGCTGATGCTCCCTCGATTCCCGTGGCCTACTGCTTCACTACCTTAACCTTCTTGCAGTCTTATTTCTCCAGGCCTTCAGCTATGTACTAGGGCAGCACACGAGTCGAATCCTGGCTTGACTTATTCGCAGTCCTCTAGACTCGGGAAATACCGTCGTTCTTACAGCAGGCATGTTACGCTGAAGATCCTAGCCAGCAATCCTCAGGGGACCAGCTAAGTATATTATCTTGGAGGGCAGCCTCGAGGAACTCGTACATATATTATACTTGACTACTATGCTCCGGGCGATATGTATGCCTGGTAGAATGGTTCCCGCCTGGCAAATCTCAGGTTCTTCTGTTTCGAGAAACCAGTCGCTCGACTATGACTGCATCAGGAGAAATGACTAGCTTCCTATGCTCGACATGCTTGATCTGAGTTAATAAGAGCTACTTACAATATCAACCAATTCTCTGGAACAAGATACTTGGCACATAAATCGCCTCAATATCTCTGACAAGTCAAGATACTCCAAACTCATCATCAATAGTATTCCATCGTAATAGCCAGCTTATACATAATACTTGCTACGAAGTTGACCGCTTCAAGATATGTAAGTCGTCCAAGATGTGAGGTTCGTCACCACCAATTGATTCAGAATATAGGATAACACATTATCTTTCCACTCGAACACGAACACCTCTTCGCTATCAGCAGTTCAGAGATGAAAGACTCTCTTTCAAATCACGTAAGTGAGGGATATGTTGCTTCCTCAACAACCCACACGCGACCCTCTCTTCTAAGCTCATCGCAATCCATACTAGGTCCTGTAGCCAAGCAAGCCGTCGTCGAAAACCCCGGTAATCAATCCTGTACCCCACGATTTACCCGAGCTCTTACTGAGCCAATTACGACTTTCCTAGCTTCGTCCCCCTTCTGCGGTACTTGGTAGAGTATGAGTCTGGGGAGACAGAAGCCCAGCATAGATGACAACTCCTTCTTCCTGTAAAGCGAACAGAACAAGTGAATCACCGCAATTGCAATTGGAAATTCCCGCTATCTTCTCTCCCCCGCAAACTCTGACGTAGCTTCTTGAGTTAGCTACTACCTACCTATCTGGATCTGGTCTAGGTACTGTAAATAGCTGGTGGAAAACGGCGGCTCAGTCGCTTGAGCTTTCATGGTCTCGCCCGTTTATTTAATTTCACTATCGCTGTCAGTGGGGAAAAGAAAGGCGGGGGAACGGTAAGTTCCAATGCACGTTGAGCCCTTCTTCCTAGGTTAGAAGTTGCTGATATAGGTAGTCAATGGATCTAATCCTTTATTAATAGCTTGCTCTTCGCCGATAACGCTCTGAAGAAGTAGGCAGTCACAACATCGTAAAGGTAGGTCTTCTTCTGATCCTAGACTTCAACAGCCATTCTCTAGACACCAGATAAACATGGTCCTCTTATCAATACGAACAATTTCCCCTCTTCACTTCAACCATCCATGGGTTTATCTTCTGGTGGAACCCACTGCAACATAACACAGCACAGCACAGAGAGGGAGTGACAGAGCCGAGCTCTCGGCGGGGTCCAGCCTACCCTGCTGTTAACAAACCCAAGCGAGGGCGCCAAAAAAAAAAAGCTCCCCTGTCAGTCGGGTCCTTCCAGTCTCTCCAACACCAGATCATCCATCCATCCATCCATCCATATCCGTCCATGACCTAATTATCAAGCCCCCTCCTCCACTCAACTTCACCATAATATTTGTCTTTTTCCAACTGCGCCAAAAATCTCTTGTCATATGAAAACTCCCCCAGCTCTGGCATATCCTTCCATCTCATAGACACCACAGCCATCCTGGGGCTCTCGCCATCTTCATCATGGCCAGCCTCCCCTCTCAACACCCCACCCTCTCCCTCCACCTCTCCGACGGTACTCTCACCCCGCTCATCACATCAGCCTCGTCGCAATCGCACCTCGAATCCCTCACAGCTCTCACATCCAGCGCACTGTCTTCGCAGACTGCCGCACAAAGACTTGGCCTTGGCCGCCCTCAGCGCCTCATGGTCGAGTACCCAGACCGTGGGCCCGTCGTGCTGCATTCATATCTTGATCCTCGTGACGCTGTCGACACAACCAGCACCACCAATGCTGCGGCGGCCACTTCAAGTCGTCCGGGCTCGGCGCCTGGCTCAAGTCATGGCGCTGACCCAAGAGCACCTCGTTCTGAGCCAGCGCCGACGTCGCACAACGACCCGCGCTCCGAAGATGCGGCCCCGCCGCTCGTGGGTGTAGTCGTGGCAGGGTCCGCAGACGAAGCAAGAGAGGCCCGCCGCGCATCGGCAAGACTGGAGCGCGTGGGAAGAGAGATCCAGAAGGAGTGGGCTGCCGAAAGCAGTCAGGAGCGCGCAAACGAGGACGGACCAGAGTGATACGGCCGAGGGGACGTCTTTCATCTGAGCAATGCTTGTCGTTTTCATGACCTGACGAACTACGTTTACGAAGCGATGCAGTACGAAGCGATACCACGAAGGAGATATGCGAAAACGACATGAAGAACACGAGGAAAATAGGTTAAAAGCTTTGGTGCGCTGGGTCGTCATTTGGCTTTGATTATTATGCACAATCTATAATGCGACACGCTGTAGGATGAGATGTGAGGCGGGACTAAAAGTTATGGACATACTGGTTCACGAGGAGTTTACATGTCTTTCAACTGAGACACATCGGAGGCGTATACACATCGGTATGATAATCGGGGGCACGAATTCAAGTCAATCAATCCACCACGGCTATATAGACGATAGAATCATGTGGCAGGTAGTTGCCACAGCACAGCACAGCACAACACGGCACAGCACAGTACAGCATAATAGTTCTTTGTTCTAAAAGATTTAATCTCATCTCGTAGTACGTCTAAGTTGCTCGAAATCCACAAAACCTTGCTCCAAAGCCCATCATCATAATCATTCTGCCCGGTCTCATTTTGTACCGGTATTTTTACTATTTTCCTTCGTTTCTTTTTACTCGTTATTATATTAGATCTAGATGATCTGCTGGAAAGCGCGGTTGATGGGGGATCGGACGTTAGGAACATCCTTCCAGAAGTCGATGGTAGCGATGGCGCGCTTGGCGATACCCTCGGGGGTGAACTCGAACTTCTATAATAGAGGTCAGTAAAATGATCATATGAGTTTGGAAGGACAGGGGGACTAGCCTTGTAGACGTCCTTGTAGGCACCGGAAGCACCGAATCGGTTGATACCGAACTGCTCATGGGTGTAGCGCTCCCAGCCCATGGTGCTCATGACCTCAATGGACAGAGAGGGGATACCGTCGGGAAGGACGGACAGGCGGTACTCCTTGTCCTGGAGGTCGAAAGCCTCGAAGCAGGGCATGGAGACAATACGGGCCTTGATGTTCTTCTGCTCCTGGAGGTACTTGGCAGCGTCGACGGCAATAGAGACCTCAGAACCGGTAGAAACCAGGGTGATGTCGGCACCCTCAACCTCGTGCAGGACGTAACCACCCTTGGCGGCCTTCTCGATGGTGGAACCCTCGAGCTGGGGAAGGTTCTGGCGAGAGAGAGCGATGATGCTAGGGGTGTGCTTGGCAGTCAAGCAGACGTAGTAAGCACCGCTGGTCTCGTTACCGTCGGCAGGTCGCCAGACCATGGTGTTGGGGAGAGCACGGAAGTGAGCGAGGGTCTCGATAGGCTGGTGAGTAGGACCGTCCTCACCGAGACCGATGGAGTCGTGGGTGGCAACCCAGATGGTTCGGACGCGGGAGAGAGCAGACAGACGAACGGATCCGGCAGCGTAAGAAACGAAGTTCAAGAAGGTACCGGAGTAGGGGAGGATGGTACCGTAGGCAGCGAGACCGTTGAGGATAGCACCCATACCGTGCTCACGGACACCGTATCGGACGTATCGGCCGGAGTAGTCACCAAGACCAGTGGACTTGGGCTGGAAGTCGACAGCCTCCTTCCATCGGGTCAGGTTAGAGCCAGTCAAATCGGCGGAACCACCGAAGAGCTCAGGAATGACGCTCTCGACCTTGCCGAGGACAGTCTCGGACAGCTTTCGCGAGGCAATGGCGGGGTCGGAGGGAGTGTAGACGGGGAGGCTCTTCTCCCAGCCCTCGGGAAGCTCGCCGCTCAGTCGGCGGAGGAGGTCGGCGTGCTCCTTGGGGTACTGCTCCTTGTACTTGGCGAGGAGCTGGTTCCACTCCTGCTCACGGGCAGCACCCTCGGAAGATCGCTTGCCGTAGAAGTCGTAGACCTCCTGGGGAACGGCGAAGCTCTCGTCGGGGTTAAAGCCCCACTTCTCCTTCAACTGCTTGATGTCGTCAGCCTTGAGAGGAGAGCCGTGGACACCGTGGGTGCCCTGGTTTTTGGAGCCGTAACCAATGGTGGTCTTGAGCTGGATAAGAGAAGGCTTGTCAGTGACGGACTTGGCCTCCTTGATGGCAGCCTCAATGGCCTCAAGGTCGTGGTCACCGTCCTCGACCTTGATGACGTGCCAGCCGTAAGCCTCGTATCGCTTAGGGACGTCCTCAGTGAAGGCAACAGCGGTGTCACCGTCAATGGTGATCTTGTTGTCGTCCCAGATGGCAATAAGGTTACCGAGCTGGAGGTGACCAGCCAGAGAGCAAGCCTCGCTGGAGACACCCTCCATCAAGCAACCATCTCCGAGGAAAGAGTAAGTGTAGTTGTTGACAAGCTCGAAACCGTCTTTGTTGAAGACGGCGCCAGTGTGAGCCTGGGCAATGGCCAGACCAACAGCGTTGGAGATACCCTGACCAAGAGGACCAGTGGTAACCTCAACGCCGGGGGTGTCGTGAGCCTCGGGGTGACCGGGAGTGCGGCTGTCAACGGACTGCATGATCGTTAGCATGCATAAGTGGAAACAAAAAATTTAGGTAACATACTCGGAAAGCCTTCAGGTCATCGATGCTGAGGTCGTAACCGAAGAGGTGGAGGAGAGCATACTGGAGCATGCAACCGTGTCCGTTGCTAAAGCGCGAAAGGGTCAGTGGACGGACGCAGTAGAAAATGTGGTGTCAGTTAACTTACGAGAGGACGAAACGGTCACGGTTCAACCAGTTGGGGTTCTTGGGGTTGAAGTTCATGAACTTGTTGAACAGGACGTGGGCAACGGGAGCCATTCCCCTGTAACAATAATGTCAGTATGTATTCTCATCGTTCAATCGCAGGCTGGGTAAACTTACATGGGAGCACCAGGGTGTCCCGAGTTGCTGTGAGCGGTCGCATCGGCCTGTTGAGCTGTTAGTTCTCATGGTTCTTTCTCGCGATTCACTCTTAAGATCTTGCGGAGCTATCGGATTCAAAGTGTTCACTTTGAATCAATCCCAAGCTGCCAGAACACCATACCACGATACTCCCTGCGATTGTTACTCTCACCACGTTGTTGCTGTTCGCTCATCCCTCATGGTAAGAAATGGCGGGGCAGACGTGGCGGGGTAAAAACCAATTCAGTGAGCTCGAGGAGGGGAAAGAAAGTAGAGCAAAGCAAGCAGAGAGGGGAGCTTACCGCAAGGACACGGATGGTGTTGATAGCCTTCTGATCAATCTCGCCGTAACCCATTTTGACTGATTTATGAGTATTTGGATATATGAAGAAGAAGAAGAAGAAGAAAAGGAAGAGGAGGAGAAGGAGGAGGAGGGGGAAAAGAAGTAGAAAAAGGGAGTGGAAGGAAGGTAGCCCAGCCTAGGTAGGTGAAGGTAGAATGACGGAAAGATAAAACGGAGCACGTCTGACGTCTACCTGTATCTACCTACCTCCTACCACGCTCTACGGATACCTCAAAAGCTCAAGGGTGGAGGGGTACAGGTACGGTAGTCCATGTCATGAATTGTTAGTGGTCTCCATTTTTCCCAGTCTTGTAGAAAATTCGGCCGGGTGATATCCCGTATAATATTCAAGTTGACACGATGATATTATGTATGGGTAGCATTACATATGGATGAATAATACCTCTGCTCTCTTATTCATTGTCGAGGATGCTGAAGATGACTGTTGATGTTGATTCTCATGGCAGTATCAAGGCTCGCCTCATGATATCTCCAAACCTTAGAACAGTACTGTACCTACAAAGTACTGACACTATTGGATCGGATCTCATGCTAATTCCCATCAACCAACCACCCAAAAGGGTAGCCCGACAGCTTCACCTTCACCTGTCGAATCCTCACCCCAAAACTCAGATTCATCCGTATGAAACTGTCCAATACAATGTCTCTCAACCGCCGCCGCCGTCGCCGCCGAACGAGGTCAATGTGGCCGGCGACACGCCGAGTGGAGCTTCCGGTGGGGGGAAACAGAATGAGAATAGATGGGGGGTATCATCAGTGACGCCAGCCCAAGGTAACAGGGTGCCCCTCCTTACGATTAGTAGGTACTGTTGTCTTTTCTCATGGCAGCTGTTATCATGGAGGCTTGTCTGTTTATGCAATCAATTCGGCTGGGTAAAAGTATTTTTGCTTACAATCCAGTCATAAGCTACGGATTCAATGCGTGTTTGAAATAGATCCATTGGTCTGGTTGATTTCAGGGTCTTGTCTTGTCTTGTCTTGTTTTGTCTCAGAGAGGCACTTGCATCTTGACAGCTACAGGTAGGTAGGTACCTACAGTACAGTACCTGGCTGCTCAAGGCTGTGGACCCTCTTTCATCAGCATGAATATCCATGCTGGATCTCCATAACGGCGGCATTTGCTCGCAACAAATTCTCTCTGCTGTGACGTCGAGTGGCCACTTCGTCATTGCATTGCTTGGATGAGTTTCTATTCCTCTCTATCTCTCTATCCAGCATGTGAACCGTGCATAACTAGATGCTTTGCTGGCGATTCTTGGCCTCGACAACCAAAATTTTCATCCACGAACGATAGATTATTAGCCACAGTGGTCGGTTGGGTGTAAGTAAACAAAAGGTGCAGTGCAGTATTACTAAACGCGCTTAGCTAGATGATTCCACCCTCCCAAGATCTCAGCTAAATGTACTTTATTTCCCTCAATCCCAATTCTGCGGCGGCTGGATGTCGCCTACTGGTTAAATTGGCCGGCAATCAAAACGCTGAAATAGGCAAAAATGTCCAATGGCTGATCTAGAAGCTCCAACGAGTTTTTGAATTGGTACGCCTAAAACATGAGCCCCCCACGAGGGGTTCAAGACAACGGGAGACAAGGACAAGAGGGGCAGCACCCCCAAGTCCGGTTGCTCCTATTGAGTCGGATACAATGCCGTATCCAATTCTGCCTCTGCCACAGGTGCGGCTAATGATGTCGGATCCAATGTCACAGCCGCAACTGGTTGAGTAAGCTAACTACTTTATCGTCTTCGAGGCTGGAGCTTGAAATTTTGATGGGGAGCGATACCGGTCCTAGAAAAAAGACAAAATGAGAAGAGATGAGACGACAGGACGAGACGAGGCCAGGCAGCCAAGAGCTTGAGGTGTGGTACCTACATGCAGCACCTTTCAGCCCAACGCGGTAAAGGATAAACTATGTCAACGTTTATCAATGATGCCGTAACTGCTGATGAATGATATGACATTTCTATGTAAGACCTTTGAATCCCCCAAGGAAAAGTTTCGCGGCCGCCTGGCAATCTTGACAAATTTTGGATAAGATTCAAGAAGTGATGTGATAATGTTCACGATATTGATTGCTAAGATTACTCCATATGATGAATTGCATGGCTCCATCACTTACACTCACCGTTGCTTTCGCTGTCTCTCACCGAAGAACCGCCAGCTCACTTTCTAGGGCAGTCCTCGATCCAAGTGGGGGGTTTCGATTTCATCGGTGAAATATGTCCGAGAACTTTTTTCCCCAGTATCAAATCAACCGGCAACCGACGATACCTACGACAACCTCGGGTTTGTTTACTCGCCAATAGCACACAGCCAATGAGCTAAAGCCCAGGCATTCCAGAATAGAGAGGAAGAAATGGTCAAGAAAACAGGTCCTTCCAAGAAGGCTGCTTCCTCGTCGAAGCAGAGCAGCAAAAAGTCAAATGCCCCGCCAGAAGCCTCTTCACCAGCTCTCCAAAGCGAAGAGGAGCAGCAGCGTCTTCTAAATATCTTCTCAAGCGCTTTCAACGAGACACTCACTTCAGATGAGTTCACAAGGATTCTTCAGGAGATAAAGCAGGCTTTGTTCAACAGAGAATTTGCTACCGCATTTGGCAGAGAGGATTATGTTGAGGCCTATGCTGCTCGATGGAGCCCCACACGAGCCATCTGCTATGCTACGGTGCTGCTCAGCATCAAGAATCACCTTGATACTATTTTGATTCATAATAAGGAGACAAAACACGATGAGCCCGGTGTTGGTCATACTCAAAGTGAGACCGTTGGGAACGAAAATGAAAAGTCTAAACAGGATGCTGCTGCCGGAATAGAAGCTATCGAAGATCTCAAACTTGACAGCACCACTTCACGGGATACCTCTCTACACATGCTGTCTGTTGGTGGCTGTGCAGCTGAGCACATTGCGTTCGCTTCCTATATTCAAACTACGTCCACGAATGGCAACCTTACCCTGCTCGATTCAGGCCCATGGGCGCAGGTTGTATCTCTCCTAGAGTCCAGTACTATCAACCCACCACCAATCTCAAAATATGCCTCAGCAGCTCGTCAAGCTGCCAATCAACCCATGCTAGAAAAAGATCAACTCTCCCTCAGTTTCGTGCAGAAGGATGTCTTAAATCTTGACATCGATTCTCTTTCAGCTCAATGCGCCAACGGCAAGATACCTATTCTCTTGACTATGCTCTTTACCCTCAACGAACTATATACAACGGCGGGCATTGGAAAGACGACCAAATTCCTCAAGAACCTAGGACAAGTTCTCGCCCCCAACAGTCTAGTTCTTGTGGTGGACAGCCCAGGCAGTTACTCTGAGGCAGCTCTGGGTAAAGAAAAGAAGAAATACCCTATGCAGTGGCTCTTAGACCACACTCTTCTCGAAACTGATACTCCTGGATATTCATGGGAAAGGCTTCAGTCGGACGACTCTATATGGTTTCGTCTTCCGGAAGGCTTATCCTATCCTATTGCCTTGGAGAACATGCGTTACCAGATGCACTTGTATCGTCTCCAAAAACCAATCTGATCAAGGGTACCGTTTCGAGCAATGCATTGGTATCGTGTATTTTATTATCTATGCGATTATTACGTATTGGTCGGTTATCTAAGTCATTTCTTGAATGTTGGGCCCAATCAAGCCCACACCATTTTCTTGAGTGAGTGTCCCAGCTGCTCCAATAGCCCTGTGTTCTTCTTCGCCTCCTCAAGAGAAATGATGGGGCCTGACTCTATAAGAGTCTTTCGCTCTTCTTCTGGTGGCCCGGATTGCTTTTCCAGTGCCAGTCGTTCAATATCACCACAGATTGTGGACACTTGCTGGGTTTCGGTTTGCTTCGGGCCGCCATCACCTAAGACAGCAACGGACGAGTCCACGTTGGTCGCCTTGAAAACGAGACGGCGAACGCTTGGGGGTGACGGTGAAGACGTTTTGCTCGTGAGCAGGTTGGCCAAACTGGCTGGTAAACTAGCATCCTTTTGTTCGGCTGGATTGTCCTTTCCTGCCACTGTACCGCGGCTTGAAAGGGTTCGTGTGTTGGTACGACGAATATCACTCTTGCCGGGATTGTAGGTCACTACGAATCCGGCGTTCTTAACCTCGTCGACGTGGGAAAGTGAGATTGTCGAGGTGATGTAAGTGCCGTACTTAATACCCGTGACACTGTCGAGTTCAACGCGTTCGAAAGAGGATACCTTATCGGACTTCCAGTCAAAACGACATGAATAGAGAGCTGCATCTGTCAGGAGGAGAACTACTTCTTCCAGTGGCCAGGATCTAATGACGTCGGGTGTAGTTGGACTCAGAAGTACCCATCCGCCGTGGAACTCTTCCTTCTCATCGGCTATCACTCGCTTCTGGCATAGTTCGACAGCCAACTCTCTCATCTTGGTGATGGACACTGCTGGGTCCTTTGTCATCATGTCGCTTTCAAACTCTTCGAAGATCCTCTCCGTTACATTTCCTAGGAGAAAATCGATGGCTGCTTGGCTGAAGTAGTCATTTACCATGCTGTTTTGGTTAGCAAGAAATTAACAAACTCAGAGTGGTGGTTGATAAACATACCCGCTGTAATATCTGGCAAGACCGAGACCTAAATCATTCAAAGCTCCACGATAATCCCTCTTTCGTGTTCTTGTGTAGTCACCTTTCATCGCTGCCGTTGACGCATACTGCTTCGACACTGCATCACCATTGTCCGCCCAAAGAGTATTGAACCAAGCCGTCACTTGGTCAGTCTGTGCACTCATGTCGAAACCTTCTTCTTTGAGCTGCACTTCAAGCATGTGCTTTGCAAATGAGCTCTGGCAGACGTTGGTTCGGTCAAGGCAGTCCATGCAGTTGGTTCGGAAGACACCTTGCTGCCGAGCCAGCTGTTTACCATCCTTTTGCACGGTACTACCGAAACTCTCAATCTTGTCTCTAAGTTGATCCAAAAGCATGCTGACGTTTTCAAATTTCATGCCCTTACAAGCCGCGTGGAAATCAAACCACTCGAAAGGTATTTCGTGATCTTGGCCTGCACCCTTGTTGACTTCTCCTACTGCTTTCTCGTATGCAGAACCAATAATCGATTCGACACCGTGCTTTTCCACAAGATTGACGATTTGGAGTTGGCCATAATTCCTAGACAGACTCTCGAAATGCCTACGACACGCAGCCTGATTGGCCTCCTCGGAGTGCTGTTGTATGGGCGTGGGCTTGAAAGCATATGGGGACTGTGTAAAGAACAGAGGGATACTGCCTCTTACTTGCAAGAGGGAATAGACCTTTGAAGAAGGGTCCCATGTAGGCGTGGAGAGGAGCTGTTCAGTCTCTACCATGTTGGCAACGAAACCATCCTGATCAATGCCTCGGCGTAGGTATCGCAAACCAGCCCTTTTCGTGGAGCGACGCGAAATCACTGTTATGAGATATTTTTTCTCCGAAGGACGAAGATCAATAGAGGCCCTAGAGCTTCCAATTCCCGGGAATTCCGCATGTTCCTTCGAAGGTGAGAGATCGGACAGCTCGACAGAATCTTTGCCCTTGTCGTCGCTTTGTGGAGGCTGGTTATCAACAACAAAGCTTGTCTGTCCCACAAATCCCTGCATCAGGGGTAATGCTAGACAATCCTGGCCGCTCGATGTAAATGGCTGCAGGAGGTGGCGATTCCAGAAGAACACATCATCAACTTGGTTATATAAAGGGGTCTCGGTATCTGGAGGCCCCGATCTTTCGTCGAGTGAACGAGTAAGGTCAAAGTCATAGGAGAAGTAGAAACTTCGAGATGAGCCGAAGAGAACCTGTGCGGTTCGCAACAACTTTGGCAACAGTTCAGGCTCACTGGGCGCGACTTTTTCAAGACCTTCTTGTGTCTGGTCTGAAGACGATTCGATGGCAGTTGAATCAGCTTCTGGGACCTTTGAGGCATTGCTCAGCCCCATGTTCCTCTTCTGGTCCAGAGTCCAACCACTTCGACTGAACCAACGCTGTGCAAATCGGCCATAACTGCCTCTTCTGCGAATCACATCTTCAGCAACACGACTCCTGGCCGAACCTGGTCTCGCATCACCGTCCTCGATCACAGCATCATCCACCTCGTCTGATGCTCTGGAAGGAAACTCAGTGTCTTCTTCGCTACTATCACTCTCATTCCCCGAGTCTCTAGCTTGGCGTGAAAGATGGTTTGAAGTTCTCCTTATGGCCTCTTCGGCGCCTGTCTTCGACGTACACGGCGTGAGGGCGACTTCGGTAACAACGTAGATGGGATGGCCGCAAACCTGTGCGACCTGCTGCCGCCGGGTAATAGTAACAAGATAACTTAGTTTCGACACAGTGATGAGGCCTAGAGTCATGGAGCCAATTAGTCTCCAGGCTTACATCGGACAGGCTGGTAAGCGCCGCAAGATCACATACCAATTACTCCAAAAGCTTCAAAAGACGAATCTAGTTTGGAATCGTCTGGCACATGTTCGCGTGGGACACGAGAGATTGACGCGTCGCCATATTTAACTCGAACTGGCTGGAAAGGCCGTTGACCCTTGGATGAAAGAGGCTGTATTACAAGCCCATCTATCGCTGCGCAGATGAGGAGCTTGCGAGCGATGGCTGGCATTGTGCGGGGCACGCAACTTTTCGTTAGCGATGGTGAATGGGCATCCAGAAGCAACAACAGGGGAACAATAGCAAGAGATTGACGATCAAGCAACAAGAAGAGATATAAGAGTCAAGTTACGGACCAGCTGCAGAAGGGGTCAGGGTAAACTGCAGTTCACTTAACAGAAATCAGATATGACCGCATCAGCTTAATCGATTTTAGATAGTGGAGACGTCATAACTTGGCAGTTTACTGTTACCACTATATAGCGCCAAAAAGCCGCCGACACCGCATTCGCATCAGAAAATAGTTAAACATATCCACTTTAGCTCGTTTTCGTATTTAGCTTTCGTCAAGACAGTTGATGATATTACTATTTTACCCAGCGGTCTCAATTTCATACACCAATTACTGCACCAAACAACTGAACCCGAAGCATCTAAAATCGGAAACAGATCTAAGCGGCAGCGAACAGCCTTTTAGAGCTGACTGCTCATTGGCGAAAACATTTCCATCTTTTGCTTTCCTTCTCGTCTCGTTGGGTATCTTAGATGGCGAGGCGCTCAACCTTGTCGCGCATAGCTCGGATCTGGCCGGCAAGCTCGCTGGCGTCGTTGCTGGTGATGCTGGCAGCAATGACAGCACGGCTGACACCACAGGCACGGCCGAGGTGCATCTTGCTGCTGACGTAGACGTAGGGAACTGACAAACATAAGTTAGCAACATGTTGACCGCCTTCTTTGGGCAATTGCGCTTACCGTTCTTGTCCTCGCAGAGAAGAGGGAGGTGGAGGAGAATGGCGAGAGGCTGAGTATCAGCAGCGAGGATGACAAGCTCAGAAACACCACGGTTCAGGGTCTTGGTGGCCTCGTTCTACATCATGGTTAGTGAGGGTTGAGTGACAGTTGCAAATCGAGCATCACTTACAGCGCCCTTCTTCAGCTGGCGAGCATCTGTTTGATATGTTAGCGACAACCTCTTGGGCAAATTCGCTCGAATAGAACTTACGCTGAGAAGACTGAACAAGATCGAGAAGCTCCTGCTCGAGCTTCTGATCGGCAAGGGGCCAGGCTATTCGGAACGGTCAGCACAGAACAATTAGAAAGTTCAGAAAAGGTAGATCGTACCAGCACTCTCAGACATTTTGAAGATTAAAACCGAGGTTTGATTGAGGAAAGATTCTACAGCGGGCGGTCAGTAGCTGGGTCTGGATGTAGCGGTCGAAATATTTGTTGACCGGCGGTAGCTGTATCGAAACGTACAAGATGGTATGATTCAGGGTTCCTTGCGTTGGCTCGCCCTGAGGACTAAAGATTGATGGTGGGAATGGAACGTGGTTGGCGATGTATCGACAAAGTCAAGAAGAAAAGAAGAGAAAAAAAAAAGTTAGAAGCATATGCGCCGAGGCGGAAATTTTCACATGTGGCGGCGAGCCTTGTGTGGCTGATGGCTGCGAGGCTAAGTTACAGAAGCCCACTTTGCTCACCGATCCACCACCCAGAAGCTAGTGTATCAGGCCCATCTTTAATCCGAAACAACGGAAGCCCCGTGGCGTCTTATGTAATGCTCCCCCGTGCTCTCCCTCCTACCAGAGTACAGCAAAACTTGCCGCCAACCAGACGCCAACCTGGAATGAGACCTTAACAAGCACACCTTACCTCGACATCTTCGTCTCAAGCAACCGACCCGTTATCCAACGACTTCATCTCCCGACAACACAGCTCGTCCGTCGTTTCCACGTCCATTACGTCTCCTTTATCACGACCTTTTTCGATTGATATCCGCTACATTTTCGCGTAAAAACAGTCAAGATGGTTAGCGAACTTTGGTATGTGCTTGCGCGCCTCCTTGCCCCCGACATCATCAAGCTCCCTCTGCATCAGACGGAGCTTCAGGCATCATCGTTCAACGCGAAAATCTGTCGAGATGCCTTCGCATAACTTTATCATTGATGATTGAAGCTAACATGCGCGCCTTTGCAGCCCCGTTTACTCGGTTAGTCTTCCACGTCATCCGTACCGTCGACGTCACCTCGCGACGCCCAACCTCCATCGTGAGGCGGTCGACGATATCGGTTTATCAACGAAATGCACATAACTAACCTTCATCTAGCCCTTCTTCGGTGCCATGGGCTGCACCTGCGCCATTGTCTTCACCTGCCTTGGTGCCTCTTACGGTACCGCCAAGTCTGGTGTCGGTATCGCCGCCATGGGTGTCCTCCGCCCTGACCTGATCGTCAAGAGTACGCCGCCCTTCAGAACCAGCATTTAGGAATCCCTCGGTACTAACTTACTACAGACATTGTCCCCGTCATTATGGCTGGTATCATTGGTATCTACGGTCTCGTCGTCTCGGTTCTTATTTCCGACGGTCTGAAGCAGGACCTCCCTCTGTTCACTAGCTTCATTCAGTTCGGTGCTGGTCTTTCTGTCGGTCTTGCTGGTCTCGCCGCTGGTTTCGCCATTGGTATCGTCGGTGATGCTGGTGTCCGAGGAACTGCTCAACAGCCCCGTCTCTTCGTCGGAATGATTCTGATTCTCATTTTCGCCGAAGTCCTCGGTATGTTCTATCGTATTCGTTAGGAAGTTTTTATTCACCTAACCATTTATCAGGTCTTTACGGTCTTATCGTTGCTCTGCTCATGAACTCCAAGGCCACCGTTGATGCTGTCTGTTAGACAAACAACACGACACGGCCTGCTTAGAGCTCAGCTTGACAAGAATCTACTCAAACACACGAGCTGGTCTAAGGCGTGGCAGAAATGAATGAGATCACATATGGCGTTAGAACTCTCCCTTCCTCTTGATCCGCAAATGGATTTCGAGCAGGGGATTGGAGGCGTGGGCGCATGGTCAGTTTTGATCTTGCATCTGCCCTTTTTGTGCATGGAAATGGGATAATGGACTTGAGCTCTTGTTATGTTTTTACTAGGAGGAAGAGGGGGGCTGGAATGCAATGAGGATGGTTTCTGTAAAATACTGTCAATGCGCGTGTTTTTCTCTGGGTGGCTTCTCATCATAGACGGTGAAGGGAACTCGAGTAACCAGTGTATGCTATTGCTAATTGTTTCTCGCTTGCATTGAATTTGGTATTAGTTACTGTTATGCTTTGAAAGTAAACGAAAAACCCTTGGTGTAGCTTGAATGTCAAGAGACATGTGGATGCCTCGTAGGCCTGTAGCATCACAACAATATGTAAAAGCGTCGCTCAAGGAAGAAACGTTTTCCAAAAACATTAAATTGTTCAAACAGAAGCTAATAATAGCAAATATATGCAAGCAAGTAAAATAATTACAAGGTCTAAGAACCGCCATGGGAAGTCTAATCCTTTTCACAAAGTCATTACAGACGTGTCCAGCCTTCCTTCAAACCTCCTCATATTACGTCTCTTCGTCTCTTCATGCGTAGATTACCCCTTTTTGTTTATCATGTGGCGTCTGGTGCATGTTTCCATTGCACACTTGCCCGTTCAACACAACACCTTCAATGGCAACAAGAGCCAGTGAGTAATAGAAATGAAGGGCTTCGTCCTTCCAGGTAGAAACGAGTTTTGATAGCCCAGAAAGATACTCTCAATAATTCCTTAGATAACGTACTGGCAAGTGTTAGCGACAAGTCAACCAATCAAGAATCGTGAATAGACTTACAGGAATGAAGAGGTAAGGAACGCGTCGCTCATACTCGAGCCAGGCGTCGCCGTACTTGCGACGGCAGCGGTGAATGTCGCGAGCGGCTCGGTGAGCGATCATGCAGCAGAAGAAGAAGGGGTAGAACCAGGGGAAGGGGCTCTCGAAACCAGTGATCAGACCCCAAGAGACAGCAAACCACACATCGGCAGTGTAGTGAATCTTGCGAGCAAGGCCGTACCAACCGTCAACCAGGATAGTTCCTTGGGGAGAGACGATGGTCTTGGGGTTGTGAAGAGTTTGCCAAGGGACCTGAGGGAAGGTGTTGCGCAGAACCAGCTTGCCCTTCTCCATGGCACGGAAACGGTTCTTCTGGCTGTTGCAGCTATCCCAGACCCAGTACCAGAAGAGGTAGGCGACATAGATGGCAGCAAGGATGCCTCGGTTCCAGCGGTACTCGTCAGGGTGGTGGTTGGCCAAGAAGATGGTGCAGTGGCAGTAGGAGAGGGGAACACCAGCCAGGTTCCAGAAGATGAGCATGAAACCCCACTTCTCGTAGTACATGTCCCAGGTGGTGATGATGAGCTCCTCACCCTTGGCGCAGGCGTTGGCGTAGAGGAAGTGAGCCATGACGAGGAACCAAACCTCACCAGAGACGTAGCCATACTGCTCATACTGACGAGCGGCAGTGCCAAGACTGAGGATGAGGAGGATGTACCAGGGCATGCGGACCTCGAAGAACATCTTGAAGTCAAGAATGCCAAACATACGGGGGTTCAGCTCGGCACCCATAAAGAAGTCATAGATGGGGTAGCCTGTCATGCGGTGCTGCTTGCCACGCCAGAGAGCGGAGAAGTAGGCAACAAAGCTGACAAGGAAGCCGCTCAGAATGGCAACGGACAGAAGAGGGCCAAACTCATCGATGGCGTTGTACAGGGGCCAGATGCCGGAGAAGTGCAGACCGGCAAGACAGGCGAGTGTAGTGTAAAGACTCCAGTAAGCGTTACAGTAGTAGGGAAGCTGCTTGCCACCCTCGTGAGGCAGAGGCTTACCGTAGCCCCAAACACCAGGGAGAAGGCAGTAGAAAGCACCCTCAACAATGAGATAAGACCAGTACCAAGCCCAGACCTGGAGACGGGGGTATGCGCCAGTATAAACGAGATTGAGGAGATGAGCGCCGAACTCGCTCCAAGACTGACCCTCGATTCTGTGAGGGATCTTGCCGTTGTAGTAGGTGGCACCAATCCACATATACCACATGAGACAGGGGAAAAGGATCATCATGGCAGCAGTACCGAAAGATCCACCAAACTCGAACTCTCCAGAGTAGTCAATCTTGGGGTCCTGACCAGGTCTCCAGCCATCAACCACATGAGGATCGTGGGAAGTGCCCTCGCTCTTCTCCAGGACAACCTGGGTAGGGGCAGCGTCGTTGGATGTGGCATGGCCGTTGGTGGCGTGACCATTGGTGGCATGGCCATTGGTTGCGTCTCCGTTGGTGTGGCCATTGCCATTGCCATTGGCATGACCGTTGGTCTTGCCGTTGGCAGCTCTGTTAACAGCTCCCATGTTGTCGGAGTCTGTCTCTTCGTCCAGCTCCTCCTTGAATCTGGCTGTTCGTCGACGTGTAGGTTGGGGAAGAGTCTCGGCAGCAGAGTCAGTTTCGACGTCTGAAAGGGGTTGAGAAGTCTGGCGGCGCGCTGAACGTGAACGACGAATAGGGGTCTCTACCATGCCCTCGAAGAGTTCCTTCTTCCTGGGAGCGCAATGCTAGTTAGTCTATGATGCAAGCAATCAGAACAAGAGGCAAACGAACCTGGGAGTTTGGCGTAAAGAATATCTTGACGACATTTTGATCGGAAGGTTCTCTTGAACCTTTATATATGTTGCAGAGGTGACCAAAAAAAGAGGCTAAGAGCCTAATTGTCAATCAGGCTTTGACGGACGGCAGACTGTGCTTGTCCTTGTCTCACAGTGCGTGCATACAGCAGAGACAAGAGAGGGTCTTGTCAATGCAATGGAAGAGAAGCAATTGGACACCTCGGCTCAGTTGCGCTTTGGTTGACGAAAGATGCAGACGTGGTACTTCGGTCCCTCGGAGCAAACAAAACCACAACAAATAGGTTACCAGGGGGGAGGGAGGGACCACAAAGGGGAGCGAGCGGTGACGGTGACGTCCAATCGAGGACTAGGTCATTGAAGAAATATTCCCTAGTTAGGAATTCAGTATCCGCTGAAGGCCAAATACTGATGAAGATTATCAAGGAGAAGTGACTGATTCAGTAAGCAAGAAGAAGAAGAAGAAAAAGATAATTAGAAAATTAACGGCAAGGAAAATTAATTAGTGCAAGGGGGCGTGTGACCAAGATCCATGGAAGCTGAGGTATCCTGGAGGCAAAGAAACAATTCTCGCGATGGAGAACCCGAATAAGAAAACGTGTTGTACGATTGGCGCGCTCACTTTTTCCAATCTCCCTCAGGGGATCCAGCCTATCAGTGTTAGGCCTTGACAGGCAAAGCAGTCGATCCATGCAGGTGGAAATTGAGGTACTTTGAGTTGCAGTGCATCTTACATACTGATATCAGGTACTTTGCCAATTAGCCCCAGAAAATTCTACGCGCCAATCACAAGGTTCCACGCTAATGCACGATTCGTATAGCGATTTGACAGGGTTGTCATCTTGATGTTAGACAACGACATCCCCATCTTCCCCCAGACAATGCCTTCATCTTTGAGCCTCATCGCTCGCTTGGATCGCCCTAAACGTCTTACACTCTGACAAGGGTATGCTATACGAATCGTGCATGAAGCTAAGCCTCGACTCTATCAACGACATTCCATCCTTCTACTTGGAAACATCAACTTCCTCCACAACTATGACCTGCTCTTCCACTCGGTATCGTGATATTGCCCGTCTTTCCGACTCAATCTTCTCCATTGAAACGACTGTTTGTCCTTCTGGGTGTCGTTCTAGCCTCTAGTGGTGTGCAATCACCGTTTCGTCGCTTCCCGAGCCATTATCATCCTTGTCAACGGCTTCCGTGCCGTCAAACATCGGCGTGATAGCCTCATGGCGTGGCTCCATGAGGAAGTTCCGAATCCTTCAGTTGACTCGCCGTCATTAATCTGCTCATTAGTTTCGGATAGTTTGCCTGCCGTTGGTGTATACCCCCACTGAGTTTGAATTTTCATGGTTGAGTTCCTTTGGTCTAGACGAAACGTGCATTTTCCTGGGTGTAAATGTTCGCCCTCCACCAGCTAAATGTTTCTATCAAGAACAAGAAATTATGTACAAAGTGTTAACGACACTGTCGGTGTCTGAATCCGGCTCCATACATGCGAGTGTTACTTTGTTTCTTCCTTCTCCAACTCAATCCTTGCTATATGGTGTCGACCTAGGCCTATTATCGGCCCAAGTTGAGGTCTTTGGAAAGGCACAAATGCCGTTGAGAAGTGTCGTTTCCTGCTCGAGACTCGCATGCTTGTCTATTTTGTTCTTCCTGCCTCGCCTTCCATTGCCTTCTACTAGTAAATGCGGTGTTTCTTTGGGGTATAGAGAAGGAAGTTCTTGGCAGGTGACTTCAAGGAGGGAGCCTAGCATATCCCCAAGGAAGCAGAAGATTTTGTTGAGTAGTCATTATGTAAGCCTCATGTCATGTTGAAAGAGTCGTTGCTTGGGGGGATGGGCCTGATACTTCCAAGTGTATCCAACGGTGTGGCTTTGTTCATCTGTGTGACCTTTGTCTATATTCAGGGAGACATTATTCACAAGGTTTAACCTACTGCAGCGCTGAGATGCCATATAGCCATTCAGTGCCTCGTATCATCACTCGATCTGTTAGGGACGTATGGTATTCGTTCTGCTTGAGCTGTAACAAAGTCCACTGACGGAATCTGCCTCCCCCTGAGATGTCTTGGGAGGTGCACCAGTTTGGGGAAGTAAACTACATATTTACACATGCGCATTGTGTGTTCAGTGAGCGACTCTTAGGGCAGTTGGGTTTCTTCGGGATTGGGCAAGGTACGTGAAAGTCATGCTGTGCTACTTCGTTCTCAGTTAAGTTCTGAAGGTCATCTGCAAGCTCCACCACCTTGTCACCATTCTTGCGGAGTGTAACTTCTCTTGTTTTAGGTTAGTGAGAAAATGTTACAGACTGCTGAGCAATTTCTTATGGATTCTTGGTGGCAATCAACTCTGTTTTCTTGGTACTTGGCCCCCAAGCATGCTTCATCTTGCTCCGTCACTTGTTCTTATTATTCTTATCTTTAATTTTGTTCTTTTACATAGTCAACACAATCGTGCTAGAAGCTTTAGACAATCACTTGCATACATGAGCATAAGCTCGTCTACTAGTTCGTATTTTCACAACAATGTTCTTAAGCCTAGGTCTAGGTTAGGAGGGGAACAAACACTGCGCAAAATCCGGAGCAGCGTCCGCTCTTCCCTATAAAATGAAAGCCTCGTTGGATTTTATTCTTAAATTAATATTCTAGCTCTCAAGTCTAGAGTATGTCTGTTTCGTGCTTCTTCTTCTTTCCATCTACGTGAATGATATCAACCTTCTATCGTGATCACTAATCCCCCGTTGTCAAAACCAGAACATTCATTTTTTGTTCTTCAAATAAGTAAATAAAAGTGGCAATTATCTGCTTCCCCTAAGTATGAGCTGGCATTTATTAAGTGTGAAAAAGTTCATATTGGGGTTGGTAAGCCTATTCATGGAAGCTTCTGCCTCCATCCATGTCAACCTGACGCATATGGGACCGCAGACTAGACAGTATCGGCGGCGGGAAGATCATGTATGAATTAAGGAAGCAGACTACTCACTTCCTCGATCTGAGGCTCAGAATAAGTAAGCCATATAGTGAGCGAAAGGTTCTAAGACTTTATCAATCTTGATATCTGTATTTGAGGGAACTAACAGTACTGGCGGATCAGATTTCCACCACCATCCAACACGTTTATATAGGGTCGCACTGGGTCTCCGATATCTCTAAGCGATTGTTTTTTTCTTATTCACGGTTGCAGGTGGGAGCTTAGGCGTTGCTGCGATTGTATGCTATTCTCAATTGACATCTAATATCTTCCCCTCAACATTCGAGCACCTGTTTAGCAGGTCTCAGCAAAGCTGTCGACCTTGCAAGAAGTACCATCGGGGCCGCTGGACAGCTTGGTAGGTTCACTGCCATCAGAGTTGCCTTCAAACAGATCGCAGTTCTTGCCCTCATCCTGGCAAGTGTTGGAGATGGTGCAAGTGTCGCCATAGTTGGTGTTGACTAGGAGATATGTCAGCTATACGGTAGAGAAGAGATAAAGGGCTTAACTTACTGCCGCAGAGAACGCCACCGTTGACGGCGGCAATGTTCTCAATGACAACATTGCGAGGACCGCCATTGTCCTTGCAATTACCGCAGGATCGAACAAGCTTGCCATAGTCCTCGACGTAGAAATCAGAGATCTCGACGGTGCCGCGGCCGTTGAACTGAACGACCTTATCGGAAGCGTGGAAAGCACCGCCTCCACGGATGATGGAAGTACCCGACTTTTGCTTCAGGGTGATGGCATCTTCGCAGACGTCTTCGAACCAGACGTTTTCGAGAGTGCATGAGCCCTTGCAGTGAACACCCTCAGCCTGGCCGGGGCCAATGATGACGTTACGGAGAGTGGCGCCGTCCTCGAGAATGAACATAGCGTCAGCCTCACCAGTCTCTTCCTGGTCCTTGCAGACAGCAGCTGGTCCGTGTTAGCTAGTCAGGTATAAAAGCACTATATCGAGAGACTCACGAGATCGATCGTAGTAGGTCATGCCACCATCAAGCTCACCAGAGACGGGGATAGCAGTAGCAACAGCAGTAACACCGCTGGAGGCAGGGATAGTTCGTGTGATACCTCCAGAGCCAGAGCCAGAATCGTTTTCGGCGGGCTCACTGGTAGGGGCGGCAGTTGGGCTGGCGATGACGGTGTTGATAGGAGCATCAGAGGGGGTATCAACGGGGGTGTTGACAGGGTCCGAGGGAGTATCGACAGGCTCTTCAGGAGACGCAACAGGTTCCTCGGGAGCAGGAACAGCAGGAGGGAAAGAAGGCAGGCCATAATCGCCGCCCTCGTCGTTTCCACCTTGAGCAGGAGCTTGGGGAGATGCAGGAAACCCGGGGAATCCGAAGGCAGGGAAGTCGAAATCGGTCTTCTTAACTGAAGCAGCCTTCTTGGAGGAAGAGTCAGGGATACATTGGCTGTACCACTTGCTGGCTTCAACACAAGTTGATCCAGAAGGGCACTCCTTATCTCCGGAATAGGCGCTACCACCACACTGGCCATACATCTGTACAGCAGCAAACGCTGTGCCAAAGTTGGCAATTGTCAGAAGAGCAGAAGTACGCATCTTGGGATATATTGGTTAAACGAGAGTATAGTAATAATAAAAGGATGTGATATGCGGGCCTGCCCGTTACTGCCAGAGAGTGATACGAAAGGAAATACAGAAGGTGTCGTGGGAAGCTAGATCATGATGACCTGCAGTACCGTCCTCCTTATATAGCGGCGGTTATCATACAATATTCCTGTCCCTTGATCTCCAAATACAAGCTTGTTGACCCTGCCACGGAAGCTAATGGCAGAAACCGAAGGGATGCCCGACGAAGCGGCAGCAGTCTGTCACTGAAACCTCTACTGTGGCGTACAGAGAAGCCTTGGCTCAAGTCTATTCGAAGGGTCTGATAACCGAGAAGGTTGGATTGGCGGGCTTTGGAAAACGTACGGATGATAGATTAGGGGGGCCAAATACCCCAGCTAGGTGAGAAGCCAACAGCATAAGGGAACAAGTGACCACCCGGTCGCTTCTAAGCTGGACGAAGGCGCAGAAGCCAAGTAAAGTGTTAGTGGTTTCATCTGAAATGGAGAAACGGAAATGAGGACCAAGTAATTTCCCTTATGCGCAGTTGGGTCCCTGGATACACCTAGCCATTTCAAATGCAGTGTTTTAAGGGCAGCAAAGATTTGTGATTAACTGGGAATTCGTGTTTGGCCACAAGTCCTTTGTCTATCTTGATTGATCATACACGTATTGGTTACTTTGCCATGATCGACTAGCCTACGCACCCGCCCACCAATGAAAGCTAAAGCATCGAACCAGGAACTCAGTCTGTCTTTAGGTTAGCTGGATGTACAGACCAGGCCCTAGTAGAACAGCTTCAAGGAGTCAAAGTCTGAGACATGAAACGTTTTAGACCCTGTAAGTGAAGAATGCAGCAGAAGAGTTCTTCAATAGCGAGGATAAGCCAACCAAAGACATTTGGTTCGTTCTCCATTTTATACGATCGCAGTTGCATTCATGCATGAGCCAGAGCTCGTATTCCTGGCTGCGATCTCAAGGATTTACTAATCTGGGGAAGACTTGGGTCTGAGCTTGATGATGTTGTTCTAGTGTAACGGTGCAAGCACCCATCTGATCAAGCAGAAATAATGAAGGTGCTATTAAAAAGTCCACACAAATTAGTTAATTTGAAGGTACCAGAACTAGGATATGTATGTCTCTTGAAGGAATTGCTTGCTTCGAAGGTTGTTAAAGCGATTGCGTGCCTCAGACACATCGAGGCTGGCGATAGCGCCGCGCACCTAGCCTAGTGCTCAAATAAACCATGTTTTTGCAAAGACTTGTTTTTGCGTCTCACAGGCAAAGAATTATGGTTAGCGGAAACTTATTTCTAATCATCATTTAGCTTCATCTTTGACGACTCTTGGCAATGTGAAAGAAGTTCTACTATGTCCGGGAGGGAAGTGAATGGACAGTATTGGTGACCTCACGTGTGTCGTCATGTGACTTGCAGCTCACAATTTCGAGTTTCCACAAGATTCTCCTTCCCCTTTTTCATGGAACGCCAAACAGCCCAGCCCATTATAATCGAATGAAAGGGGCCTGGGTTACAATAAGATGACGCCACGGGACTTTCAAAACTGGGGAATATTGACATTTGGAGCAGCGCGACTGTCAATAGTGCTGGCCAAAACCAACATTGAGATGGACCTGATTCATGTTGAGCACAATTACAGCAGACAAGCATTATCGTGCAGTGTCGTATCGTGTCACGAGAGCAATTGCCTGTCTCATCTTAACGTCTGATGGGACTATTGCTGGGCGGCTGCGCTATTAACTTTTTCTGAGATTGCTCTCCTTTTTGGACACGAGAGACTGAGAGATGGACCACTTTTTCTAATTTAGAATGGTGTCTGTCATTTCGTAGTATGGAGGGTACCTACAGTAAGATGGATTCCTTGTGGCAGGCAACATAGGGGGGAGGCAGAGTCTGCTGTATTGACCAACAGCTGGACTGAAGGATGATGCGTGGCATATCTGACTCCAACGAGAGGCCAATTCTTATCTTGCTCATTGACTGCATTTCATCGCATTCCTTGTTTCTGTCTCTTATCAATCATCATATGTCGCCTCCGATGACGGTATCCTCAAAAACTGTCTCCCGTTCAAAAACGCTACTGTAAGGCGAGCCAAGTTTAGAGACCCCCAGATTTTTACAGGGATTATTAGCTCTCAAGCCCAATCAGCTCCGGCAGCAGGTCCAGACCAGACCCAAAAGTCCAAGACCCGGTTTTTTTCGCGTCAACGTGGAACTGGCAAAGCACTGCTTGGCTTCGGTAGCCGTAACCGTTAAGTTACTCCAGGTTAATAAGTCAGAACTCGACTGATGTTCTGTTCTGTTCCCCATCTTGTTTCCCAGCACGCACATACCTACCTAGGTAATTAACTAGGACACGATCCAGTCCAGTCGTCTCACTTAGATACCGGGGCATTGCTTCCTTAAGACCTCCTCTCCTCCCTCTTCTTTCTCTCCCACAACCCGAACCTAACCCCCAACCTAAGCCCGAAGCCGCGTCATTTCCATTTATCTTGGTATCTATTTATCAACCATGTCGTCGCCCTCCGGATCATCTCAAGGCGGTTCCAAGCGCAAGAGAAACTCGCTTCGCGTCGAATCCAACCACGACCATGGTGACAATGGCATCCAGACATCTTCCCGCGATGCTTCGGGCGAGGAGGGCGATACAACCGCCGCTGAGTCTGGACGCCTTCACGCCCGCGGTTCAGCTCCGATTCCTAAGAGACAGCGCTCCAGCTCGAACCGTGATCACACCATTGACCCTGGTGAGCCCAGCGATACCACCGAGGCCAGTGTCGACATTGCTGAGCGAGTCGGTCGCAAGGGGCGCCAGCCTTCCATGAAGGAGCTCGATGAGGAGGAGCAACGCAGAATTGAGGCCATGCCTCCTCCTCCCATTGGCAAACTACAAGACCCTGCTGGTGGCTACAAGACCAACCCTCCTCCTGTCGGACGACCCGTCCGTGTCTACGCCGATGGTGTCTTTGATCTCTTCCATCTTGGGTACGTCTCTTGCTTGCGTTTTGCCCACTCTGACAATACAGAGTGGGCCGAGTTGTAATTGCGACCGAACTGTGCTAACAGCTTTCTAGCCACATGCGACAGCTTGAGCAGGCCAAGAAAGCTTTCCCCGACACAACGCTGGTCGTCGGCGTCACAGGCGATCACGAAACACATAAGCGCAAGGGTTTGACTGTCATGTCTGCCGCTGAGCGTGCTGAGACTCTCCGTCACTGCAAGTGGGTCGATGAGGTTATTGAAGACTGCCCATGGGTTGTCACCCCCGAGTTCCTCGACGCCAACAAGCTCGACTACGTTGCCCACGACGACCTTCCCTATGGCGCTGATGAGGGCGATGACATTTACCAGCCCATCAAGGCCGCTGGCAAGTTCCTGGTTACTCAGCGTACAGAAGGTGTCAGCACAACTGGCCTCATCACAAGGTGAGACGATTTCCATCCTCTTTAAAAACATGGTTCTAACGTCTGTAGAATCGTGCGCGATTACGAGAAGTACATTGCCAGACAGTTCAAGCGTGGTACTTCCCGTCAGGAACTCAACGTCAGCTGGCTCAAGAAGAACGAATTGGACCTCAAGCGCCACGTCCAAGATCTCCGAGAGAACATCACAAACAACTGGTCCACTACTGGACAAGAACTTGGTCGCGAGTTGAAGCAGTTCTGGCCTGTCAGCCGTCCCCAGAGCCCTGCCCGGTTTAACAGCGCGGGTACCGCTGAGGGACTTCGTTCGCCCACTACTTCTGGTACCTCTGGTACACCCAAGGAGTTCATTACCGGATACGCCCTTGGCCTTGTTGGTGGTGTTCGTGGATGGGTGAGTAACGATCAGACTGCACGATCTTGGAGTCGACTAACAATTATATAGATGACCAAGAGCCGAGGAAATGTCACCGATAGCAGCCGACCTCCCAGCGACGACGAGTCTGAGGAGAGTGATGCCCACGGCAAGTCACCAAAGGACTCATCAAACACCCCAACCGCGGCCGCTTCCTCCAAGCTATAAACTGAGCCGTGTACATTTACAGTTGTGGGAGATTGAATATAAACATGTCCGGTTGGTGAAAGAGGCGCGGTCACCGCAAAAGATTCAGTAGGTGTTTTGTGCAATGGGCTTTTGGATTATTATTTTAATCAGTATTCGGCTATGCGCTTTAATAAAGGGCCGGCATACAAGGCGTTCCGGTTTCTGTTAATGTATTGAGTATTGAATGCTCTTGCGGCTAAGGAGATCTTAGCATGCTGCTGAGCCAGATTCTTCCGTCCAGTACTACGTGTACGGCAGTTAGGCGAAATAATTGGAAGATTATGTTTGAACGAACCCTACCTGTGTCATGTGTCTCCGTATGCCATATGCTGGATAGACTGGTTTCTCAGAACAGAATAACTCCAAATTCACATAGGAGTCCAAAATTTGCCTTGGAATCGGAATAGTATTTCGTCGCATAGCTAACCAAGTTAGTATGCATTAGCCCCTCGATGAGGCTGGAAGCTCGGAGCGACTCAGTCCGAGTCAGACTTCTCCAGGGTATTTTAGTTTCCGAAGGGCTCAGACGCAATATGCCACGATATGGGGGCGGTTGCGCTTAGTTGGCGTTTAAACTGGGCGGCTATATCACATGTGCAAGTATTTAGAATATTTGATATCGAAGTAAATACTTGCCTGAAGTAACGTTTCAATGGAATGTCATCACGTCAGGCATGAGTTGCAATATTGAGGAGAGTATGCTAAACTTGGCCATCAATTAGGTAGGTAGTCAGCAGGAGCATATGACAACACATCAACGACGAAGACAGGAATCTCCGAAAGGGAAGAACGCGATAACAAACCATAGGTGCAAAAAGATACAGACCACAAGGAATATTATCCCCATGTGCTTTGGTGTTGGATGTGTCGTGCTAAAGCCTAGCTATCGGCGTAAGGTGGGATGTGGAAGACGCTACATCATATCCGTATATACGTCCGAAAGGGAAGCAAGCTCTTGCAGATCTGCTTGAACAAATATTCAAATAGAGTTGGTAATTCATGATTCGGCAGTCTAGCAAACTTGCGGTGTATGGAAGAATTGTAATAACAAAAGGTGAGTGGTACGCAATGGTGACCAGATTGTAAGCAGCTCCCCACGCGCAGATCTGCTTCCCTTCGCAGAAGAACACATGCGAATCAGACCAGACGTGCATCGGCGCTGAAAGTTTAGTCTTAAAAATACCCATGTTAGGAACGGGATGAGTTCATGGGACGGCATGTTAGCGAAAAGCTCGGCATCGCAAACCAAGATGTTCATCCAAGCATGATCTGCATTGGGGAAAGCCGCTTCTCATTGATATGGTATTGGTCAACAAGAGCCTCCAAATACAAAAATAGTCGGATCCCAAGCGCCAAGGGCTTTCCACTCTTGCACGCATATGTGGTTACAGTGCTTTCGCAGGTCGCGTGGTGGGCATGAAAGAAGGAATATTCTCCGTGCGGGCCGAATCCTACAGCATCATTCTGGGCCTCATGAGGATGAAGAGAAGACAATACTATACCCGATACGATGGACAACACACAACGAATATGTAGGCCTAATTTAGGAAGAGCGCACGCATGTCGATTGTGTTGTGTGTCTTGGTGTTGGGGTTGGAATTTCAATGTCCATTTACAGCCAAAAGGCGGGGGGACGGTGGAACAATCTAGGGAACGGTCCGGCCCCGCATGTTTCGTCTGGGACCGAACACCAACGACTCCCGAGCGAGACGAATTCCTTGAAGAAGAATTGTTCGTGATACAGTAATTAACGTCATGTCCAAGGATCAATGAACCGAAACGCAAGGCATTGTTGAAATCGGCTGACTGATCCACAAGTTACAGAATGCCTCGTCTCAAATTAATTAAATCCCGTAAGCTGTCGATCATCTAACAAGCATTCATCATGACGCTCACGACCATCTAGTCCCCCTACCTCATTGCACTGTAAGCGAACCGAAGAGCTACAGTGCCTACGGTACCTACGGACAAGGGTTTGACAGGCGCAGCTCTTGTATTCAATATAAAAATAGGTCATGTCAGGTCATCAAGAATCAGCCAATAAGCCATCGCGTGGCTGAGTCTCAGTGTGTCCTTGAAGGGAATTCTGCTTGGTCGCCTTAGCGCCCGACAGGGCTGGGCTAATGTCACCCCTGTACACAAGACCAGGATTCAAATTGACGCTACCAAGGGAACGGATCTAGCATAGATTTTAAATCTAAGGTAACTTAGGTGTAATACCTATCATGGATGAGGAGGAATAAGGTGAGGGTTGGATAACCAGCTAATCATGCAGCAGACTCTATAAATCTCGGATCACACTTTTCAAATCTCGGGCCAAGAAATCAACACAGACCATGTTGACAGCGGTTTAACGGCGTGCAGGCCTTATCAGGCTTCGGGCCATGGCATGGGTGGGTTCGAGCTAATTATCAGTAACCCACTGGATAAGCACTTGTAGGGTTAAACATGGGAGGCTGGGAATAACGTGGTTCAGCTAGCAAGAGAGAATTTGAGAATAGTCGCAATAAAGAAGGCGATATTCTAATACTAAGGTCAATAATATTAATATCAATGTTAGTGATTCCGTAGCATTGACTTAATAATACAAAACACGGTCTGCTTACCAAGTAAATCAGCAGACTCGGACTAGGTACCTATGCATCCTGTCAGCCTGGGGAAGACACAATACAGCACTACCTATAGGTAAGCTGGTACCTGTCGACGATGCAAGTGCAAGTGAGAGCGGGCAGGCAAGGGGGACGCCCCAGTCGGCCGCCGTTCCTGCACTCTACAGTCAGTAATTAGTCTAGGTACCTCCTATAGCTCAAGTCCAATCGGCTCAGCCTCTTTTTGTATTGGATCTTTTTTTCTCCTACAATCATCAATCCCTGCCAAGTGTGTGATGGGCCGTTATCATGATCGCTTCTAACAGGCGCCTTAACGCCCTACCCGCACACGCTCATGCCCACGCTGTCCCGGTGCCCTTTACAAGCTCCAGCATCCTAGTACAGATAGTATCCGTACAGAGCAAGCAATAGAGCACGATACAGCCTAGCCACAAGGTGAAGATGTTTCGACAGCTACGCCTCCCGGTTGCTTCCCCTGCTTACAAGGCTCGAGCTTTGGTTACACGTTTTCTATCAAATACAAATCATTCTTACTGATCGTCCCCGCCATCGCGTCTCTCCCCGTAAAGCATTGGATAGCTGTATAAGCGCGTCTTATTCATCCGCAGGACATCGGATCGGTCGGAAATACTTACTAACGTTAAGTCATGTTATTCTCTCTATTCTCGTACGGTAATGCACTGCACCACGCCTGGGCGCTAGTCGCTTGATCAGGTACCGTTCCTTGAAGGCTTAGATGGCGCTTGCGGCCCCGTCCCGCCACTTGTCCCATCGCATCTCGACGAACAGGGAGCGGCAAGCAGGCGACAAGGGTTGATGTGAAAGGGTGGCACGCACATGGGCAGGGAAGCCAACTCAAACCAAATGAAACCAAACAATGGATGCACCAGAGGACCTTTCACTTTTGGTCTCGAGGACATTCTACCCATGCTCTCTACAGCATGCCCAGGCACTCCAAGTGCCTTGCATCGTCCACCACTTACTTGGGTGACTTCACAGAACATCTAATCTTGTCCATCCATGCATCAAGGCCCTGCGCCCCATGCTCAGCTCGCAGGGTTATCCTCAATCTTGGGTCAGTCACTTGGAGTCTCCCCTGCAACTCCAACTCTAACTCTCCCCAACTAATCTGCCCAGATCCAACTAGCAATGCCTCTCTTGGTTCCTTTCTTAGTATCAGAGTAAATATCTCACTTACACTGAGCCCTGTCTTCACATCCACATACATCCCTGCTCATCGCTCGAGGCTAGCATCGCCTACGCTGTGTCCCCAGCCTTAGCCGTCCGTCCCCTTTCTCCATCTATTGATCTTGACGAAATTCTACGTCAACTCCCCCACTATCACTCTCTCTTGATGCTCTATACCCTCATCGCCCACCTTCTTTACATGAGCCTAAAGTCTTCCGTCTGCCGGGACTTGCTCATCCGCCTCTCTTGGGGGGCTGTGTCTTACTAAGTTTGGCTTGACCTTCAACAATTCTCCGGACCCTTTGCCTTTTTTTAATTCGTGCTTCTATTATCAACTACGGGCCATGGCTAGTCTCAAGAATATCATGAATACTGAGGACGAGCCAGTCGATCCACGATCTAAGGGCCGTTCCACTGCACTGACCTCAAGGTCATCTTCTGTTCACAGCTATGCTACATCATTAAATCATCGAGCACCCTCTTCTTCTCATAACAATCCACCTGATCCATCAGGATCGTCCAAGTCATCCTCTGTTGTTGATCACTCATCACCAACTGCTACTGAGCCTACCATGAATCATCGACGCCGTAGCAACATGAGTGTTGACTCCAACGAAATGCCCTATGGTCCTGCTCAGCATGCTTCATCGTCGACCACTCCTATGAGACCTTTCACGGCGGGAGCGAACAGTGAGCCGCATGTCAAGTTGACTCCAGTTACCAGAAAGATCAGCAAGGCAAAGAAAGGCGTGCCAGTTCATAACTGCGATCAGTGTCCTAAGGTAAGTCTCTTGCCTCGATCCATAAGTACGACTTTCTAACCTAGCAGACATTCTCCAGAGCAGAACACTTGAGGTTCGTTTCTGTTCCCGATCTGAAGAACGTGTCTAACATTGTGACCCAGACGACATCAGCTCACCCACTCTCCTCCGGATCTGTATTGTCCCATCCGCAATTGTAGCAAAGCTTTCCATCGCAAGGACCTTCTCGAGCGACATGTACAGAAACAGTAGGTTAAGTACCCCGTGTTAGAGATGTTTCGATATTAACAAAGCACAGTGAGCAGGATGCCGAAGATGATAGGGAGGCGAAACCTTCTAGTAGTTCGAAAACACCTTCCCTGCCCTCTGCGCACAATTCGGGACACAAGCAAAGTCAAGGCTCCAGCAGCACCCGAGCGTTAGCTTCTGCTCCAAGCAGTTCTAATATGCCGGAACCTTGGTCTCCATTGGCCCCTGCAGCCAACTCACGTCGCAGTTACAACTCGCCTCATATGAGCGCACCAGAGAACTATTCCCAATCAGACACTTACATGTTGGATCCTACGCTGCCAGCAACTGGTGCTTTCGTACCAAACTATACTGAGCAGCCAAGAAGCATGCCAGATATGCCCATGTTGAACACTATACCTGGCAGCGTAACACCAGAGCTCTGGCAGGATAGTTCTGCTTCAACAAGCACCTTCTCGACTCCTCCAGATAACGCAAGACGCCCTCCATTTGCTGTGCCGGCTACGAACGGACCCTGGATGACGACAACTACGACTTACCAGACCACCCCGAACGATATGCCAAGCACGAGTATCGACCATGCCGTCTATCCTGTCTCATATCCATACAACAGCACTCCGCCACAGGTTTACCAGCCTGTATTTGATAACATGAACCTCTCCATACCGGCATACCCCGAAGGCAATACTTTCAGTACTGTCAACCAAATTTCAACTTCTACAGTTCGTAGCGTATCCCCTTCACTGGCTGTTACTCAATCTGAGACTTTAGTAGCTATTCCAACGCTACCAACTTCAGGCCGGGCTTTCGATTTGGCCGGCTGCAGCCCTGGGCCTTCAGGAGGAAACAGCTTGTTGAGCAATGAAGACCTGATGCCCCTGTCTCTTTCTACTGCTGCTAGCGAGGCAATTCCCAGGTACCTGGAGGTCTACTGGGACAAAGTGCACCCCAAGAATCCTATTGTTCATAAGCACACGTTCCAAGACGTGCCTAAGGAAGAGACAGAACATCTTCAGGTGCTGCAGTGTGCTATGGCCGCCTTAGCAACGCAATTTATTCCCAACGCCGAGGATCGTATGAAGGGAGCGCAGCTTCATGCTTACGCCTGGCAACAGTCCAAAGTGGTGAGTTGAGAGAGTAGAGACTGGCGCACAAAGCAATCGACCGGTGCTGATACACTTAGTTTACACATATTGGAAAGTGGTCAATGCCAGTCCAGCAAACGATTGCATTGTGCGAATATTACGCACGTTTCCGCGGTAGAAAATCACATTCACACCAACCCTCTGCCCGGTTCACTTCACTCTATCATAGGGTTAGTTCTTCTTCTTGACTTTTTCTATCTTTCTTTCAATATTCTCTTATGATACCACTTTCGCTACTCTTCTTCACTTCTTCTTTCTTTTGATAGCTTTGTCTGCCTCATACTTTTCTTCTTCTACTACTACTACTTTTACAACCTGCATTCGAACACTTGGCTCAACTCCCGATAGGTCGTCAGTGATCAACACAATTCCACTTCTCGCTCCTCCAGAGAAGAACATCAAGCTTGGAAAGCCTGGATTGCCATAGAATCGCAACGGCGATTGTTGGCGGCTTGCTTCCTGCTTGACGTACACAGCTCATGGTATCACGAACACCAATACATGCCCATCGCCGGCTTGGATTACTCTTCTCCGAGTACCCTGCCAATCTCACTTACAGCTACAACAGCAAACGCTTGGGAAGCACAGGACGCCCAATCATGGTCAAAATTGCGGACAAGAAAGGCCCCTAAAACCGTTTCTAACACGAAACTGGGAACACTATCCGCTTCCGATATAGCATCTGGTCCAGCCTTTGATGCGGCGGTTCTACTTGCTGTGTACTCATTATTTCTTCCACGTCGCCAGAACCCAGCGCAAGTTGGTTTCATCGAAGACGCAGCAAAGCTTCAGCCAGATGTATTTCACATTTCAAGAATGTTCCCTGACTCAGCCGTTGCTAGCACTTATCTGGCATTGCATCACACACCTCTTTATTATTTGTTATCAGTATCTGGCAAGAGCTGGGTATTCAATAAGAAGGTGACTAACTTGAATGTATTCACGGAACACCAGAAGCTCCTGGCAACATGGCGAAGCTCGAGCACGGCTTCAATCGCAACAGTGTTTGCTGCGCGGGCTTTGAAGCTCTTTCTTGGTCTGCAAACATCGCCCAGCCAAGGGCAATCCAACAAAGCGGAGATTTGCCTGACAGAAACAATGCCCTTATCCGACATATCAGATTACTGGGGGGTATATATCTGTACCTTAATCTGCTGGGCTTTCGGTCTGACAGGGAAGCAAGACACGTCCAATATCGTCGCAGCACAAGAAGCTACGAAGGGATGGATTTTGAGGGTTGCATGCCAAGAACCCTCTGAGATACAAGCTCAAAGTGAGCAAAATGGAGCCCGAGGCGTTGTCGGTCTTGTAAGGGGGATGTTAGCGAATGACTGTTTAGGAGGAGGGAACATTCTTTTTGCTGATGCTGTAACCGTCTTAAGACGACTGAACGATGAGACGACTGGAAATTGTTGAGTTGGTGTATGAAAAAGGTGCATTTCCATGCGGTCGAATTTATATGGGTTGGGTGCATTGCAGCATTGAGGTAATAGGGAGCGCATCGCGACCGAAGTTTGACGGTCAAAGCAGCAAGGAAAGCAGAGCGCGCACACATATCACGGAGTAAATGTGTTGGTTCTATAGGAAGGCATTCTCCCTCAGTTATAGACGTCAGTTCATTGATAGCGTAGCATGACATAGCGTTGCAGACACGAATGCACTGGTTAGTGTTTTTGTTATTTGAATTCACATGCTGCACCCACACCTTGATAAGATGTTGCGTTGCATAGCTGTAAAACTGTTGAGAGTGTCTCACCGAAAGACAAAATGAGACATAGAATTGGTGATATCAATTCGAATTATTGATGTTGCGACGATTTCTTCCCATGGTCTCTCGGAAGTCTCGGGGACTTGATGCGGATCCAACTGGAGACGAAATTACGAAGGTTATTCCCGTTCATCTTGTTTATGGAGCAGAGCAGCTCACACCGGCTTGAGAAAAGGAGCTCGGATGGGGAACTAGTCTAGGGGATGAGAGAGAGAGAGAAAGCTTTAAGTGGCTTGTGGCGCCGTCTCAGCTCGAGACAGAGGCAGAAGAGGAAACAGGGAAATAAAAACAAGGGTCCAATTAGTCTGAAATGAGGATAATGTTTTGGCGCATTCCAGTGACGTTGAAATGGGCTGCCACTACTGTACCGGTTTTAGAAGGGCAGAAAATAAAATGCCGGTTAAAAGATTAATTTGACTTGGAGAATGGATATTCGTGCCAATTGGAAAGTGAGAGAAGGAAGAGAGAGTACTAACCTATTGTTTATCACTGGTGCATGTATTGTATGGCTACTAAGCTAGACTTGGAAGTACTTAAGGGTTAATAGCAATGAGGTCCTGATCACATGCGAAGAAGTATGATAGTTATGGTCAATAGAAGAAGCGGTGACAAGAAAAGCGACAGAAATTTAGCCATTGTTATTAGTCTACCTAGCATAGCACCATACCATACCATACCATACCATGCCCTTGCTGATGTCCGTGTCTGAGCGGTGATGGAAGATCATGTTTCCATTGTTAGGTTAGTCTCACCTCAGTCAGTGTCAGAAGTACTGTATCCGTGGAGTACAGTACATGGGCAAACGTGCCGTCTGCCGATGATAACTCGTGCTCTTCAAACTTACTTCCAACTGAGCTCAGAGTGAATTGACGATTTGAATGTTGGACGTCTCGCATCAGATAGTCCTGAATGGATAGATAGTATGACATACACCAAGAGTTCCGATCTGGCAGGTTCCCGGACAATCGGCACCATGGGGGTCATAAAGCCAAGGCCAAGAACCCAAAGTGTAGGAGGAGTTGCCTGTTATGGAGTGGAGGATCCAATCGAGGGGAACGGATATGATGACTTTTGGTTTGTGCAATACGATGGAATTCAAGACGAGGCATATATGTAGCCCTAAGGCGAGGTACTTCAGACCTAACAGGTAACTAGACTCAAAACCAACAACAATTAGATACCTAGTCTAACGTAATATGAGGCTAAACGAGAGCGGAAGAAGTTGAGTTTGCTTCATTCAGTCAGTCAGGCTAAAAGTGAAAGGAACGAGAGGCATTTTTCTCAATAGGTAGCAAGACAAAGAGAGAGAGAGCGCGAAGTACGGCAAGTATCTTTTGTTAGTAACGGCTTCACGGCTTGTTCAGTTGCTGTAGACGCCCCGTATAAGTCTAGAATACGTGTCCAGTGACAGTCCCCTAGTCAGTCACGGCCAAATCGGCACGGGAGGAGACGCCCCCAACAAGCTATCGACGGGCTCTAAGTTAGCCTGGTCTCGTATGGTCTGGGCTAAAGGAGCCGAGCTGGGCTGGAGTAAAGGTGAAGCCAGAAGGAACAAGAGGATTAGGAGAGTAAGATTACTTTAGTACTGTCTGTACCTGACTGCCTGCCTATCGAATGTACCACTTGGTCTATACTTAACCCAAGTCCTACAATAAATATAAACAAGGGTAGGTATTTTCCTTTTTCTACTCCTACCGTTCCATCTTGTTTCTCTTTTCTACTACGTACAGTACGTGCTAGGTTTGTCTGTTATTATGCAAGACACAAGACGAGATTAACCCATTTATTTGCTCCATAGGCCTGTTACTCAAATTAGTATCATGGTTACTCCTGAGTCTCTATCCATCTCGTCTCGTCTATAACCGAGTTCGGTTTTAATTTGAATCGCAATTCTACTGCCTTCGAATGCCTTCTTATACTCTTTCTATTTCTCTTACGAACGAGCTCGATCTCACGTACACACCGCCGATAGTCAATAGCCTCAACCTCTGACTACGCGATCGACCGTTATACTTTCGACGACTTGTCTCGACCCGGTCCAAGAACTTTATGCGTTCCTCGTCCTATAACTGGCGCTGACATTGACAACGAGGCTTGGTTGTGGCTTGGTTTTTCGTCACTCTTCACAAAGAGACTGTACCAGGTTGGAAGAAGGATACGATCCTTTACGGGCAGTGCAATCACGATCATCGAGAAGGAAGAAAACCGACAAAAAATAAACAAAAGTGCGAGCGAATGTGCACGTCGCATGTTGAACGAAAGGACCAATACCAAGACCAAGATACGACACGGCCACTTATACAGCCGCATTGAAAAAAAAAGGGGCCGAAAAAGGAGTTTCATCCATGCAAACGATTTAGAGCTGAAGCTGAGCCCGAGCTTGCGAAACGAATAAAGACGACCGACGCGAATAATTCGAACTTAGACGAGCAGACACTTTTGAGTTACAAAGCCTGTTACTGAGGGAATATTCTTGCATATTTTCCAACACAGCAACAACTTAAACTCAACTCAGATAGTATTTATTACCTGCATCCGTACCTGGCTCGGTTGGTACTGTATTCGGTTTTTGATTGCTACGTCACTTTATTCTGGACCAGCCCCCTTC
>JAAVUC010000025.1:0-20753 GCA_014898925.1 Fusarium nelsonii | reverse complement strand
ATCTTCTGCGATAACGTATCGCCACGTGACTGAGATCCACTTGGCCTGTCGGTCTAGGGAAACCTGGTCTGGTCTTGCGCTGTGACAGGTCAGCAACTTCCGAGACGGATATACCAGCAACCAGCTAGAAGAACTAGTGGAAAATAAGTAAGGCAAGTCTTAAGCTCCTGATATATGGTCTTATACTATGCTAATAAGTTTTATATTATATTTAGTATCTAGTTTGAGACGACTAGTATATGATGGCAAGTCCAACCGATTCAAGACCAAATTTTAAGCGAGATGACTCAGTTTGTTAGACGATTACTGGCTAATCGCGTCTTAATAGTACCTAGGTTTGCAAGTATCCATAAACCATCCCCATTGATATTTCGATTTTTTTTACATAACAAGCCCACTTGGCCTCGCTGTTTCGCTCTTTCTCTCGCTTGGTCTCCCAACATATCACATCATATCATATCTCTCATTTTTCCTCTCTCCTCTTTCTCCAAGCGAGTGTGTGCATCTAATCTCTTTTTTTCTTCTTCCCGTTTCGCATCATCATCGGCCTCACTTCATGAACGATATATAAGAGATTTTATACTTTTGGAGTAACAGTACACTAGCGCCAAAATGTTTGACTCTTCATCGGCAGACGAAAAGCCCCCTCGTGTGAGCAACGAAAAGAAGCCTCAGAGCGACAAGCAGGATGTTGAGTCTGGCGAGGCTGGCCTTCACAGGGCCATGAGCTCTCGCCACTTGCAATTCATCGCCATTGGCGGTACCATTGGAACTGGTCTGTTCATCGGTGTCGGTCCAGCTCTCGTCAAGGCTGGTCCCGTGTCTCTGCTCGTCGCCTTTGCCTTTATGGGCTCAGTTGTTTACTCTGTCATGGCCAGCTTGGGAGAGATGGCCGCCTACATTCCCATCACCGGTTCATTCACATCGTATGCTGCCCGTTTTATCGATCCTACCTTAGGTTTCGCCATGGGATGGCTATACTGGTTCAATTGGTCAATTACCTTTGCTCTCGAGCTTGTTGCCGCAGGAATTATCATTCAGTACTGGGATTCGAACCTCAGTATCGCCATCTGGATCAGCGTTTTCTGGGGTCTCTTCACTGCGCTCAACTTTGTCCCTGTCCGCATTTTCGGCGAGATTGAGATGTGGTTTTCCATGATCAAGGTTGTTACCATCATTGGCTTCATCATCTTCTCCATCTGCATCAACGCTGGTGTAGGTCACGAGGGCTATATTGGCTTCAAGCACTGGAACGACCCCGGTGTTGCCAACACCTACATGGGTATTGAGGGCGCCACTGGCAAGTTTGTCGGCTTCTGGGCTGTTCTTGTGACTGCTGGTTTCTCTTTCCAGGGAACCGAGCTTGTTGGTGTCGGTGCTGGTGAGACTGCTAACCCCCGCAAGGCTATCCCTGAGGCTATCCGCTGGACTTTCTGGGGTATTTTCAGCCTTTTCATGGCCACCGTCTTTTTTGTCGGTATCAATGTGCCCTTCAACGACCCTGCTCTTGATAGCAGTTCTCAGGATGCTTCTGCCTCGCCTCTCGTCCTTGTGGCTACTCGCGCTGGTGTCAAGGTTCTCCCTGACATCATCAACGCCGTCCTCCTCTCCGCCATCCTCACAGCTGCCAACTCCAATGTCTACTCCAGTAGCCGTATCATGGTCGCTCTCGCTGAGGATGGTCTTGCCCCTGCTTTTATGAAGCGCACCAACAAGCACGGCACCCCTTACTTCGCCGTTGCCTCGTGCTCCGTCATGGGTCTCATCGCCTACATCAACCTCTCCTCTAGCGGAGAGGAGGTCTTCAACTGGCTTCTCAACGTCAGTTCCACTTCGTGCTTTATTATTTGGGTTCTGATCAACGTGTGCCACATCCGCTTCCAGAAGATCATGCACGTGCAAGACATTCCTCGTTCTGAGCTGCCTTACCAAGCACCTCTCCAGCCCTACCTGTCGTACTACGGCGCCTTCTTTATAGCTCTCATCACCATCACCTGTGGTTTCACCGTCTTCATCGAGTGGACCACAACCGATTTCTTCTCTAACTATATCAGCTTGATGCTTTTCTTCGCTCTCTACATTGGCCACAAGCTCATCTGCCGCACCAAGATGGTGGCATTAGCGGAGGTCGATCTGAGCAAGGGACGAGAGCAAATGTAAATGAAGAATCGATCGATTTGGGAGTTTTGGGTGTTTTTGAAAAGTGTAGCAAAAAGTTCTGGTATTTTCTTTTTTTGGCGTATAGCAGTGTAATAGTTATATAATGAGACATATAATAATACCTTGAAAAACTCGAGTTTCTCCTTTTGCCTGTGAAGTTGAATAAATATTTGTAAATATAGAATCGGTCGTCGTTCGGATCGCCATCAGGATAAGACATAAATATTCCGATAGAAGTCGAGGAAGAACAAAGGAAGCTGAGAGGAGAGACAGAGGGAAGGGGAAGGTTTAATATAGTATGCATCACCTTACCGTAACATACAATGAATTTATTTTACGTCAATTTACGGACGGACCATCACAAATTAGGGAAGGTCTCCCGCATAAAGCATCAAATTATTTGGTAATTTTTTATTAGCAGCCCGTCAAGACATGACAAAGGGCGTCGTATGTGTGGGTCTTTTTTTTTCTCTTTAACGTTTTCTCAACTAAATTAACGTGCTTGATAAGCATGCGACGCAGATAAATAAGCATGCGAGGCACTTTTTTTTAACCCTTCTTAATAAAATTGGCAATAAAAACACCACAAACTATCTAATCAATTAAATTTAATCGCTATACTCTTCCCGATTAACCTCAATTACCTCTTGATAGGTCCTTGTATTATGTCCGGCCTTATCGCATTTGCTACAATGCCGATCACTTCTTGAGGATTCGGCCACTACCTGCGTATNNTCAATTACTTGTGATGCCTCCGCTACAGTTAAAGGCCCCCCCTTCTATACTCTAGTCCTTTTTCCACTTCGGCGTCGCCCTACTGTCCTATTCTCTTGTTTAACTTGTTGGAACCTATCCTCCAATAAGGCTCTCTTATGTAGAAGAATAGTTTATCCTTTCTCAAAATACTTTACAGCTTAAATAATTGACTTAGGGGAGCTGCTTTTGTAATTTCTGATCCTTTCTTGCAAATACTTAGATTGAGATTGGGTCTCTAGTATTGTCTTTGGGGTCCTTAAAGTCCAAGGGGTCGAAGGTTTAATAACCTCCTCAGGAGGCGTTGGGGTCCGTAGCTGCACATCAAGCTTCGAGATGACATTTTCTGGGTTAAAGGGAGCAAGCCCGGCTACTCTGAAACCTCCCTTGATATTGCTTTCTGTAATAGCAGCTTGGTAATATGGGTTATATCGCATCTGATCAGAGGCTCTATTTCTCGACCATATGCCTTTTTGAGCGGCCCAAAGCACCCGACATCAAGAGGTTCAAGTAGATGAGAGGCATGAGCAGGCATGTAGAGCGTAATAATCTTATTCTATTTACAATATTCCTCGAATTCGACGGAGTGGTGACTTTTGTGACTATTAAGGATCAAGAGACGATAGAGACTGTTCGTTCGCTTGGCTGTAGATCGATTAAAGTGCTTTAGCCAGTTAAGACCCAGCTGGTTGTTGGTCCATCTATTTTCGCTTACTGCAGTAACCCAATCGCCGGGGAGGTCGCATTCTTAATACTAATTGGCAAGGTGTTGTTGGCCTGCACTAATGATGAACGGCGGGATCGATTGACCTTCCGCATTGACCCCCTTAATCGCAGTTATCTATTCACAATTTCCAGGCTGTACTCTGTACTTATCTTGTTCTTCCTTGCCTGTAGGCATCTGTAACGACTATCCCGGGCTTAATCATGCCTATCATAAAGCCGGTCTCGTTACAGTTCCAGATATCATCTAATCGGATACCGTATTTCGCCATTATATTCTCTATAAGCAAAAACCAGTTACGAATGATAGTTAGATATTTGCATTTAGCTCTCTGATAGTTATATCTCCGAAATCGACGTATCTTTAGCTCTAGTTGTCGCTGTACGAAGTTATGAGCCCAGCGCTTACCGACAGGTGGCGCATTGCGGTTGGCAAGTAGAGAATTGGCCATTTCTTCCACATATGACAGTCACGAGGGAAATCCTTACGAATTTAGGTCTAAAATTAATTGGACTATTATCTGCTCTTCCTGATCAGATAGTTCTCGCGCTTTCGGCATATAATAGTAATTTCTTATTTCTTAAGTTTCCTTGGTAATTTTACTTAAATAGAAGACTACTAAATAATTTAGCCAAAAATATATAAAAAATAACTTATATAGATCTTGTAGTAGTTAGTAAGAAAGTAAAATCCTTATTTTTATAGCTATTTTATTGGCTTTTTTTTTAAAGTTAGTAAAGTTATTAGGAATAATTAGTTATTACACCTTATTCTATCGATATCCTACCGAATTCCCTGTCTCACACTTTTGTGCCCAACTAAGCTTACTTAGTTGGCCCCCCCTCCCGGCGAGCTAACGAGTAAGAGGGAAAAGTGCGTCGCATGCTTATCAAGCACGTTATAGGACTAGGCTCACAACTATACATTTTAAACTACCCATACCCTATCTACCTTTTTGTCAGGACTCAAATATTCAGTGCGTACAATCCCCACAGCAACCCTTTGGTATGTCTCCTCGACAATTTCTTTTCCTTTGTGCAAAGGTTTGACAAGTAGAACGCAACTCCAGTGAACCCGAGACATTTTCATCTCATACAAAGACGATAAACCTCCCTCCAGGTCATTGGAAACCTGCCCAACAACGACGCCACGCATGTCTCTAAGATTTTCTTCATCAGGACGATCGCACCTGATCCAAGCGACTACTTCCTCGTCATGAGTCACTTCTTGTTGCATCATACCACGTCTCACAACATAATTGTTAGCAAATAGCGATACTGGTACAAGCATGGAAAATCGGCTCTCCTGGACTGGTGCAATTATACCAGCATTGTTGAGCCTGATGTCACCGCCCCAGCTTATACGTTTAGAAGAAATAGTCCCTTGAAGCATGCCATAGTCGATTGCGCCCACGTAGCACATCCATGACCATGAGGGCACGTAATCGTGAGCGAAGTTGATCCTATTCATTGCTAGGTCCCCTCGGCGATGCCAGAACAATATTCCGCAGAAAGAAGAGATCAAAACTCCATCGAGGCTAATAACATTCATGGAAACTGCGAGTCGGGATTCCAGGCCCAGAATTGCAAACGGTCGATCGCTTTGCTTGGTAATCGCTAATCCTGAATAGTAGGTTAGGTAGCGCTCGAATACTTCCGTTGAATCTTCTGTATGTTCTAAATATGGAAAAGGTACTGGAAAGATGGATTTGGGAGCGGGTATGTAAAGAGACAATAAGCTAGGATGAGAAACATCAGGCCTGTGTGAAATATGCTGTGTTAGTGTTTCCCGAGTAATGTATGTTCGTGTCATGGAAGTACTCACGACTCGATTTTGCCTGTGAGACCGCGCCAATCACCGGCCCCCCCTTGAATATCTATTTTGCCAGTAGTCTCACACCAATCTCCAGCTTCACATTGAAAGTATGTTTGCGAAGCGGTAAAATGGATGTTTCTGCGTGACAGGGCTCGTTCCTGAAATACCCACGCTCGCTGGTTTAGGACGCTATGCTCCACATCATCTTCGAAGTTCGAAAGCAGTTTTGTGAACCAGACACCAACAGGTGGATTCTTGTCTAAACTTGAAACCCTGACACAGTTGTCGGTAGATCTGTGAAGGAATCCCTCGTGACATCCATAGGCTGAAATGGCGGAAATAGTACAGTGCGCGAAAGAGAACACATCTTCCATCCTTTTGGCTTCCCGCTGCGAATCTTCGGGGTCATTTTGCACAATACAGAGCGAATCAATTCAAAGATAATGGATTCCAAGACTTCGTGTGACCGTTACCGCATCTTGAAAGGTTCTTGGAAATTCGAGGAATTGGATTCCCTTTCGCCTTGCATTGAGATTCTCTTTTGTTGTAATACCGGCTGGGATTTACCCCAGCGATGAGATAGGCCACATTCTTTGTACCAGGTCTGAGTCTATCACGTAGATAGAGTGTGCCTGTGTCATCAAGATCATTAATATCTATGAGCCTGTTTGGTGGAGGTGGTGGCTGGTATGGTATATCATGGTCATGGGATTTCTGGCACTGTTGAAGCCAGATGCGAAGTAGAGAAAAATGGTATTTACTTCCTGCCTCGGGAAGAACGGCAAGTAACCCTGTAGGGTGCAATATCGAAGGCAATAAAGAATTACACTTTGCTGTTGAGATAGCTATGTCTCTAACGTCGATTGGGGCTTGCGAGTCGAACTTAACATGTGGGACATGATCAAGCTCACGGAGAACCACTGGAGACTGAATGTCGAAGTACAAATTGAGCACTCTTTCTTCAAGGCGATCGCTAGCTCCTATGATCTCGTCTGTTATCTGGCAAAGCTTACAAGGCCCTCTTCCTAATGTTGATACATTGCTTGAAAGCCTGTATTTGATGGCCTGGAAGTGGAGCAATTCTCGAAACGGAGTGTTTGCGCAAGAACTGCACAGCGAACCTCCAAATTTCTCAGGACGACTGCTCTCACTCTGAGCCTGTATGTACGGATTGTTGATAAGACTCTGACTCAGGAGGGATGGTGATGAGTAAGGAGTCCAAACAACGTCTGTCCCGTTTAGCGGCATCTGAGCTGCCGGCTTTACATAGCGCTGCCTGGATGGTGCTCTTGTGTACGATCTCCACTCCGGATCAAGCGGTCCCCACTGCAGATATCCCTCGCCACTAGCTGATGGTTCGCTAGTCACTCTCCAGGCCCCACGTCGCCGAGTTATGGGATTTGGGTCTTTTATATCTTTGGTTTGGGGATCCTCGCATGTTCCAACATTCCATTGAAACATTTCCCAAGCCTCAAGTTGATGTAAATCTTGGTTAGACTTGAGATAGCTCTTTATCTTCTTAGCATCGTCAGTTGTTATAGTCATTGTGTAGAGTTGGGACGAATTTAACTGGAAAAAAAGCCGATGGTCGGATACTAGATTACGACCTAAAGGAAGATAATTTCGCATCAATGATGATTAGTGTCAATCCGTGTCAGACGCAGGGTCAACGAAATAAGGCGGTCTTGCCTGGCTGAATGACTGCATTAGCATCGTTGACAGACTAAGCTATTCCTATTTGAGATCTACTGAATTATGTGACCTTCTATGTCCTCTTGCGAGATTCATATAGCTAAAACGCTTTACGGATGTATGTAACCGCTCCAGTTTCATATACCCCCCTAGATTAGAGAGATTTAACATTCTGAAGAATAGCAGTCTTCTATTGTAGTTGACCGTCTTTAAGCCTAGGTACTATTAAGAGGCGATTAGCCTGTAATCGGCTAACAAACTGGGTCATCTCGCTTAAAATTAATGCTCAGTCGTCAAAGGCCAAGGCGGGTAGCTGATTGGTTGAAAATTACTCTAGCCCCACACTTGGGCGCAGCAGCCTTCGGTATTCATCAACAGGGCTTAATTGAACACATAGCTCTCCGGGCACCATAAGCCTCAATGGCTAGTCGTGACATTGTAGAAGCTAAGAATGTGCTTCGCATACTGGTCTAACAAAGGTTGTCTTACCAGTCGACGCATAAATCTGTGGCGCGGAACACAGTTGTGGAAATATGGCTCATAGTAGCTTACAGGCGGTTAGCCACCATCAGCCAAGCTAGGTATTCTAGTGCAACCCATATACCGCTGTAAAGTAGTGGGGCACCAGTTGTTTCCCAGCGCAATCCTTTAAGTACTCTGTACATCTAACACCAAATCCATCTTGGCATCCACCTACCTTGTTATCACTCTGGTCTCTGTCTCCATCTCCCTTACTTGGTCTTTATCTTTCTTCTCTATCTAACCAGCTATATTTCAGCTTCCACGCCTAATGAGGTAGTGTTAATACTGGCCTATGTTGTGAGCCGACTTTATTCCCCGAAATTATTCCATCAGCTGATTGGCGTAAAATATAGCGCCGCTTGGTCGTAGCAGCACTGTTCTTGGCGGATATTGGTCGGAGCAGTCATTATTCTTTCAGTGGAGTGAGGTCGTAGCAGCAGCAGCACGCCATTCTTTCCTAAGACGAAGGAGAAAATAGAAAAGACAAACCTCTCTTTTTGTATATGCCACGTTATCTAGTTACTTAATAGTTGTCCCTAGAAATCCGGACATATCTCTCCTCCTCAAATCCGCGACTAAATCTCGCCTTGCTTCTTCATTAAGGCCACCATATCCTTCATACGGTCCTCATACTCAAGTGCTATCCTTTTTAACTCCTGTATACTGTCATCTCGTGGCAACTTTGCAAGCCAGCCGTCTACCCAGCCGTCTACCCAGCCGTCTACCCAGCCGTCCTTCTTTAGGTCCCGATATAATTTATCCTGGATTGTGTTAGCAAGCAGGCGGCCTAGTTGCGGACCCTTTGTTGCGCCCGAGACGTGATCCGAGGTAAAGCGTGGAGAATATCTGTTGGTGACAGAGGGCGTCTGGTATTGTTGGCTTTTTGATGCAGACTTATTCTGGTTTGCATGGTCTGACTTTGCCCATCGTGATGCTCGGAGACCTGCCCAGGGCTCATTCTTGTCGTCCTGTTTCGTTGCCAACCATCGCCCAAGTTGTTCATCGCTGTCGAACCTCAACCCCTGATTCATGACCCATCTCATCTCTTCTCCATGCCAAAGTAACAGACCGTGCTTCCCGGCCAATCAGCATCGGTACTTGACCAACTTCTTGAATACTGTAACTATGATGTCTATGTATTCCCTCCCAGTGTCCCGGTGCTTCAAGTTGCATTCTTTCACGTTTCGTTACGTATGAACCAGACAGATAAGTGAGTCAAATATAAATCTCAATCTTTATAAGAAGGATTAGAATAAAAAAGTAATAAGCTATATAATTAACTGAAAGTAATTACTAGACTTATTTGCAGAGCCCTCTATTCCTTCCTAATAAATTTGTGTATCGTGACCTGTTAAAATCCTGCGGTAACATCATATGCAGCCTATACTTTTCACCCTGTTGAATATAGTCACATTATAGTAGTATCGTTATCTTGATGATATATCTCAAATTTAATGAATTAATAACCTTTATAGCTATTAGGGATTAAAGGGTAATGGGAACTGATTAATTATTTACCTATTGTTACAACGCAAGATCAAACCTGCCTACCCTAGACCCTAGGCTAAAGAGCTGACCCGGCTGTGGGCTGGATCCCTGCAGATCACGTGGCAATACGTTATCGCAGAAGACCGTAACCGACCGCCACATGGTTCCTGAACGTAGCTCCTTGAGCTACGTCTTGCCAATAGAGCCTGACCCGCCCGCAGTGCCTCTCCGTGGCAATAGAGAGTATCTCGCCCGAAGCGTTCCCAGTTCAAATGTATTCCTGAGCCTGAGCTTGAGCCTGGCCGGTGACAATAGCTATGTATACATATATATGTGAATGCAATGTAAGGTCAGGAATCTTACAGCCTAGTCTTTTGCCATATAGCGCAATTGGTAAGGCCCTGAATGTATCCAGGGACCCTGACTGTGACAACATTATATTTATAGTCCCTATAGGGTTGCTAAATGAAAACTATGATCTAATTTCGCACAGGATAGTGAAGTCACGATAGCCCACTTTCATAATCCTCTTTAAGGCATCTAAGAAACAGCTAATTGGTTGCAATCAACCGAATTCAATAAGGAAAACCTTCGGGTGAAAAACCCGTTGAACTGAATTGTGCCTGTCCATCTATTGTCTATCTGATTGCATGCTCATTTTCAGGTTTTGCCCTGCGCTGGTCTACTTGAAGTATGCTTATATCAGGTAACCTAGCCTTTCTTCGAGTCGCAGCCTGATTGTAGGAAACGCAGTGCTAAACATCGTTATGCCGGTTTAACAAAACCCCACTGTATCTCAAGCGATAATCCAGACCGTTTAGCATTCGTCTTTGACGTTGCGAAGCTGGGCCTGGAGGCCCAGACCACTATCCCCATGGCAGATCGCGTCACCAATGCTGTTAAATGTGAGATTGAGAAATGAATAGAGGGGGGGTGATATTTTGCTTACTCTGAACTACACTGGTCACGAATATAGCCGACAACCCAAGCGGCCTCGCTCATCTTGAGGTGAGTATTCTCCGGGGTCCAATACTCATTTGTAACGCAAATCTTTGCCTGGTTCCATGTATATGTGAACCTGCTGCCCTTCGGGCTGAGTTGGTAATAAAGAGGGTATTCATCGCTGCCAATGGAATTGAGTTGATCAATCAGGCCCTGAATATCCTGCTCGGGAATGGTTGGATAGCCACCATTGTTACTGTTCGTGTTATAACAAGTGGCGCCTCTTTTGAAAATAGCCCCAGATTCATGCTCGGGCTTGGATATCGCAGCAGCCATAGAGACCGGAAGGGCAACCGCGATAGTTATGGCTGAGAGGAGATGCATGATGATGTGAAAATGGAAGTTTAATAAAGTCAAGTAGTTCGTGTGATTAGTCTGATAAGCTTAAGAAATTCAAAACGCGGATCTAACATGCCCTTATATATTATAGCTGTAGAGTTTGAACCTCAGCCTATTTCTCAAACCAGTATAAGTTGATAGATGCGACACTTACATAAGACTTTAGTAAATCCTATCTAAAAAAGCGAAAAACAAGAAAATCTAAAGTTCTGGTAAGGCGCTAGACTAGTGCATGTCAGCGGGATATATTTATACATCAGCGGGTTTTCAGTATCTATATACATTAAAAACTGACCAACTGAAGGCCTGTGCATACTTACTACATTAATATACCGAAACTAGGCCTTAATCGCGAAATGTGTTTCTTTTCTAAGAGTAAGCGCTCAAGTGAGACAGCTAAGAACAATACCAGGTGGCCGCTTACTCTCATGTTAGCACACAACTTCCCCTGATAACGGCACTTCGATGCCGTGTGGTCCAGGCAGGACTAACGCTTTTCTGGTCATTTATGGGGATTGAGCGCACTTTAACGAGACTAGTGACTCGCGCCAAGCTTCACACACGGAAACTACCTCAAGCAGCGGTCAGAGGGTTGAATTTGATCCGGCTGCTCTCGGCCGCTATATGTCCTCATTTGCGGATTGAAACAGAATTTTATTATCCATTGTTGAGACTCGTCCCACCGCAATCCTCTCTCTTTTCAACCGCCAGTTCAATTCAACCTAAGAAAATGTATGTGTGATGATCATTGGTCTTCACGCTTCTTGTATAAACTTCACTTGTTTTCACTGCCCAGAAGCTCCTGGCTGCTACATTGCTAATTTGAACTTTTGTCGTCTTTGTTGTGTATCGAGTATATTTGCAGACATCCCAGCAGCTCCGTCTATTTCATCTAGAATGCTAGTCTTCAATCTATTCGTACTAGCTCATATATTTGCTTACTGCTTTGGCTCAGTATCATTGTCGGCATCATCTTTGCTGGCATGGCAACAGTTATAATTACCTTGCAGTCTTCCTAAAGGGTAGCACGCCCGCTGCCCAGATTGATTTGTTGTTGTACATTATTCTGATTCCAAGTACAACACTCCTTGGTCTTATCACCTCTAGGAAGAACATTAGAATATCTCTTGGTGCTATGTAAGTTCTATTTTATAGCTTTGTCAGAATGACTAAATCACTTTTACTTCTACTTTGTATCGCTGAAGATAAATCGTTTCTGACTTATATACTCCTATATATTACGTTTAAGAATACTGGAAGCAAATTTTGTAGTAGTAGAAGAACAGCCTTTAAAAGATTCCTAACAGGTGTTTTGGCTGAGGTCTATAATGCTACAGGCAGTCATAACCACCACATTGACCCTCTGAGTCGAAAATACTTGACCCGGAGAGGAAGTTCCATACCTCCTCTGCTGCGGGTCTCTTATCGAGTGAAGCTCGCTGGGACGATGTTCGATAGGTGTATTTAGTAAATATACCTTCCCCATGACCCTGCTCAATATAACCATGATCTAACTCAGGAGTAGTCTTCACAGAAAATGGAGAAGGTGGCCCAGCAAACTTGACGCTTCCATTCTGTAGTAGGACAGAGTAGTCTGTTTGCCCCGGAAACAATCACGCGTAAGGAGTAGTCAAGATATGCGTGCGTCCAACACCCAAAGGCCCGGTTATGACCTCGAAAACTTAACTCTATCGTAAGCGCTCATTCAAGTTTAGCAATCTGCAAGTGCTGTTGCTTAAACTGTTGATCGCATATTTAACTACTACCCACATATTCTCATGGCTTGATTGGGTCTTGTGTATTCGAATTAATGACTAGGAATAGTAATATTGGCTTAGAGTTCATGCCCGTCCAGTGGCTGCGGCCCTGAAAGTTCTGAAGTTAACGCTGATTGCGCCTGCACAGCTATCGATCTTCTCCAACGCTTTTCAGCCTACCATTTGCCGCCCAACATAAACTAGGTAGGCCCATGACAGGGGGATTTTCAGCTCTTATGCAACTAAAAGACAGTATGCAGAATATTGTGATGGGGTTGGAGAACTCTGATCTTTCCACTCAATTGGCGGTTATATGATGTCTACGAATGGGTAGAGTGGTGTGACACACGCACGTTGAGAATTCTCCTCAGTTGAGGCACTTTCCGAGTCTCACTGATCAGCGGCCTGACTGCAGTCTACAGCAAAGGAGCAAAATTGTTGTTTTCCGACATTATGAGAAGGATATTTACTTTCATGAGAATGAAACGATCTAACGAAACTGTAGCCTCTCAGGTGGCTTGATGTGACGATACGGAAATAGCAAGTTCGACTCCAGTATAGTTGGCTGGTTTCTCGGTCTTGGTGCAAGCCTTTTTCAGAACCCCAATCCCTGCACGGTAAATTGAGTGGACAAACATTTGCGGCAGTCAGCACCAGCTAGTCAATGGTTCCTTTGCTCATTTGCAAACCGGCGTTATCGCTTATCAGACAGATTGATTACCATTGCCTTACCAGACAATAGTGCTATTTAGAATTATGATATCAAGGTCCATGGCTGCAGGAAGTCCAGAAGTCAGGAAAACAAACACAAAGAAAAGCCGGTTCAAGGTGGGGACTTACCCTGCAGTTGATCATGTTGAGAGATGCCACCAATAAACCCATACAACCACGACCACTAATAGATCTGTTTCTTTTCTCGGAGGTCATTATACAGATCACGAGGTGTTAATCACGGGATTGGAAATAGTTAGATTGGCCAGTCAAATATAGCTTATACCCACGTTCGACTTGATATCATGATACCACCCACGTATCCGGACGATCTCACCATTTGTTGTAGCCGTCAGATGTTGGCATTCGAGGCGGCTCACTACGGCGCGGGTGCTTTAAACTTCCTTTGTTGCATCCTAAATTAGACGAACGAAGCTCCATCTCTGCCCAAAGCCCATTCAGCCAGTGGTTCAGGCTGCTCCTCAATGTCCCTCCTACACCCCTGGAGCCAGTTCCAGTGTTCCTCACATTCGTCAAATCTACACTCCAAATCGTCATATAACGCACATGTGTCCTCTTGACCCTCCTCATCATATTTGATCTTGACACGTTCCCAGAAATACCTACAGTTCTGACGGCGAAGCTTAACCACCGAAAGATTATTATATTCGAGGATAAATTTGTAATCTTGCGAAAGTCTGGGTGTGTTTTGTATCATGTGACTCCATGCATCAAAGTACTTCCAGGGTAAGCGGTCACCAGTGAGTTTTAGTAAGTCGTGTGCGATATTTGAGAGCTGCCACGATAGGTCGCGGAGTTCATGGTCGATGAGGCATAAGAGCCAGTCACCAAGTATCTCTCCAAGTTCCTGTCGGCCATGAGCTTTAGCGAAGCAAGAATTACATTGATACGTGTCGAGCAAGGGCTCGGTGATTTCGTCTTCGTCCCACGTCAGGCTCCCCTCGCTATCAGGACCCCTTCTCGTGGGTTTCCAAGAACGATGGGTTCCACCAAACCGAAATTCTCGTAGCTCTTGCCAGCGCGTGCATTCAGGACATCGAACCATCCGCATCGTCCAATGTTGTTCACGGGCATCCTCCCTGTGGTAGAGACCAAGAGGTGCATTGAAGAGTGGTCTCTTGTGATTCAGATATCTTGAAAACCCTGGAAAATATCGATCAACGCGTGATCCAAATGCGACTGCGCGGCTTGGAACAATGGGTAGCCGCCGAGTGCCTCCGGTCTTGTCGAATAGCTGCCAAATTTGATCATGTTGAAATCGGCACTCGTTGCACTTTCGAAGGCATCGTTTCTTTCCACAATCTTCACCCTCGATAGACAGGGCATTCTGATCCAGCAATTGTATCCGATCTTGTTCCGTCATTTCATCAAACTGGTCCTGGCTCATGTCTTCGACGCCCTCTATGCCATAACATTGGAGTAAATCCAGATCGTTGATTGGGATCACGCCATCTAACTGCCCTTTGCCTGATGTAACGCAGATAAAATATCTACCCCGTCGCTTTTCCGCTTCCCAAAGGGAGTCTTCGACATCAATATCCACTTGTTCTGTATTTGTACGTCGAAGCCGTGTGTGTCTTGTAGGTTTCCACGTAGTGACTGTTCTACCAGCGGGAGATCCGGGAAGAGGCTTCCTGTATCGTAATCTGAGAATGGAATGGTTGTCGAAATGCTTGTGGGATAGAAGACGCAGACAGTTAGTACAAGCCCATCGCATCTTTTCCCAAGCTGGGTCAGTCCAGTCTGGTCTCAGGCTAGCATCCCTGGACCGGAAGGAGAGGTAAGGACCGCCATATTCGGGCACTAGCTCAAGCGCTAAAAGACGCTCTGCAAAGTGCTTTTGCTTTGGGTTGATGAGACGACGAAAATGGACATTGACCTGACTGATTGATATGAAGCTGATGGGGTCGAGTGAGTGGATGATGTGGCACTGAAGTTCTATCGGTAGCCGCTCTAGGGACATCTCGCTTGTACCATTATTAGCAGTTAGAAAGAACTTTCGACGTGGTTGGGAGCAAGTCTCTTGTGATAACTTCAACCCTCACTTTGCTTTTGAGCCTATGTTTTGTGAAGCGGGGTCATGCGCAATAACTATTAGTCCGCGCCTTTAGTCCATGTACCCATGGTGATGAGAGAGCTGAAAAGATGAGGGGTATTGTCACACCCCAGGTGACGACTGCATAAGTAAACTAGCTTTGCTATAATGCACGTCATCGATAAATAAGCGTCACACCTTTCCCTTTTATATCATTGTGGTCGATAAGCGAGTGAGCTAGACTTATATGGTCAGTATTAAATCAAGTCTTCCTCAACAGCATGATATTGCAGTGAAGCTGGGATTGTTCTTGTCTTCCAAACTTTTCATTATGACCCAAAATCACTTGATCGGCAGGCAGCACGACATATCAAGTCAATTCCCGCACCCCAGGTTGCCGCCGTAATAGCATTCGCCCCACGCGTGATACCACCACAAAGTCACGGAAACTATCTAATCAGGAAGAGCAGAAGTAGTTCAATTCATTTTAGACCTAGATTTGCGAGGACTTACCTCGCGACTAACGTATAGGAAATGGCCAATTCTTGATTTACTATCCGCGATATAGAGTGTACCGGTAAACGCTAGGCTGATAACCATATTGAATAATAGCAAGAGCTTAAGATATATTTATTCAAGAAGTACAGGCGTCACAGAGCTGGCTACTAAGAGTTGATTTTACTCTATATAGCATCTAATCAGATACTCTTCAAGTCACATCTTTAAAATTGAGTTCTTTCCTACCTTTCAGGCCGCCTACCGCGTCATTAACATAGAAAGCAATAATCGGGAAGGTTTTAGAGCAGCTGGGCTTGCTCCCTTCGCCCTAGAACATAGCATTTCAAAGCTTAGCATATAGCTACGGACCCCGACGCCTCCCGGAAAGGTTATGGCACGAGACTAGCAACCACATCCACTCGAATGGTTCAATTATGGCCTCCCACCAAGGCATGATATGGCATTCAAGTCCTCATTCACCAGGGGTTTTCCAAATTGCCCCGTGCTGGATATATATTGCACCAGATCAAGACCGTCTCCAAAGTCGTTAAAAGCATCTTTGGAGACACCCTCCAAATTAGAACCGAGAATTTGTAGATGATCCCGACCTTGATAGGTGTATTTGATCGCTATATCAAACTTACCAATAGGTTGGCTTAAAGCATGGTGACTGAAGCCGTTGTATGCATAGCTTAGCAAAGGCTTCAGGCTGTTTCCAGACAGGTTCGGGTCGATGTACCCGCGTTGCATATGAAGACACTCTCGGCCGTACAATCTGTTGGGCGGTTTCATGTTCAATGTGTCCCAATGATACCAAATCCCTTCAATCAGAAAACTAATTGAAGAATTTCTCATGTTCTCGATGGCGACTGTTTTACCTCGACAGGTCTTTAGCCCATTTCGTATGTATTCTTAACTGACCTACAATTGGATAGGGTGCAGGCAACCCCAGTGTATATATCGGACTTTGACTTGTGCGAATCACAATCTGGGCGAGAATGCCGAATTTCCCTGTTTCGGAAAAGACCCAAGATATCGTTAGTCCCAACAGTGGCTCCCTCGACTATTAGCACTCCGCCCCATCTAAGTGTAGATTTGAGGTCCATATTTCTGCTCATGGCGCCACTGCCTCATGACAGCAATAGTACTTCACTAACACAGTAACCTTTGCCTGTTTTTCGAGTTGTAGTGTACGAGGGACTGTCCGTGTCTTGTGATGTACTATATTCATCATTATAAGAAAGGTTTCGCCGTCACAGTCACTTGTTATATGTGCCCACTTATAGCCAGGCTCATGCCCGCTTTGTTTCAAAATACCAGACAGTGAACTTCTGAAAAAAGGAGAAGTATTGGTCAGAACTGATGAACAAAGTCTGAATCGTAGGTGCAAAGGTTCTGGTTCGGCTTGAACAAGTGACGAGGCTTCACTTAGTGTCTCGTGTTGATCACTTTGGGCCTGTTGCGTTATCATAGAGGATTCGAGGAGTCTCAACGACTTGCCCTCATGTTCCGGTAGGGTATTTTCGTTGGGCAATATGTTAGAACAGGACAATACTCACAAGACTACTAGGAATGCCGTCTAGGACGTCAAAAGTTACCTCAGCGCGTTTTATGAGAACGGTCTGGATAGCGAGATGAAGTATTACGATGAGAACGTATACAGTAAAGAGTCATGAACCTGACAACATTCAGTCCACGATAACATTCAATGCACAGAGAGAAGGCAACATGCCGAACTAATGACGGTGACAGTCAGTTAAACTCCTTCTAATGGGCTATTCTAGTCAACGTGACCCCTACTTTCCCCAGCTTCTTTGTGCGTTGCCAATTTCTGCAAGCTGACAAGCTCGGCGTATCGACCACTTTTCTTCATGAGGTCTAGGTGTGTGCCTTGTTCTACGATACTGCCTTGGTCCAGGACATAAATGGGATCAGCCTTTTGGATGGTGCTGAGCCTATGAGCCACAGCAATTGTAGTCCGCCCCTTTGCGGCCTTATCCAGCGCCATTTGCACAGCGTTCTCGGATTCAGAGTCAAGTGCCGATGTCGCCTCGTCCAATAGTAAGATCTTGGGGTTGCGAATAAGGGCACGTGCAATGGCTATTCGCTGCTTCTGACCACCTGAAAGAAGCACTCCTCTGCTCCCTACGACGGTGTTAAAACCCTCGGGAAGTGAGAGGATGAAGTCGTAAATGTTAGCTTCTCGGCAGGCAAACTCTACCGCTTCTTCCGAGACGTCCTCATCGGGAGTGCCCAGCAGGATATTTTCCTTGATGGTGCCCTGATATAGAGTAGGCTCCTGGCCGACTAATGCGATATGTGAACGATACTTATTGATGTTTAGATTGCTGATGTTCTTGTCGTCCACGTATATACCACCGGCCAAAGGATTATAGAACAGTTCTAATAAGGCAATTACGGTGCTCTTGCTGCAACCAGAAGCGCCCACCAAGGCGACGTACTGACCTGGTCGCACAGTGAGGTCCAGTCTACGTAAGACAGGCTGTTTAGGACGAGTGGGGTAGCGGAAGTGTACATCTCGGAATTCGAGAGTTCCGTCAACCTCAGCCAGACTCTCACCAGAATGATCCCAGATGTCTATGACCGGCTTTCGGTTAAATAGGATCTTCAGCTCGCGCACTGCTTGATGTGCCTTGCTCATATCAGGCGCAAACGCGAAGATAGACCCAGCTGACTGAGTGCCAAATAAGACAGCCATAAAGCAGAGAAAGAACTGGAACTGGCTGTATTCCCTCTTGGCGATTAGAGTCCTGCCGTACCAGAAGCCGAGGGTTAAACAAAGGAACATTAGGGACTGCGACGCTGCGTATAACGAGCTCGATTTTAGGACCGATTTCAAGCTAGCGCGCTGCTGCTTGGCCAAAGATGCCTCGCACTGGTTTAAAACGTCTGCCCCACGAGTGAGAGAGGCAATAGTCCGGATAGAGGATATTGCTTCTGATGCAAATGCTGTAGATGATGCGTATGCTGCTTTGGATCGCTTTTCGAAATGAGTAAGGATATAGAAACGGAAGAACCCACAGCCAAGTAAGATGGGGATAGTCGCGGCGCAGACTAGGGATAACTTCCAGCCGATTGCAATGGAAATTAATTATGCACCGATGAGTGTAACAGAAAACATCAGCAGTTTGCCGAGCGTAACACCGCTTAAGCCTGCCACGTGTGTTGTCTGTGTTGATAGGAAGGATGTCAGAGTACCAGACGTGTTCTTGTCTGTTAAAAAATGCGACATCTTGGCGTAGAATTGCTCGGAAAGTGCGCTGTCGCATGCGATGGATAAGTCGTTCGGAGCATCTGGCAAAGGCAAAACCTTGACAGAGGAAGGCGATAAACTGAACAAGAGCCAACATGAGATATATAACACTCTAAAAACCGGATTTGTGCTTGATATCATGCTTATTGGATGGTGTAAGAGGCTGAGAAAGCGTCTCAACCTGTTTGGCAAAGAACACTATAACACATAATTAGATTCATGGCCTGGTCGACGTAGTATCCCGGGTCATAAGAATGACACTCACCAGCTTGTGTGGGGTTTTCACCACCGCGGACAATAGAGAAGAATAGACCGATCAGCACTAGCTTCCATTCCGTTCAGTTGAACGAGACGATGAGCTTGATCAAGGTCCACAAGCTATACTCTTTCTCCTCATCTATCTCGCGATTCTGTGGAGAGACATCAGGAGCAGATTTGTGGGTTGATGGGAGGTCGAGCTTGGTAGCGACATCATCATCGGGATCGGGAGTAGAGCCACTTCCCTTACCCAATGACATCTTGCGAATGAGGTGTTCCTCTCTTTTTTCCAGCGCTTCCTCTTCTTCGACAGCTAGCTTCTCTGAAGCGGCGATATTTTGAGCAGAAACAAGGTTGAAGTAGGCTCCATTCCTCTTCACAAGCTGATCGTGAGTCCCTTGTTCAACGTTCTGACCCCGAGACATGACCACAATATTGTGGGCATTCTTGATAGTAGATAGACGATGGGCGATAGTGATTGTTGTGCGGCCTTCTGAGGCAACTTCCAAAGCGGCCTGCATGACGCCCTGGGACTTGGTGTCAAGAGCAGATGTGGCCTCATCAAGAAGAAGGACTTATTCATATAGAAAGTCAGTCTATGTACAGATGGTATTCTGTAAACAAAAGGAATCGCTGAAGTATAGCTTACTTTTCGGATCCGAGACGATAGCTCTCGCTATGGCAATTCGCTGCTTCTGACCTCCAGATAGCAGGAATCCTCCGTCGCCTACGTTAGTCTGATACCCCGCAGGGAGTCCCGATACGAAATCGTGTGCTTTTGCCCTCTTCGCAGCTTCAATCACTAGCTCATTAACCCTGTCCTCGCTTTCGTTGTCATATTTAGCACCAATCAGACCGTACCGGATGTTATGGAAAATGCTGATCCCAAACAAGGTGGGCTCCTGGCTGACTAGGGCCATCTGTTGACGAAGCCAGCGAAGGTTGAGATAGCTAACTGTACAATGTGGTTCCGTCTTGAACGCGAAGCTAGGTGTGATGACCTGATGGCCACTTGGGGCTTGGAATTTGAGGAGTTCTACCAGATGAACCCTCGCGCTAAAGCGGATTGTTCTGGCTTAGTTCTGGGGATGAATTACTGCTGATTCACCTATCCAGATGGTCTTGACGTGGGCATACCCGGGTGGGACAGAGAAGAAGATAACGACGAGATTGATCCAAAGACTTCATTAGCGTCTAAGGCCTCAGTAGCCGGAGCCACGGGCACTAAACAAGCCACACCTTCTTCAGTACAGATTGGAATCCTAAGTCATGCACCAATTTCCATGAGGTCATCGAGAAAGATACTTGCTACGATATCGCCCAAGGTGCTAAGATAGACCTTGAGACATTCTACAAGTGGAACCCGGCTGTCAAGACAGACTGCTCTGACCTTGAGCTTGGTACGTATGTTTGTGTTGGCTCAGCTTAACGGCTAAGTTTATGATCGGTTTAGTTTAGTCAGGGATTGGGAAGTTACATGTAGTGAAAACCAGAAGATACGCCGCATTAAGAAAAGACTTTTACCGATTGGAAAAAAAATAATGATGCCAGAGTGGTTATACGCTCCGATACTGGGACGTCAGGCTGTGCCGCCGGTGTCGTTCATGCAGGGACTTGTTGTGAATCTGCTCAGTAAGCCCCAGGAGATCGATCGACCTTGCTTGATTACTGGGCACGCTGTATAGACCTTACCCAGCCCCACCC
>JAAVUC010000024.1:0-17677 GCA_014898925.1 Fusarium nelsonii | reverse complement strand
GAGCCAATGAAAGACCGCGAACTTCCACTTTCACCGAAAGAGGGCCGGGTAAAAGGGGTGTAGATTTCATCCGGTCTGGAAATTCCGGACCGCCGCAAAATGACGGAGCGGATTGTGGCTTGTTGGTCTGGATTTCTCTAGAGTCACCTACTAAATGTTAATTGTCGAAGCTTAAGGGCAAGTACCATATGTGCGACGCCGGTGACAGCCTCCCACACCAGCCCCCGGACACTGAGCAACATTTGGCATTGAAGTATGCCTTGGCGTTTTTGAAGTTGGTGTATTATATAGTTATTAATCATTCTTTAGCTCCAGCAGCCCAGATTCGCAATGTCTGCCACTGTAGGTCCTAGAAGATACTTATATCATGATGAGGCAGCATACTTTAATTGTCTGAGCCACCGTTGAAAATTCCCTTCCCAAAAACTTCTATACTCCCGCCACCGTCAGATAACGCAACGCAAACGCAGCTCAGACAATGCCACGCAGTGATCAACAGTCCGCTCCTGGTCAGCTTACGCGGAAGCTTTCCCTGCGGAGTGATGCCGCAATAAGCGCCCTTCTCGGAAACGACCTCATGGACGAAGCGGATTCACATGCCACAAGTCAACCAGCCCTACCTCCGTACCATGAAACAAGGAAACTTGCCCCACATATCACTACGCTATCAACGAACTTTTCGAGCTCCATACCGCCCAAAACGGGTTCCCGCACATTTCTTAGAAGGCTCAGACACAAGCTCAACATGTGCTACCGCTCTAAGGATATGGATAACAACGAGCCTCTCAAGAAGGTTTGCAGCAATAGCAGATCATCTGCACTTTGGCACTTCATCCTTTTTCACCTTCCAGCAATATTGGTAACAGCAACTCTACTGGCACTTCACATCACAAATATACGCTGGGGCCCGTCTCATCCCACTGTCCATGAGCTTGCTGCTCTTCAATTTGCCGCCAAGGCGCAGGAGAGCTTAATCATAATCTCCTTGACCGACGTCCTTCTACACAGAATCCGCTACGGCCTTCTTGGTAGAAATGGTGTTCCACTCGGGTTCCTTTCGTCCCCCTTTAATATCAGCTTTTCCTTACGATACCTCGTCAGCCAGGAATTCTGGTCCCCAACGCTGAACCCCACCGCGAAAAGACTTTTTAATGCAGGTACCGCTGCAATGGTACTCCTTTTTGCGCTCTTGGGTCTAGCATCAGGTCCATCCTCTGCTATTGCGATGATCCCTCTGTACGACTGGTGGCAGATCCCAACATCCCAAATCTCTTTCTCCAATTACCGTGCCCTTGTTGAACAAGACCCTTACACCATGAAGTTAGACTCTCGGCATATTCCGGAATACAAAACGTGCGGACCGGTCGACAACCAAACTTGCGTGAACCAGAATCTATCTACGATACTCCAAACACTCAAGCCGCTTCTTGGCGGGGAGATGGCTGAGGGGCAGGAACCGACCCTACTGGGAAATGTATCTGCACCCTCTCCCAGGGCGCCGCCTTATCGGCCAATTACGCTTTCAAAAGACAGCTGGTGGACTGGAACAGGTTTTGGGGGGCAAATAGCCTATGCTGTAACCCCAATGGACTTTGTCCTCGAGGGAATCCAGAACGACATGTTTCAGGACGATATTTTAGACGAAAAGGCTCCTATTCTCATGAGATCTGAGGCACTAAAGCTCTCCGGAAAAGAGAAGTGGAAACAACCTCTGGTGGCAGTCCATTGTTCTGAAGTCCGCTGGCAAGGCACATTGAATGACGCATCAGTAACTTTCGCGTTTGGAGACAGACTCTACGAGGGCTTTACTGTGAGTCTTGGGTTCAATGATACACTTGATTTTCCCAAGGACATTCCCAATGACGATTACTTCTATCCATTGAGCACCACCATCCTGGACATTCAACATTTAATTCCGGTGCCAATCACAGCAAGCATGTTTTTCACATTCTCAACTATGGACACAAATTATACCGACGTGGTACGGAAAGGGGATGCTATACTATATGTGGGGGATCCTGTGCCTACGATGGACATAAACCTTTGTCTTGTTCAAGCGCGTTGGGTGGAGGCAGATGTTTGGCTCTACCCGAAGGAATCGTTGGAAATACGAAGTCAGCTCGGGTTCCCACTCAGCGATGCAATACAATATATGCGGCAGAAATCTGATAACCACGAGGATCCCATTAAGATGACGCATGAATGGCTGAGAGATATCGGTATTCCTCCAGATTCTTCCAGTATCCCCCGAGAGAACCCAGCCTATCGGGGAGGGTTGAACTTCTGTGGTGGCAAAAGCGACTTCTATCCTCCCAGTTGTGTTGCGTCATTTCTCGCAGTCTATTTAGCAAACGCGCTATCTCATTCAACAGACATCAAAGACGATTTTGGAATCAACCGACCCCCTAGCCCCAATTCTACTATCATCTATAACACATACTTCGAGCATGTGTACGCTTATAGGTTTAGAAAGAGTACAACCATCCTCTTTGCCTTCACAGCACTACTCCTTCCGGCCTTCATTGCGCTCATTCATCTGGCTCTCACTGTGTTTGCCCGGCAACCATGGCTTTGCTTGGCGTGGGGCGATATTGGCCAGCTACTGGCGCTTGCGTTGCGGTCGAAGTCATCGGATGAACTGGGCTACGTTGGAGCAGGGGTACAGAGGTCTCAAACTTGGAAACTTGTGACTGTGGTGAGAGAGATCGGAGAGGGGGGACAGTTGGAAATGGCCGTACGTGCACCTATGGCGGTGCCACGTCGTGACCAGGCCTACGCGGATGTTGAGGAAGGAGGAGCAGCTCAATTGAGGATTCCCCAGGTGGGAACCAAGTACGGCTGAGGACTTCGAGCACAACCCAAATAACCTGTTGCATGCAGAGGAAAGAAATTTGAGTACATAGGCCACAGGAAGCCAGACGGGGTGCATTGCGAATCATTATATATATTAACGCTGGTATGCGACGTTGAGATAACAAGTCAGTGTAGATTGACCAAATGAGAACCATTGATGGCAATTTGGAAATTTTCATTCACTCCAGGTGTAGATCCCAGTATAACGAATGTAGACTGACTCGTGAATGAAGCAAATTTAGTATAATTGGCGGGATTCTCATGAGGCCGTGCGTACTCCAGTACGCAAATGCAACTTAAGTCTTCAAGACCGCCACTAACATTTTAGCTAAGTTTAATTCTAATATACAACGTACTTGATAAGCAAGCGTCGCAGACAAGCAAGCGTCACACTCTTCTTAACCTTTCTTAATAGAATTAGCAATAAAAATACTATAACCTATCTAATTAATTAAAATTAATTACTATACTCTTCTCTATTAACCTTAATTACCTCTTAATAGGTCTTTATATTATATCCAGCCTTTCTGTTCTTCTCGTGCCAAACCTACAGAAGCTAACACTCTGTATGGTTAAGGTGCACAGCCGCTGACCTTGAGGCTCTTATTATTGCCCACCAGGAAACACTTCAAGACATCACTTTGATCTATATTAACCTGTCTGACTATAATTCTTGGCGCAATAGTTTCCAACACGTAGTTGAGGAATCACACATCATTGATTTCTATATTGAGGAGTGTGCAGAAAATGACGACGAATGGTCGGAGCCTACAAACGTGAAAGAGCTCATACAGATTGTAGATAGCATATAGTAAGATAACCTTAGCCCCAATTAAAGTATCCTGAGGAAGGACATATGCGTCCATCATTGTTCCGTGAGGAGAAAACTTGAATCAGCAGCCGGAGAACCTCATGATCCTATGAAAGTTGGCGATATCGACCTGGGGAAATTGCTGTGTAACTCGCATTTCTCGTAGATGGAAGCCCAGTATGTCTCGCGATAGATAAAAGCTTCCATATCATGGATGTGATGGTGGTTGTGTTATATGATCCCGCAAGTTTGTTCAAGTAGCACCTATTTACTTGGATACACTAATTTCGCATTGTCACGCTTCTTACATAGTACGTCTACAAGGTTATGATTGATTCGGTAAAAAGAACTCTATCCCCTGTAACATGGGGTAAAACACATCATTGTACAACACTTGATTTTGGACTGTAGAATTAGGCGGTATGTTAAGAAAAGAGCGTAGGGACAAATTGCAGTGCATTGTTCAGATTGTAAATCAGAAGCCGTAGTAGTGGTTACCATTTGTTTGCTGATAGCATGATTTGAACCAAGATTATTCGTCGATCAAGAAGGACACCTTTCACTAGTATCTTATGCTTAATAGCACTTTACGCGACAGGACCTGTTGCATTCTATTGCAAACCTCTGCTCTAATCAGCACTCTCCTCCCTGTATGCGGAGTAAATCAACTCTACGCCCTGGCAATAATGAGCCCACTAGGTTTAACGTGGGTCAATAAAATCAACTCTACTAGAGTTGATTTGGTCATTAGTTACTAGGTCAGGGTCAGGGTCAGGTGCCGTTTAGGCCGTGCCGAGTTTTACCTTACTGCATAACCTTACTGCAACAGCCTAGTCACCGCAAAAGAAGAAAAGGAAAGAGAATGGAAGAAAGAAAGAGCGGGCGGTTAAAGAGAACGCCCAGATTCTTTCCTGGATCACGTGACATTTGGCATTTGGCATGGAGCCAGTCCAGATTCTTCGATGGTCTTGTAGTCTTCACATTCTTCTGATCCAGATAGATCCAGTTATCTGGCTTGGACCTTAGGGCTGCTGTGCGGGACTTGTTAACGTACTGTTCTTGCTTTTCGTGGCCTATGTGTATGGCCGCCTGTCCCCATTCAGTAGGGTCTTCCAATCATATTACAAAGCCCTCAGCGAGACAATCTTCATTGGTATATATAACCAGCTTTCATTCATTTGAAGCTCTAATAACCATAATTATACCTCTATCCCAGGAGATCCTAGTCCTCAAACACATCATTCTTGACCTGATTGACTATATAAAACTCCGGAAGCAATTTGGAAGCCAGGTTAACTTTTATCAATACGGTCAACTTTTAATCACAACAGGCAATCCAATGCTTAACTTTATCAAAACTACCAAATAGACAATACCATTATAAATTGATCTATAAGCTCTACTGGCTCTCTATTTGTATTCTATACCGGTACTATCTGGGTTTTCCTTGTGGAGCCTTTATATCGCCTAAACCCCCTTTCTAAACCGCACTTACTACCCTTATTCGTAACTTCGGGTATTTATCAAGGACTAACAGTATAATGACAAAGTATTAAGCAATGAAAGTTAAAAAGACAGATAATAACTGAAATCAGAAGCCATACATCGTACCAATCTAAGCCCCCTCTTCAAGCCAATCCGAAGACCGACACAATCCCATGGAATACCAAACCCATTAACAGAACTGTCTGCCGTTCTGATCTTGCACCATGAACCCAGACACGCCAAACTTGTCGGGGATCGTTCCAGCCGCGTCCAGGAAAGTCAACGGTGCGGGGGCTCCAGCCTGCGGGTTATTCGCAGCCTGCAACAGGTTAAAGCCATTGCTGTTCGCCAAGTCGTACTTAAGCGTCACGTCAGTCGGCAGGTTGGGACTGCTGTACAGGGTGCACGACCGCTTGCCACCATCCTCTGGCATGAAGGTATGCTTCCACACCCAGTTCGTGCACTTATTGGGTTCCTCTAAACACTTGGCGGCGCAGTCGCAAGCGGTCTTGAAGCCGTCCTTGAAGAAGAAGTGTTGCTCTGTGACGACGCCTGTCATGTCGATACCCCGATAGTACCGGACGCAGCCGCCGTCACGATTGGGAGCCTGAAGATTGGGGAAGCGGTCCTTGGTGATCTTGCCCTTGCAGATGGCCCAGTCCGAGTAGCCGTCAAAATCTGGGAAGATATCGCCATCTGAGTCGTGGTGGCCACGGGAGCTGAGGGGAGTCGCCAAGGTAGCGGAGGCGAGGAGGGCAGAGATGGCAACGGTGGTGAAATACATTTTATCGAAAGGCTTGAGCTGATAAGTGAAGATAGATGTGGTTGAGTTGATTTATTTTGTTAAGTAAGTGATTGATAGTAGTGATGCTGGTGAGAATTGGGACTTTTGCTAGGACCTTGATGATCGTTATATACACTTTTGAATTGACAGATAAGGACAGCTAGATTATTTTAAACTAAAGGATGTCACTTACACCTCTGGCAGCAATATGATAACTAGAGCCCGGAGACTCCATGATCCGACTACATAGCCTATCAGAGAGCGAGGAGGACATTGAGTAGGAGCCTCAGGCGTACTAGCTAGCCCAGATTCTCGATAGACGAGACAGTTGCAACCAGGCCAGGCTCTTCTTGGAATAGCCTGGTGAGGCTCAACCCTTCTGCGGCTTTACCCTGATGTTAACAGCCCGGTGGCTTGGCAGTACACCCCTTCAATACTCGATAGGGCTGTATAGCATCGATGTGGCTCAGTATTGAAAACCCTAAAAATAGGGACCGAGGTTCTAGATCTCAAGCCACGGCGCCTTCTTACAACAGCATCTGGACACACCCACGTCAGCCCCCGAGTGATTGCATCACTATGATTAGCCTATGTCGAGCTGCAACACAACACTAGACATCATGGCGACCCATTGTTCTCTCTTAGCATTGACACACAAATTCTGCTTACACAGGCAGTTCAGCAGCCCTAGGAGATGTCAGACCACAGTCGCCTCTACCTTCTCGTCGCCGCACTGTCGGCTAAGATACGGCGGCCGATCGTTGTCCTCCCGACTTTCCACTCGCTGCCTGTTCTTGGTCGGCTAATCTTTCGAATGCCTCACATATCACTTGCAGCACGGGTTCGTCGACCTGAATAGAGGCTTTGACAGGGTGCAAGTCTTTCTTCGCCTTGAATTACCGCAAGTGCTCAGTCCAACCCATACTCTCCGCTTATGCGTTAAACTCTTCACTTTAGTTACTAACTTTGATACGTGGATTTATACAGGCTGTGCGACGCGGTGTGTGCAATTAAACTGATACCTCGTGAATTAGACTTACTCTTATGAACCGAGGTAAGGATTCTCATTCGGTCACTACCTGTAAGTAACAGGCATACTTACTTACCGGCCTGAATTTCATGGGCTGAATCATCTGTATGTCTCTTCTTCATATACTATCCTTTTGATTCTCTTTCAGAACGGTGATTTTTTATTCCACTTACTAGGGCAATAAAGTAACCAGGTGCCTGCTATCATATGCCTCAGATAGACCCCCCGATTGTCCCTAATTCGCTACAGCAACTACTATTGCTTAGTCCCTTATAGCATGTAGAGTTTTCTGTCAGCCTTAATAAGCAAGAAACTCAATGAAGACGCATTGTCTAGATCGTTCAGTCAGGCTAATAGCTTCTGAAGAAGAGAGTTAATGTAATCTATCTTAGGCTAACTTTAATGTTGAGAACCATACTCTTCGTTGAGCTGTATTTCCTGAAGTGACATCCAATACAGTATATTTTGCTGTTTAGGGATACCAAATAACTAGATCACAAGTGATTATGTATTGCCCTAATGCCCCCTAGATATTTTTAGAAGGGGGTTAGATGTATAGCGCTGTAGCGCATTAGAAAAGTAAATGGCCTGCACAGAATACTATACAGTTGCAAAAACATATATGCATCGAGACCTATCTGCTTGTCAAAAGCCACTAGTTTAAGTCTATATCTATAATAGATATTGTAAGGCCAAGTCCGACGGCGATTATACTTGGATTAGATGCGACTGCGGTTGCGCTTATGGCTGTGGCTGTGGTTGTTGTACGATGAGGGCTTACCGCTACCACGGGGCTATGTGGCACTGACCTACCATACCATGGCGCTAACTCAAGTGAGTTTCCTAACAGGAGCCACAGCCGTGGTTGTGGCCGTAAATGTAGTTAGAGGCGCAGCTGATATGTACTAGTAGAACCAACCGATAGAACGGAGCACGTCATCCCCCGTAGGGCTGATGGCACCCATCTGCCGGACAAATCTTGCGAGAACAGGGCTGAGTGCCCTTAAGCTAAGATCGATCTCAGTCACAGAATCGGCCACTGTAGGGTGACATACAACTCAGTTCTTGATCACAGTCGGGCCCAACCTCACATCAGCTGCAATAACGCCCTGGGTCTAGAACCTGAGAAAAAACAATCTTAGCATTCCTGGCGGGTGAGATGGAGCTGATTCAGTCAATTGGCATCTTGACAGTGCCACTAGCAACGTGACGCTTGGCACGATGAGGCTATGCGGTTTCGTTGAAACTAATCTTGAAGTTAACAATTCTGCTAGTCTTGGCCAATTTGCCTGAAAACGAGAATATTAAAGTAGCTTGCCATCTCGAAATGTTGCCCTCTTGTTACTCCCTATGCATAAACATCAAAAGTCGATTACACAGCCAAGTCGGATATTCATCGTCGTCAGAACCCTCGTTCGCTATGTTACCACTTCTCTCTTTCCTGTTTCTGGGCATGCCGCTCGTGGCAGCTTTATCTTCCCCTGAGCCCTGTGCTCTAATCACAAAACAAATTCGCCAACATCAAAAGTACAACAACTCCGCCTCCGTTTTGCAATTTCCTGGCCAACTCGCCGAGGACTGTCTCCAGTCTATGCCTTTCTACCCTGAACTTGCCAATCCCTTTCTCGACGAACTCAGTAAATACATTCAGTGGCAGTCCACCCTCGAAACTCTCAAAAACCCTCCTGATACATACATGTCCCCGCCTACTGACATACTGGGCGGCCTTGAGATGATCCGCAACACGAAATACTCAAGCCAGTGGGAGTTTGATCAGGCAATTAAAAGCCTTATTAATAGCGCCAATGATGGCCACTTCGATGTGGAACTATGCTCCTTCACTCCCTTCACTTTTGTGCGTAACACGGCTCTGGTGTCTGTCTCAACGGACGGTATCGAGACTCCTTCACTCTACACATCTTCAGACGCCAAGCTTCTCAACAGCACAGAAGTCGATGTCTCTCCCGTCGTGTTAATTGATGGCCAAGATGCAAGCACATACCTGAAGAAAATTCAAGATCAAGAGCAGAGCCAAGATCCTGATGCCCGATACAACTCGTTGTTCGATTCCGTCTCAGGAAACGAAGGCAAGCTTCCTCCTGGTTCTTTTGCTGCAAATAAAATATATTCCGGCTCCAATATCACTACACTCGAGTTCCGCAATGGGTCTACCCTTGAGGTGAAGAATATGGCCGAAGTTAACGACCCTGGCTTCGAGGCCAGGAACGGCAAGGACGTCTTCGATCTGTACTGTCGACCACCGCCATCAAATTCATCAGACAACTCGAGTACCCCGGAACCGGATGTTACGCCTCCTCTGAAGTCAGGCCCTGACGGTTACCCCGAACCACTGATCCGCGATCCCTACAACCAAATGAACGGATATTACCTGGACGATGACACTGTAGTCATGATGATCCCTTCTTTTAGTGGAGATGGACTGCCATCGAATCATTCGCTCACATTTGGCCATTACGCAACTAAGATTGTATCAAAGGCTGTAGCAGATGGCCGTACCAAGGTAATCATCGATGTCTCCGGCAACCCGGGTGGGAATATTGACAGAGCCTTCAATCTATTCAAGCTGTTTTTCCCTTCCGAATTTCCCTACTCAGCCAACAGATTCCGACGCCACGAGGTCTCTGAGGGTCTCGTTAGGGTCTTTTCAGCCCTCAACAAATCGACGGCGTTAGAGAATGCCCTTATTAATGTCGCCGATATGGCATATTCTGTAGAGGTGACCCCGGACCAGGAGGCCGGCTTCGAGTCATATGAAGAATTTCTTGGCGATACCACGCAGCTGGGGACCCCGGTCAGCTCACTCTTCGCCAACTTCAATTTCACCGAGGCATCTGGCAGCAGCGACACTCCTATTCGTGGGTACGCTGGCCGACCTCTCAACAGGACGCAGCCATTCAAGGCGGAGAACATTCTCATCATTGGTGACGGATTGTGCGCTTCGACCTGCTCCATTTTTGTCAACTTAATGACAAATGTCGGCGGCGTCCGGGCTTTGCCCTTTGGAGGCCATCCTAATGGACAGCCTATGCAAATCATTGGAGGTGTTCGGGGTTCGCAGGTCTTGTCATTCGACAATATTGCAACGGTGGTGAGCGCCGCTAAAGCGGTATATCGGGAGACGCCTGAGAAGCTGGAGTTTATAACAAAGGAAGAAATCGAGCGACTCATGAAGGTGGCTCCTCGGCCGTTAGCGGAGTTTCCGATTAAACTCAGATCAGGACAAGTTAACTTCCTGAATGCCTACCAGGAGGGAGACGATGGTCTCCCTCTTCAGTTCCAGTACCAGGCCGGTGACTGTCGTCTGTACTATACCGCCGAGAACATCTACCATCCGAAAACCATGTGGAAGTCGGCCAAAGAGGCCATCTGGGGTAATGGGTCTTGTGTCAAGGGCTCGACCGGCGGCACCGGTTCCCTTGAGGGCAGGAAGAAGGGCAAGAGGAACGAGTCGGAGGGTGGTTAGGAGGGCACCGAAGAGCAGAAGAAGGCCTTCTAGAGCGGAGCAGTGGATGTGACTATTGGATGGAGTCTCTTTACGGCGGTGATTGATTGGCGTGATATTATTGCTCTGACGGATAGAACTATCACCGTTCGACGCCGAGTTGCAGGGTCTATGTCATGATGTTTCGTGGTAAGGTGTGTCGTAGCTTCACTAGCTAAACACGCATACGGGCACATCTGGTACAAAATAAGTCGATGTGCAAGAAGACAAACGAATAGAAAAATAGGGTTAGAAGAGCCAAGTTTTGCTATAGGATACACAGCCATGATGTGCTAATTATGTTTTGGAAGGCTTGTTAGATAGTTGCGAGTCTCGATGCATTTGAAACATCTGGGTTGGTACTTGACGTGATGGTTAGGTGGCTGGGCCAGCTGATCGATTTCGTGGAACCTTTAACCCATACTTTGATGATTAGTCGCGGTTAGTAGGACAAGCTTACCCGCCGCTTTTTTAACGTTGGGCTAGAAATGCAAGAATCATACAGGGTTAGAAGCAAAGAACCAATCAGGCTATGAAACGCCTTTGTCTGTGACTGGAAATGAAGCTGCGGCTGTTACATTGTCCTCTTGCACTTCAATCTGAAATAATGATGTATTGCTGAGATCTGGGAATTTTCAGCCAATCAGCAACTCGGCCCGGAAGCCCAAGCAGGTTAGGGCACTCAGACTTGTGACACTCTGGTTCTTCCATGATGTTTGTATCGGTCATATCATAGTGGAGACAATGTCAGCACACCATCCGTTACGGGCTTAGGGAAAACTGGGGATGAAGTGAGGTAGTGCAGGATGCCAAATGTTGGGAGATGCTTATTGGTCCGGTTTATTTCCCCGTCAAGCTACCTTGTTCTGCATCGAAGCGAGGTATGGTGGATTGAGCCTGTCAGATCGATCAGCCAACTGGATGTGTCGGATAAACTGTCAGTCTTTGTTGTTGGTCGATATCCTTACAAGACGTCGGTTGAGACAAGAGAGAACAATGCAGTCGTTCGAAAGTTTGATTGGTCATCATTCACATGGCAAAAGTCTCGCTGCGGTATTAAAATCTGGTTGCCTCGATATTTCTCTCGTGACGCATTACTCAAAGACAAGAGAGTCTAATCGACAAAATGGCAGCAAACAACGATGGACCCATCGTGGCACCGGACGAAGATGTTAGATCCCTTATTTTGTTCATGTGCCTCGACTAATATCTGATATAGGCCCAAGACGACCGCGACTCATCAATTGGAGATGTAAGATCTGTCTCCGGCTGCCATGTAGTGGGGAGCGAATGAGCTAACAAATAGTGGCAGGATGCGACATCATCGACAGCAAGTTTGAGCAGCTCTATCCTCGACTTTCGTCAGGAAAACGGGAGAACATATCATGCATACAAGGATGGAAGTGAGTTACCGTCAAGAACTCCTTTTCCTAGCTCGGAGTCCAATGCTAATCTTACCTACACAAAGAATATCATCTTCCCAACGATGAGCGTGAAAATGACAGACTAGGTATAGTCCCGGTTGCGATATGGCGTCAATGTTTATACTAAAGAAGTCCAGACTTGCAGCATAATTTATTCCTCCTCACTTTTGATAACAAACTTGGTCTTTCACCTCCAAACCTTCCTGATTCCAAGGTCAAGCGCGTCCTAGACTTGGGAACTGGAACGGGGATATGGGCAATAGACTTTGGTGACGACCATTCCGAAGCCGAGGTAGGATCAGTTGACCAAGAATCAAAAAGTCGAAGCGAGGATTAGAAGCTGATAATTTTAGGTTATCGGCGTCGATCTATCTCCTATCCAGCCCAGTTTGTCAGCTTTGAACAACTATCGTTTCTCTTTATAGATGCTAATACTTAGCCAGCGTTCCGCCCAATGTTCGGTTCCTTATTGATGACATTCATGAGCAATGGGACTTTCCTGAGCCCTTCGATTATATACACAGCAGGATGATGAACTTCAGTATCCCCAATTGGCCAGAGTACTTGGAAAAGATCTACCAGTAAGTTTAATCAATACCTCAGTATCCTCTATAGTCTAACAACCTCAGAAACCTCGCTCCTGGGGGCTATGTTGAGATCCAAGAGATCGACGTGATGATGAAGTCTGACGACGGCACGCTTGGCGACGACAGTGCAATCATGAAGTGGAGTAACCTATTGAACGAGGCCTCTGTCAAGCTGCAACAAGCTTACAAAAAGATTGACGAGTTCAAAGACATGATGTCCGAAGCAGGGTTTACAGAAATTGTCGACATGCGTTTCAAATGGCCGACCAACCACTGGCCCAAGGACAAGAAGTATAAAGAACTTGGAGTATGGAATAACGAGAATATTGCCATCGCTCTGGAGTCATTGACTATAGCACCATTTACGAGAGCCCACGGTTGGTCTATTGAAGAGGTCCATGTTTTTCTTTCTAGTGTGAGAAAAGATCTTAACAACCCAAAGATACATGGGTATTGGCCAATGTAAGTGCATATGGTTATCCACTAGCTATATCGACTAACCAGCCGACAGCTGCTCTATTTATGGAAGAAAGCCTTTAGTATGAGGGGGCTACCTATCATAATATTAGCAATAGGGTTAGGAAATATTACAGAGGATTAGAGAAACCTCATTTATAACAGTAGATAGCGAGCTAGTAATTCGCATCTTACTAGCTTTATTACTCGTCTGATATATAGTCCTGAGGCTATATTATATAAGCTTAAAAGATATACTAAATAGCTTGGATTTATTAGTACGCTAATTAGTGACTATTCTAATAGTAATCTCTATTGTAGTCGCGGATGCGCTGTTGCAATCGGAGCCTCACTGAGAATGATCTACATAGTAATCCACAATGCCAAGATGCACAAGGCTGCAAGGACGGAAAAAGGGCTTTTGGTCAGACTAACGCTTGGGCCTCTTTCGAATATTTGACAGTTGGGAACAAGTCCTGCAACCCTACAGCTAGCCACCTCAGATTGACTACATTGGTTGAGAAAATGGCGCACCATACATAAAGCAACTTATCGGTATTCATAACGAGGCGAGACAGTAAGCTCCATTACAGCCAATACCTACAATGCAGCAGGAGGCTTTTTTCTTTAAGGGCGAATCCATAATACAGGTTCCTTCGTCAGGTCTTAGTTATCTTCGCGGAGCGGGCCGATCTGCCTAACAAAAACTTGATGCTAACATGGTTTGCGGTGCAAAGCGCGTCACCTCACAATTGAGGAAACATACGACAGCCAATGATTGCCCATTCGCTTCCCCTCACTGCCATGCTGCAATTGTCCTCTCGCATCACCTAGTGACTCGCCAAGCCGCTTTTGAGTTGTTTGCCTGCACTTGTCAGCCTGTCACAAGTGCCACTGAACGCCCGATGACCCTGTGCTTCTATCGTTGCGTGGTCAGCTGCTGGCCATCAGGCCCTGTGTGGTTAATCTGTGCTGAGGGGCTTTTATGGCTGCACCCGGTCAAGCAAGACGTTTTGGCAATTTTGACAGGGTTTGCATCAAATCCGAAAACGGCCATGGGCCAAGGTTATTTTCTCTTTCCACAAATAAGGAATAAACTCTGTCATCCGTCCCTTCAGTGGCCCTCAAGCCCACTACATAACAGAGCCATGCTATGAATGTCAGCGAGATGATCTAAACTAAAGCTATTTTTAGCTTGTCTTTTCCGGAGAAACAGCAGGCATCTATGCCGGGTTGAATTTGATCACCTCCTTGTACATAATGTGACCATGCAGTATTTTCTCTTTTATGTTTAAAATTGAGCTGATTAAGCCGCTTCCTACTTATTTACAGTGACAGGGGATTAGTACACTGAGCCATATTATATAAGCGAGGGAAGGCGCACAGGCTGAGTAGATTTTGTATTCAGACCCAAAACCTAAGATCAGAAGAATGGTGCACGAGTCAGAAAAAACGGTGTTGGGTGCCATTACCAGTAGTAATTAGTACAGTAGCAAATTCCAACCAACGTGCACAGATAAAAAGGATGTAGCTTCATGGAGATAATGGAGGCAGGGGGCTAGCGCACAATAGGGTTTGCGTTGTATTGTTAACCCCGAATAACCCCAAGTCCAACCTTTTCTTCGCTCCTTGATTTTGAGTGGCTAGGGTATCAAATGGTAGTTTGGCATTGATGATAGTTTGGTCCCTGTTCGTGATGCGGACCCACCCCTGGATGATTCCCCATACTACCATTGGCCCGTGCCCGATTTCGCGAATGGTAGTTTGGCTCAAACCACCACCGGCTTAGCGGTTAGACAATCTCTGCGACCGCTAGGTCTCTTTTAACTACAACGATCAATTGAATTGAACCTTGAAGTAGCCGCAACGCCGCAATTATGGTTTTCGCAGGCTGTTACTCGAAACATTAAGTCAACTTAATGTAATGAATTGATGCATCCACTTGAAATGCATTTTATCGACAGAAAGGTTGGGGGTGTAGCGATTCCGTTTGGGTTAAATGGAATTGCTATGCACTTTCATTAGCGCCTTTTTTTTAGTATGGGGATTCAAATGGAATCGCTAGCGATTCTGCCGCGCAGCTAGGATAGGGCGAATCCATAATACAGGTTCCTTCGTCAGGTCTTAATTGACTTCGCGGAGCGGGCCGATCTGCCTAACAACTTGATGCTAACATGGTTTGCATCAAAACCAAAAACGGCCATGGACCAAGCCTGTTTTCTCTTTCTTCGGAGAAGGGAAAAAATCTGCCCCCCTGTGACCATTAGCGCATTTTTAATTTGTATGTGTTTTTCTACGAGTTGCGTGCCACCACGTAGCTGAATGGTTGGTAGGGCTAAACGTGATCATGCGACATAAGCGTCGAAGATAGCAAGTTACATTTAGGAGGAGCAGAGTTAGATCTTACAGGAGATAATTTCTACATGCATTCTAACATACTAAATATTAATTTAAGGTACTCTGATATAGTATAAAGTGTTGTCGAAATTCCTTGCTATTATTTACATAGGAACTCGTTGTAATACTTTAAATGAGTATTTGCTTGCACCAAGTACAGGGTAAGCTGGAAACGTAGATCACGTGTGGTTGTCGTCCGTGGCAACGATAGTGGGGACATAATGAGAGCATCGTTTTGCAATCATTTCATCACAACATAACAGCCCAACATGCCTCTCAACCTACGAAGGCGCTTTGCAGATGTGAGTCGCTGCGGCGATGCTGATGCAACTGAATCCCCAAAAACAATTAGGTTCTTCCACCCGGGATATGGAAAAGCACCGATTTCCAACGACGCTCAGCCTCCAATCCGTGACGCGTTGATTTCCTTCCCTGCCTTTGATGACGGAGGCATCTTGTACGACATCGCGCACACGGCTTGCGGAATCTTAGCTGGGAACAGATGGGACGGGTACTTTTCATTTGATAGGCAGGGCGAGACAGTGGTAGAGCGGCCAATTGATGGAATTCTTCGAGAGAGGGCCTACTTCTTTTGTCTACCTCAATCCCGCAATTCCTCAGTCGACCCATACCCAATATTTGCGCGTTTTGGCGATTGGCGCTTTCCTCATAACGATCTCCCGCCGTGCTGGGAACGATTAAGACCTCGATTCCATGGCGACGCGAATGGCATTATCCGACGTTGCGCCCTTACTGATTGCGGGCTGAGCGTGGATGCCGCTCATCTTATACCTGTCAAAGAGACGAGCTGGTATAATGACAATGGCATGATGGAGCAAGTGGCCTAAAGCCTATGTTTTGGAATTCGAAACTGACATTGATTAGTTATGGCAAGGCCACGTCGTTTTCGACCGAGGCAGTGAATTCTCTTACCAACGTCATTTCCTTGCGAACAGATGTCCACAGAATGTTTGACGAACGAAATTTCTGCTTTGCTCCCAAGACAGACGAGTACCAAAGAGAGGTCCTGCCCTTGCGTACGAGGGAAGGTGATGGCATTGCGTCGACAAACATTTCCGTTAACGAGGTACAGCTGCCAAGTACGGACCAGCACGACAGTGGCAAGGCTTCTCGAACCGAACCATCTAGCTCGGATACATCGCCCGCACCCGTGATCCTTGCAGCGCATGTATTTAATTCCATACCAGGTGGCGAGTTACAGAAGCTCTTTCACAACAGAGAAGCTCACCCAGCTATCTACGCAGCGTCTTTAGAATGCCTCTTTGCTAGATTCGCATGGACCATTTTCTCTCCAAACATCTTTCGCGATTTTCTTTTTATGACCAAGGAACCGCGGGTGCTACTTGTATGGGACGAGGAGTTAGGACAATACCGTACTGAACGCGCAGAGAAATCTAAGTGCATCATGACCGCCCAGGAAGCAAGAGCAAGGAGCAAGAGTCCAACAAAGAGGCAGAGACCTACGGGGGAAACTGGGCAGGTGGATCAAGAATATTTGTATGGAGAGGATGAGTTTGACGAGTCAGACCATGTCCGTGATCAGTATGCCGATGATTCATCAGCTATTGACAGTGGGTTCCATGACGAGGTGTTCGATAACGATACATATGACTCCCCTGAGCGTGGACGGTCGAGGAAACGCAAGTTTTCAGAGCCCTGCTGGCAACATGGAGGTAATGATGATGCGACGGAGGTGAAGCGGACAAATCGGTCGGTATTGTGGCATTAACATAAGGGTTTCAGGGTTAAATTAGCAATCAGTGTAAAGGAATCGGGAATCAATCTCGTGTTTCAAAATCTGGATTGGCATGCAGTGTTGACGTCAGAGTGTTGGCGTCAGGTGGTTCCCGCTGCAAATAGGCGTATTAGATCAGCCGCGCTAGAAGGGTAGTAGAAATTCGTCTTCTCAACTAGCTTTACTAGGTATCTCTTGGCGATTGCTAAAGCAGCTTGTCTGTATAGCGACAATGTCCAGGGCGTGACTAGGTCTCGGGTCCTGCTTCTCAAGATGCCCGAAGCTTTCTCGGACGATAGATGCTTCCTTCTACCATTGGGGTCTAAGAAAAAGAATTCTCTGCTGTCGTGGCGTATTGTATGCATCTCCCTGGTGTCACGGTCGGGGTTCAGTATACAGGTGGACGGGGATGCTCGGGTCAGGATACAGTCTATTGCTACGGATAGGCACTGCGGCAGGTCAGGCTCTATTAACAAGACGTAGCTCAAGGAGCTACGTTCAGGATCTATCTGGAAGTCGGTCAAGAGTCTAGCTGATAACGTATCACCACGTGATACTGACCCACTAGCTGGGTCTAGGGTAGGCTGGTCTG
>JAAVUC010000022.1:0-71760 GCA_014898925.1 Fusarium nelsonii | reverse complement strand
GTGGTGCAGGTATCAGTTCCCCTTTTCCGTCTACCGCTTAGTAATCTTAAGTTCATTTGGTGTTGATCTTGGGTGGTGCTGAATATGGGGTGATAGCATCTCCATCTCAGACCATGAATGAACCTCCTCCTACCCTGGTTAGCTTGCCCAGCCGGATAGATACAAAGTCCGTCTGATGCTGGTTAGTAGAGGTAATAGAACGGAGATAGGAAGATCAACCTCATTAGTCCAATGATGTTGCATTCTTAGGGTCAGCATTCATGACAAGTTGGAGAATCAACCATGATGACCAATTCAGTATCAGTGATAACTATTAATCTACTACGTAGTATACATTTTCTTCCTCAACAATGTCATAATTCCCATGTCAGTCCAACGTGCACATTTGACAGGTTAGCACACCCAGCACAAAAAACACATCTCGGCAAATAACGCAAGCAGATGCTTAAATTACGCACTCGGAACCTAATCTTTCCCTCTTCAGGTTTGGTCTAGAATCTAACCAGCCCCGTTGGTTGGTGCTGTCCATGCCCATCATGATTCATCAAGTTCCGCAGGCGATATCCTCGCGATCGTGTTTGACAATGACAGATCGCTCGATATAGGACCCTTATCGGAAATGCCGACATAAGGACCCTTGTTTATTATTTTCTGTAAAATACTGATAATAAACATATTTTTTATTATTATTTATTTCTTAACGTGTGCCTTTCTTCTAGATCCATCTCTTCTCACCCAAAAAGATTCCGTTGCGAACCGAGGTGTGACTGTGCCCCTCCATGAGTGAGTGAGCTGCAGCATCTGTCAATCCCCCACTACCCGACAGTGCGCCGCACCTAAAAAATAAAAATAAAGAACGAACCTAATACCTACGCCTCGGACCCTGACGATCTCGAACCAGCGCCAGATAAAAAAAAGTTGCGATATTTCTCTCTCGAATCAACTTTTGTTTCCCCTTCATTAGCGATACTTCCAACCTTCTCTCGAAATGACCGTCGAACGAAAACCTCTCTCAGAGGTCCTCCCTCCGTTGATCCTCGGAACAGCTACCTTCAACGTCCAGTACCACCCCGATCCTTCTCATATGCCCTACACCGACATCGTAGGTCGCGCTCTCGCCCACAACATCCTCGGCTTCGATACATCTCCTTACTACGGTCCCTCCGAGATTCTCCTCGGTGACGCGCTGCGAAAGTTGACGCCGCCACCACCAAGAGAGGGTTACTTCATCATCACAAAGGCTGGTCGCATTGCGGGAGACGAGTTTGACTACTCTCCTGCGTGGATCAACTATAGTGTGTGTCGCAGTCTGGAAAGACTGGGAACATCGTACCTTGATCTTGTCTATACCCACGATGTCGAATTCGTGTCGCCTGAGGAGGTTCTTGCTGCTGTCACAGAGCTTCGACGCTTGAGAGACCAGGGTCTTATTCGATATGTCGGTATCAGTGGATATCCTGTTGATACCCTTGCTTCGCTTGCAGAGATGATCTTGCGCGAGACAGGAGAGCCTTTGGACGCCGTCATGTCGTACAGCAACTTCTGCATACAAAACAGCAAGCTGGGCAACCAAGCTCTGCTGGATCGCTTCAAGGCTGCTGGTGTCGACTGTCTGCCCAATGCTAGCATGCTCGGCATGGGTCTTTTGACAACACGAGGTATCGACAACAGCCCTATGCGAGCCTGGCACCCATCTCCCCCAGAGCTGCGCGACCTATGCGCCCAGCTTTCCACTATCGCGCAAGAAGAAGGCGAGCATCTTGAAGAGGTGGCTATCCGATGGGCTCTCGAGAACTGGGCGCGCGTAGGATCCCAATTTGGCACCAAGGTCAACCCAAGCAGCGAGACAGAACGTCTGGGCGTGAGTGTGATGGGTGTGTCGAGTGTGGATGAGCTCGAGGAGACGTGGGCTCTGTGGACGAGCGTCGTCGGACTTGTAGGCGACGAGGAGGCGGACCAGCGCAAGGCCAAGATCGAGAGAATCGTTAGAGAAAAAATGTGGCCTACGCTAGGTGAGTGGAAGGACCACACCTGGGAGAGTGGCGGTCCTGGATTCGTCAACACGAGAGCGATAGAAGATATGGGTGTTGTGCCCAGGGATGAGACGGCGAAGAGATGGCGGTTGATACCCGGTCAATTGGATATGCCAAAGATTTAATGGGACACGAATAAATAGCAAAAGACATGATTTACGTTAAATTACTTTTACTTGGTCTCTGCCAGGCATCTTTCTTCGTTGCAAGTATTATGTCCTGAGCAATTGGAACTCTTCATAAGATCAGGAAAAGTTGGAGACCAAAGTAACCCCAAAAGCCAAGATAATGCGGATCTTGGCATCGTATCTCGCATTCGATCTTGCCTTAGCGTCACGCCATTTTACAAGTGCCGTGCAGATCATTCCAGATCTACAGGTCAAGACCTCAATTGAGATTTGACAGCGGCTGTTACAAGTAAAATAAACCGTATTTCGTATTTTCCACACGAGGACATGGGGATTGAGTCCTGGACGCAGGAGAGAGAAGGTATAAGAAGAAATTATTATACTTCGAAGAAGATACTGAATGCATGTAGGAAGAATTGCTCTGCAAACTTCAACCATAATGTCTTATTATATTTTACTACTTTTACTGTCGCTGGTAGCGCAGTTTACTTCAACACATCTTAAATGTCGTCCTGAAGATCCTGTTCTCGCCAGACCAATATCCCTCTCCGACTCACCCATTTTTAAGTCCGCCGCGTCTAACTTGACCGAGACTCTTAACGCGGCCATTTCAGGCTCTATCACAGCTGAATGGCCTGTGAACAATGCCTCCTTCTCGCTAGCTATCGTAAGCGCCGACCAGAATGAGCCAGTTTGGGAGTATCATCATTTTGCACCTGCCAATGCAAAGGGCACTAAGAAGCTCGATGGAGGTTCGCAGTATCTTATCGGGTCCATATCTAAAGTCTTTGCAACCTATGTGCTTTTGAAGAGTGGTGTGGACTTGGATAAGCCGGTTACGGAGTTTCTTCCAGGACTGGTGAGGCGTCGAGGATTTTGTGGAGGGATGTAAGCTTGAAGATGTTGGCTTCTTATTTAGGTGGTGTACCAGCGAATTGTGAGTAGCCAGTTTCTGTTCGATGAACACGATGCTGATTGATTCCAGATGGGTTCTCCGAGTTTTATTTCCTCAAGCAAGTCTTCCTCTCATACGGTCTACCGCCGATTGGAGAGAGTGACTATCCGCCATGCGGTGTTGTGAATCTCGGCATGGCCCTGGAGCAGTCCACAGGGAAGAACTTTACCCAGTTGCTCAAGGAGTTGGTGAGGGATCCACTGGATATGAAGAGCACTTTTGCTTCACCTGGACCTGATGATAAAGCGGTTATCCTCCTAGCGATAGCAGCTGGGGATCAGACTATGGAATAAACACTCCGTGAGTAGTCCCATTTGACCTTCCTCACATCCTAACAACCAGCAGTGCAGGTGGTTTGGTATCTTCTCTATCAGATCTCTCCAAATTCGCCCATGCTCTTCTGTCCCGAAGTCTGAGCTTGACACCCACCAAGACCAACGCCTGGCTCAAACCTTCAGCCTTTGCAGGCAACGCCCACACCATGAGCGGTATGCCCTGGGAAATTCTGCGCTTGGATAGCTTAACACCAAAGAATCCTCATACGGTCACTATCTATAGTAAAACAGGCGGCGCGCAGAATTACAGAAGTCAACTCAGTTTTATAGATGAGTACGGTTTGGCAGTTATTGTACTAACAGCAGGGCCGATGAAAGTGGCGCCTATTCTTGCTGATGCTCTGTTTTCAACGTTTGTAGATGCTTCTGACCAAGTATATAGAGAGCAAGCGAATAGGTATGAAGGAGTGTATGAAGCTGGGGAGATTGGAGGGACGGTAATTGGGGCGACGCTTGAACAAGATGGTGACTCGTTGGTGCTGTCTTCACTACGTCGCAACGGAACAGACATCGTTTCTTCACTTGTGGATATATGGGGTTAGGCATTAAGAGACTTCCTTGCCGAAATTGGTCTCAAGGCTCGAGTATTCCCTAGCGATCTTCACGAGACGCCAACGTTGGGAGGTAAATCTGTTGTCAAAGAAGTGTGGCACCTCTGGCCGGAGCTTGGTGCGGGATACAGAACCGACCACCCAGGAGATGCCATTCAAGAGATGACTTGTATTGGATGGATAACTCAAGATTGCGTACACTATGGCGGTGAGCCGTTGGATAGAGTCTTGGTTTATGTTGGCGAGGAAGGGAGTGTGGTAGGATTCGAGGTACCGTTCTTGCGGTCGAACATTTTGTATCCTACGAGGTGATTGTAATCTTGATCACCCAGATCGATCTTGCAATCGGTTGTTGACTCATTAAATCTTTGATCCGTCGTCTAGAATATCCAGGCACAATGGATGAAGCTCGCGTAGTAGAGAAAAAGACGCAGTTCAATGATCTATGTTGATCCGTACTCTCATACTCATACAAACACATCTGAACAAGAATATTATGTATGCTATACACGGCACGTTTTAACAAAGCTTCCTGATATCATCACATTGAATAAAACCCAGACCCCAAAACTCCCCCAGACTTCTATCGAGAAAAGAAAAACGACAATTACAAACAGTCGAACCTCCCTGCTGGTCTGGATATAATCTACCAAAAGCTGCACCATCCTATGTAGTGCTGGCACAGATTCTCCAGCTTGGTTGCCTCCATGATCAACTTGTTGACCTGGTTGATCACGTCCAATTCCTCATTGTTCTTAAAGTCGCGACCCGTGAGCTTCTGCTGCACACGGTCTAGGACTTCAACGGCACGCGCGTTCTGGCTTTCGACTTCGGGTGCGCCGCCATTGGTCATGCCATTGGCGTCTGGTACGCCGGCTGAACTGTTGGTTCGAGCACGGGCGCGTGTTTGGATGGAAGGTTCTGGGGCGTTGAGAAGCTCTGAAGGCGCGACGTCGCTGTCAAGGATGGACTGGCGACGGGCGCGAACACCGCCAGGAACAGGCATCGCAGTATCTCTGTCGTTGCGGAAGTTGGGTCCAGCTGGGGAGGCGGCGTTTGTTAGACGCCATGTGAGAAGAGGATCGTGAATGAACTGGTAACTATTAGTGCCTATAACAAATGAGTGAGGATGACCGATGTACTTACCGCTTCGAGAACAGCCATGACACTTTCTTTGTTGTCTCTCAGTACTCTCATCACATTCTCACATGTAATTCTGAAGCTACCCTCAATGTTGCTGACCTCCATAGCATACGTCAACATGCGAGTCAGACGGAAAGGAACCCGCTCGGGGTACTTCTCTCGCTTCATCGCTACCTCAAAACAATCACCGAAATCGATATGGATGATCTTTCCAGTGACACGGTCGAGCATCAAGTTGGACGGGTGACGATCACCCAATCCAAGGATGTAGCCCACCATGGACATGACACCGAGTGAGCGTGTGTAGTTTGTTCGTCTCTCGAGCCAAGCCTCTGAAGACTTGGACTTGAGCCACAAAACACGGTACAAGTCTTGGCCAGTGGTGTTGTCCAACGCATAACCAAACACCTCGACTTTCTGCATCAAGGTGAGGTTGTCGTAGTCAGGCGCCATCTGGAGCATGATGCGATGCTCGATGTTGAGCAGGATTTTACGACTCTCGCGGTACTCTCTAATAAGCACGTGGAGAGTATCACTGTTGGGAACCCATCCGAGAAGACCGCTGTTCTGCGACAGAGGAATGGCCGGGTAGCGCTGGATGTTGAGGTGGCGCTTGAAGCATTCGGAGTCATGTGCTAGCAGAGTGTTACATAGGCCAAACAGTTGCATAACACGCTCGTCCTGACGAATATCTTCGTGACCCTTGAGAAGGAAGGCATACGACTTTCCATCGCTGCCATTCACGTTGAGCTTTCGTGGGCGCTGCTTAGAGTTGATAACGCTAAAGGTCGTGTCGAAAGACATGATCTGCACAATGGGCTGTCCGCTCTTGTATGTTCCTGGCACAGCGAGGTCCAGGTTCTTTGCGTTGAGCAGTTTGGGTGAGCAGTATGTCAACTCCAAGGTGGTAACCTGAGGAAGCTGTCTGCTGATCCTGCGGAAGACTTGGTAGTACAAATCCCAAGCTTGATTTAGGTCGTTGACATCCTGGCTCGTCTCGTATTGCCGACACCAGTCTTGTGCCTCCTTAAGGTCTCGGCCGAAGGCCTGCGCAAACGAGATTTCACGAAGTGTCTCAGGACCACGCTCAAGTAGCTCATGCAGAGGCTCCAAAGTCGCAAACATGCCTTCAATGTTGTGATCACCAAAGTACAAGCGTGAGGCTTCTTCCAGTCCTTCATGCCAAAGCTCGTGCCACAAGACAGCAACACGAATGAGTTCGTGACTGACCGTGTCTGCTTGAGCAACCAGGTTTGCGCTATGTTGCCGCATACTATCCATAATCTGTGCTGCGGAACGAGATCGTCTGGTGTTCTGCCACGACTTCATGGCGACGGTAAGAGGGTACACCAGCGCTTGAGGATGAGCTCGTCCGACGTCGGCAAGCAGATTATGCACCGATTGCTGAACGCGCTTATTGGGCTGGTTAATTCGCGCAATCAATTGAGGAATAACCTCGAGCCATGTGTCAACGCTGACATTGGCAAAACCTTCTGTCACAGCTGAAGTGACATCCGCGCTACCTCCATGCGTGAACCACAGAGTAAGCAAACGGAGGGTGTCCTGCAGCGAGCTTCCTTCAGAGAGCGCGATGGATTTGAAGAAACCCTTCACTGCTGGTACGACGTGATCGATCACCATTGTTTGATCTGCCCTCGTCATGTGTCCCTCATTTTGGGCTGTGAGAGTCTGCACGATCTCAAAGTTGGCCAACGCCCAGGCATGCCAAGCCTTGTACCAACGGGGGTTGTACTTGGTCGCTTGTGAGTAAGAAGTGAGGATGTCCTGAACCTGGGTATACTGCCAATCATCCTTGTTGAGTGCAATCAACCACTCTCCCTGTCTCAAGTAGCACTTGGCCAACAGGACTGTTTGATCGTACAGCGCTCGCTGAGTCTGAGGGCTCATGAGAGCAGGGTCCATAGGGTTTTGGAAGCCGTAGTCACCTGTAATGTTGACTTCGCTGCCTGCCTGAGCATTGAGATGAGCCTTAGCAACATCCAGCCTATGCGCGGCATCGTTGGTGAACTTGCGCAGGCAGTACAGTGTCTTTTCAGGAATGTTAGTCTTCTTAGCAACAGCTTGTTGTCCAAGCTCCCACTGATACTTGAGCACAGCGTAGATGACTTGTGCTGCTGGTGCGGACCTGGGGCCAGGTCCAGGTTGTCGTTGATCGTTCCAGTAGGGTATCATAGACTCCAGAGGAGCGTCGGTTCCGATGAGTTGCTTGAGTGACTTCTCGGCGAGGCCCATTCTTCCAGACTTGCGGCAAAGGTTGGCAAACTTGATCCACATGTGCATGTTCTCAGTTGGCGCAATCACTATAGCACGTAGCCTGAGCATGCGCTGCCAAACCTCAACGTTCCTTTGGCAACCCTTCAGTCGAGTCTCCCAGGTTCGTCTCATGATTGCCTGCTTCTTTTCATCGCATTGCTTGTAGACAATGAGCTCCTCCAACTCAGCAAGCATCTGGACTCGAACGACGACTTGGTACGCTCGGTTGTACGACTCGCTGACCAATGCACTCAACTCGGTATCCAGACCTTCACGTGCTTGCTGAACACAAGCGATCGCTTCGCGGAACTGGTTGCGGTGGAGAGCCAGGATGGCGCCAAAGAATGAACGATCAGGCGAGTACCTCTTGAGCGACGAGAGGTAGTTGTCCATGGAATCCCACTTGTTGAGACCCCAGGCAGCGGCTGTGGCGAGAGGCGCGATCATCCTTTGGACTTCTGGTGTAGAGTTGGCCCAGGTGCTGCCGGTCAAGGAGGCCAGTGCCTCCCATTCTCCCAAGGCATGCAAACAACGCATCTTTCCCATGACGATATCAACAGGAATTGCTTGATCCTCGGGAACTTCCTCCTCACGCTTGTTGTAGAATGCAAGCGCCTCTTCCCAGCGCTCCAACTTCTCGAACCAGGTTTCTCGAAGCTGAATGCCTTCCTTATAGAGTTGGGCTTTGCGAAGAATACCAATGGCAGCATCGGACTGTTGGAGCTGATTATTGATGACGATCAGAGCCTCGACAGCACCACTGCTCTGATCTTGCAGGAACTCAAGTTCCTTGTAGTGCAAAGCCTTTGCATAAGCGTGACAACGAGCAGCTTCCCTGCCTAGAACTCTGATATCGATCGGCAAGGCCTTGTCGTCGTGCTCCATGAACTCGGCGAGGTTTAGTAACAGACCCAACAGATCTGGTGGGACGTTCTCAGACTTGATCGCGCTCTCGATGTTCTGAATGAGCTCATCTTGAAACTGCTCGTACAGTTCGCTCCAACAAGAGACGAACGCGGAGTTGAAAAGCTCTCGCGCGAGAGGGAGATACACACTCGCGAGGCTTGCGCAGGCACGTAGAGCATGGTTCGGTGATTCGGTGAGCAAGGTCGTACTGAAACGTCGTAACCACTCTTGCCAGTCCTCCTTTGTCGACTTGCCCTTTGTATCCCAGGCCGCTTTGAGGTGAATGGCGTTCATTTCAAGCTTCTTTGTACCCTGGTCCGCAAACGCGGGCTCGTCTGCCCCGTCGGCGAAACCAGCTCCTGAACTCAAATCCTGAGGTAGGACTTCTCCCTTCTGAAGCTTGCTGACAAGCAGCTCGTAGTTGGAGTGTTGGATTTGGTGCTGGTTGATGGTCTTGTTGACGGTACCCATGAAGTGAAGGTAGTCCTTGCCCAATTGCTGAATGAGTGCACAGAGGGTATCCAGAGCGGCGGTACGTAGGATAGGCTCACCCATATCCAAGACACGTGTAAGGGGGTGAATTATCTTTGCCGCGTAGTCATTGAGATTGACCTGTCGAGAGATCTTGCCAATGGTGTCGATGGCCTGCTTTCTAATAAATGTAGGCTGACCCTGCTTCTCAAAAGTGCGGACAATGACTGGAATAATGAGATGCATATACTCCTCTGCACTGGCACCGAACACCAAGAAAGCGTGCATAACCCTTTCGGATGGTGTACGTTTAGCGGAACTGTCCTTGTCCAGCACCCCAAGCATCAACGGTAGTAGACCGGCCAAGTAGATCTTGAATTCACCCTCAAGCGACCTAGAGATAGCCTCAACGAGCGACAGGATGGTAGTCTGTAGTGACGGAGAGGTATGCCAGTATTCTTGAAGGATCTCAACAATGGAAGGCAGATAGTTTCGGATATGTTGTCGGACGATGCTCACAAGAGTGGCCAGTTGATTGAAGTAAGACTCCAGTCTTGTGGACGTGGCAGATCGGATGACTTGGAGGAATGCTGGAATAATTCGGTCGAGGAAAGACACACACTCCAAGCCCAGGGTGCGGAAGATGTTCATAATCGCCTCAATCACAGCCGCGTGGTGCTGAACGAGAGATGAGTCTTTCAGGATCTGTAGCAGGGCGTTGATGACAACAGTGGGAAAGTACTCCTTGTTAGAGGGTGTCAGTCCTGTCATCATGAGAGAAATATCGGTCATCTGGGTGGCCTCGCCACGTCGTGAATCGGGAGTTCGTTCTTCAGCCTGAGTCGGTGTTAGTTGTCTGGTCACTGGCTATTGAGCTAAACTCACCTGATGTTTATAAGGATCTAGCGCTCCTAGAATACCCATAAGCTTGATGGTTTCCTGTCGTAAGGGTACTCGTTGTCCTTCGGTTCTAATGATGCTTTGTAGAATTTCCAGAAGTTGGGGGTATTCGATATATGGTTGAATGACATATCCAGAGTTACTCGCAAGCTGTCCAAGTGCGTGGAGGGCAGCTTCTCTCTTCGCGTTTGAACTCTGATCCTGCAGCGCATCGAGAATGAGCGGCATTAATCGATCTTTGTAAGGCATCATGTCCTCACCACCGACGGTTGCAAGCTCACCGATGGCCTTAAGGATGGTGGCGGCCACTGATGGGTTACTATCTTTCGCCTTAGGTAAGAGAACCGAGATCATAGGCTCGACATATGGCTTGATAAGGGACTGCGCATTCTGGACCAGAAGACTTAGTAGCTTGGCACTTTCTTCCTTGTTGCGGGCCACATCAGAGAACTCAAGTTCGGTGAGCATCTGTATGAGTGTTTTTCGCAGCGAAGGAATAACATAGGCCGGGTTATACCTAGCCAAACGGCCAATGATAGAGATGGCAACTTCTCGGATAGAGAATACCTCATCGTTCAACGCGAAGAATAGAATGCGAATGTTCTCAGCCTTGGCCAGATGACGGTCGAATCGTTCGTCAAGAGCTGCCAGGACCGTCCGTCTGATGTTAGGTTCAGGATCCGATACTCCGACAGTGAGAAGCTTCTCTATAACATCGCCGACTACCTGGAGCGCATGGTAACTGGTCTGATTGACAATTGGATCTCGGACATAGAGTTGGCAGCATGTCAAAGCCGCCGCCTCGCGAATTTCCGGGTCTTCATCCTCGACATACTTGATTGCGACGTCGCGAACGAACTCGTTCAGAACGTGGCCTGAAAAGTCGAAGCTACCGAGGGTGTTGAGAGCCAGCTTGACCTCCGCCCTGCGGTGCTCATAAGCCTGGGGATCCTTGGCGTCTTTAGGAATAATTGGAACTGAGCTAAGAGTATTTGGATGGGGTGCACCAAGAGGTTTGAAGGGTTCTCCACACAGAACCACGCTCAGCATATCGAGTAACCGTTCTTGGATGATGGGCTTGACTGGAGGGATGTAGAAAGCCATATCGACAAGAGCCTGTGTAAGTTTGGGTGTGAGATCGCATGCAAAGATGGGATCCAACAATGCTTCCATGTACTTGCTGAGTGTCTGACCGACAGCTACTGCAAGACGGCTGATACAGTCAAACACCGGATCAACCGAGCCTCTCTTTCGGGACTGGACACTAAGACCCTCTCGCACGTAGATCAAAACACCGTCGAGGTAAGGAGCAATAGCGCTCTTAACCGAATTGGCAATGTTACCAATTGCCAGGAAAGCATCGTTTCTCTCCTTGTCCTTCTTCAACATACCAGAAAGGTACACCATAAACTTGTGTAGCCATGTGTGTGCGAAATCTGCTGGAGAATAACTGGCCAAGTCAGGGATCAAAAGAACAACAGTCTTTCGAATGGTCGGGTCTCTGTGGTCCTTGTGCTTAAAGACAATCTCACATGCCTGCTGGTAATGCTCCTGCATGTACATCGCTCCTTGCTCGAGAAGCTCTTTCAAGACGAGTAACGAACCGTGGATGGATTCGACCGTGTTGACCTTGAGACCCTGCTTCGCCTCGTTGTAAATATTACTCATCCATCGCTGCTTCATCTCTTGGTCTCGTTCTCGAAGGATTCGGAAACAGGCGCTAACCGTTTCCGCTGATGTCGCCCGGATAAGCTGTCTGGAGTCCCTAAGTCCAATCCAGATCCAGTCGAAGATTGTCGGTATGTATTGATACATGAGTGTTGGAGCGCTGCGTGCCAATTCGCGCAGGACAAGGACTGCACTATATCGTCGCTCTTCCACGCGGTCGTTCTGGAGCCATTCGAGCGCTGTGTTGACCTCCGAGTCCACCACCTCCGATATCATCGATCCACCTGGTCGACATAGCTTTCCCAAAGCGATTGCGGCTGGTTGCATAGGGTTAATGTCCTTTCCTCGAAGAATCGTTTTGAGATTTTGGGTGAAACGCGTGTATTTGACGGCGACGTCGACGCCTTCGAAGTCGATGAGCGCATCGAGGGCGTAGATACCTCCGAGCCGCTCGGATGAGTCGCTTCCATGTGTGATGAGCTGCGTAATCTTGTTGTTGACTGCATTGTAGAAAGACTGGAAGAGCTCGGGGCTAAGATCTCGATGACAAACAACTACAAGCTCGCGAAGCTGCACGGCGGATCGTTTTCGCACATCGTCGCTAATCCTGTTGAGATATTAGGTTTGCTTCGCTTCATCTCGTCAAGCGTTGCCATGGTGGAACGTACCTTGACCTGAGACCTCGGGAGATTTGCTCCAGCCGCTCCAAGGCGACTTGCTGTGCTTGTGCCATGTTGCCGTCGCGGCACTGATATATACTCGATCAAGATCGCATGTACTTGGGTGTCGAGACTCGAGGGCAGGGTGCCAAAGAGAGTTTCGAGGTGGGAGTGGGGAGTTCGGATTGAGCTTCAAACCAAGCGCGCGGTCGTGTACGTGTTGTTTCTCGGGGAAGCGCTCAGTATCGTCAATATACTGCTACTAGAGGGCGTTCCTATTGATAAATGATGCCTCCAACAAGGCGCCACCGAAAGAAGATATTAAGAAAGGCGCATAGCACCGGGGTGGAGGTCGAGTTGGAGGTTGATGAGCTTGGGTCAGGCGGAGGTCATTGAAGGTGGATGTTTGGGAATTGACGGGTTCGCTGTGGAGCGCTACTAGAGTATACATACAGTGCTGATTGACATGACATCTGCGATAGAGCGCTTTAAAGCACAGTCTGGACGATTATGCGCACGGTCTATATACTTTGAGCTACACTGGCGTTGCATGGCTCTTATCGATAAGCATCTTTCTTATGACTTAGGAATCGCCTCGACGTGGTAGCAATTCCTAACTTATCCACCTCCACGACCATCTTATACTACCCACTCCAATACTGGTAACCTCAAACAAGCCACTGTAATACCCGCATCACCACTCCGATCTTCACTACCGAGGATACCCCTCATCGCCCGGTGCACAATCTTCTTTGTCACAAGCCACGACCTACCCATCGCAATCAACAACCATGGGTAACGACGGCGGCTCCATCCCCAAGCGTCGCGAGCTTGTCAAGAATGCAGCGCGTGCTCCTACTACTTCCGAACTGAAAGCGACGACCCTCGAGGCTCTTACCCACGCTTGGAACCACTGCGCACTCAGTGGCGAGCCTCTAGATATCGACACTCTTGTTTCCGACTGGCGCGGGCGCCTGTACAACTACGAAGCAATTCTTAATGGCCTTATGCCCTCAGACGAACCCGTCGACATCACACCTGCGAGTCTGGGCATCAAGTCACTGCGTGATGTGGCAAAACTCAAGGTTTCCAAGAATGGCGACAAGTTGGTGTGCCCTATCTCCATGAAGGAGCTGGGCCCTGCTGTCAAGACTGTCTACCTTGTACCTTGCGGACATGTCTTTGCCGACGTTGCGATGAAGGAGATCCAAGAGAAGACATGCCCTGAATGTGGCACCGAGTTTACACAAGAAAACATCATCACACTTCTTGCGGCCTCGAAAGAAGACGTCGAGCGACTTGAGAAAAGAATCGAGAAGCTCAAGAGCGAGGGCTTGACACATACATTGAAGAAGGACAAGACGGAAAAGAAGAAGAAGCGCAAGGGTGACGACGTAAAGGAGGAGGATAAAGCCGCAAATGGTGCGAAAGACGTGAAGAAGAGTGAAGATGCCAGAATTAGCGGCATCAACAATTCTTTTGCTGCGTCATTGACGGCAAAGGTAATGGCTGAGCAGGATGAACGAAATAAGAGACGAAAGCTGGTGGCAGAGTCGACAAGACGGGAGGCTGCTAGAGGTTGAGGATTGCAGTAGATTGCAGTAAATGATAATGATACCCCTTCAAATATGGCCATGCGATCAAAATAAGCGATTATCGTTTGACCTTTCTAGCGTTTGAATTCTTCATAATACCCCAGGATTGCTTGAATGAGAGTTGACCTGATTCCAAACGATTGTTGATTAGGACAACTGTGCTCCGTACACTTGGTTTCCTGCATCTCTGCTGTCTCTTTGTGTGTTGAAATGTCGTCAAACCTGCACAAACGTCAGCATAATGTCGGCTGTGTATGTTGGACAGATGCGGTATTTGTTGAAGAAATCTTGTTTTACAGAGAGATAAAAAAAAAAGTCTTATTGGGACATGCGTAGTAATACAGCTTCGATACAATCAATTGGTACAGGGTAAGCACCCGACGAGCGAGTATTGCCTTAATTAAGCATTACATGCAGAAGGGTAACCAAGAGTAAAGCAACAAGCAAAGTTTATTAGAACGTTCTGGGTATAAATTATATAATAAACCATATCAAACAGTCGCTATGCAATTGTACATATCATCGCCATCTCTTAGTACCTCAAGAACTCTCTTGTAACTTTCCACTGTGTTTCTCCTGGATCAGGGTTCCTAAAGAAAGTGACAAGAATTCCCTCCGCCTCAGCAGGTCCGAAAACTGCATTTTTGATCCGTCTATCATCGGGAATATTGAACGGTGGTTCCAGGCCAGTTGTCTTGAGCGCAGCAACATCGAGCTGCGGTACACCATCAGTCACTGAAGCAGGTGTTGAAGGCTCATTGCTAGGAGCAGGTGATGACCCGCTAGACCCTAGATTAAATGGAGATTCGGACAAGAATTCTTCGGGTGTTGGGTCGCTGAATGACGGAGGAGGGGGCGGTAGACTCGGGGGCTTGGACACATCGATCTTGATCTTGATGTCTTTGCTGACGAGAAGCTCATACACAGCTTCGGCCTCGGCTGACATATCGCTCATAGCGCCGGGACTTGGTATACCCTTGGGGCTACCCATCGTCATGTCAGGATCTATTGGTGGGGTCATACAGTCGGATTCTTCCACCTCAATGCTTCGTGCAGCGATAGTGGCTGCTTCGCGGGCGTGCCAGAGGTTCTCTCTGCGACTGCGCATCTGGTCTCGTGTCAACAGCTTAAGAGCTGCGCGACGGAGGAGCGGATGACGACATTTGATGGCGGTCCAGTAAACGGGAGGGATAATTTCTGTTTCAAAGCTGAAGGGCTCGAGTTTGGAGTTGGTAGGTATTGTGCCGAGGACAGTAGATGCGAGAGAGATGATGGCTGCGAAATTTGATGTGTAGTTGTCGTATCGCATCTCGCCTGTATCCAACGCTATGGAGATGTAAACCTGAGTGGACTGGTGGTATATTCGTAGGACATTCAGCGAATTTTCGAGAGCCGGAGACGGTGGTGTCATTGACGTGATGACGGTAAAAGCAGCGTGCCATCGATTCAGTTGTGAGAGAAGTCGCTGCTGCTCATGTTGGAATCTGACGATCTCTTGCGGATCCGCGTTCGGATCGAAAACAATTCCACGAGCAGCAAAAGTAAACTGTAAGGTATCGTCAAGCATTAGATATAAAGCATATCGCGCTTCTTCAATGCTGCTGAACATGACGGGCATATCTGTCCAGCTTCGCAGATGTGCTGGGATTGGCGCAGGACGACTACCAAAGAGGAAACTCGACAAACTGAGACGAGCATAGATGGGCACTAGTACATGCTTGATCATCTCCATAGACGGCGATCGACCATCGCTTAGCGTAGAGAGAATCTGTCGACCTTGACAAATGTGCATTTGCGCAGCTGTATCGCGATCAATGAGGAACTCAACGCAGATGAACAGTACGCAGACGAGCAGTGGTACATGAGACGGTTCATCCCTCTGGCCCCAGTTCCGCAGGGAACTAATCGCGTTTCCATATTCGCGAAAGGCAAACCGTGTGTCAATTTCACGGCTCGTCTTACTCCGCGACTCAACAGCTTCGTGAAGACTGCTAATAGCGAGGATAGCGTGTCGCACTGCTGGTTCTGAGGTGCTCATCTTGAGAACTACGCCGCCCCAGAAACTTGCGTCTATAGCACCTGACAGTACCTTTGCGGTGCGCAGGCGGTAGTGATCAAATGCGCGAACTTCTTGAGGAGATTCAAAACCTGACCCGGAACTGAGAATCATGGGTTCTGGGGAGGAGTTGGGCGACGTGCGGTAGCCATCGCACTGACGACCTGTCTTGATACATCGTAGACAGTAAGGTTTAGCTTCTATAGGGCTGTTAGATGATGTACACTAGGAGACGAAGATGTAGGTATGTACCATCGCACTTCACTTTTCGAATTCTGTGTCATGGTTAGTAAATCTGTCTTAGATTTGGACTCGTGGGCTGATAATACGGACTTGCAGGTGATGCAGCCAGTCCGCACCTTTTTGCTACCCTTGCGACCCGAGGGCTTGGGCGGTGACTGAGACGGGATTGAATACATGAGCCAACCTGCAAGGTACGATCTAGTTCAGATAGTGTCTCTTAGGGCTGATTAGATGCTGACGAGGAAGAAGTCCGAGATCAAGAGTCCGAGCCTAGAAATGAAAGGATTGTGCTAGTTTGAGGGGTTGCTGATGTGCCCGTGGTTTTATCTGTATGGATGCCCGCTGTAATTGTACTACTACAGGGAAGTTGTACTGATCGTCGCTGCAGGGTTTACTTAGCCGGGAACTGTTTAACACAGCCGTGGGGCTGATTTGGCAGTGTTGTCGTGTTCATTGGGTGTTTTTACTAGAAGGATCGTGGCGCAGCGGGTTCAATTGGGAATGAGGATGCTCAGCCTAGTTGGATGGTTAGCCGTGTTATACATTATGATGATTCATGAGGAGATTAATTCTATGCGTATTGCAGTGAGAACAAACAGCATTGTAGTCTTTACAGTGCCTCTTTGATGAGCTTGGAGAGTGGAACCCATTGTTGTGCGTTGTCCGCAGCTTGACAATACAGAATGTCTCGACAGCTGAATGATCGCATTTTCTGTGTCAATAAGGCCCCCCTTCATGATGCATAACACCTATGGCTAATAACTTCAATCTGCCTGAACATAAAATAGTATAGGTAGTTATAAAAGATAATAACGTCAACGGCTGTCAACCGCTTGGTAGTTAAGCGCGCGCTCCCCAGCTCAGTCCCGCTGCGCCTCAGCCTTATAAGCTGCCCTATCCTGGAGAGTACTGTTCCTGGGCAAGACCCACGTTCATAGCTTAGTGATGTGACATCGTTAGATCCATCATTGATCCTTCCAAAACTCCTTGATTGGTCCGCTCGGACTCGACCTCGGGTTACTGAAGTATCGTCCAGAATAAGGCAGCTTTTGATCCTTTGACATTCTCGCATTCAACTGTCCGAGATTGAAGCCAGGCCTAGGCCGTTTTTGGAATAAGGCGTCCAGTACTGTGATCTACGAAAGTGATATTCAGAGGATTCAGTATCGAAGGATTGCAGGCTGAGCATTGATGGCTTATAGCAGGGAAGGCATTGGACAATTAGATGCGGTCAATGCAAACCTGGTTTAGTATGTACTAGTAAAGGATTGTTGAGTGAGTATAACATTGTTATTCCTTGATGTTGATGAATCGTTGAGTATATAGTCCAAGGTCTTGTCGTAGTATAGCTCAGATCTGAACCTACACACCATCATTCTCTCGCATCACCCACAATCCCATCATTAATCATCGGATTCTATAAAGTCCATGCCTTCTTTCTCCAAAATCGCAGCTGTGGCTGCAGGTGTCATCAGCGTCATCGACGCCAGAGCATGTCCCCCCCTCGGTGCTGTCTTTCCAGCACCTCAATCCCCAGGCGAAAGTCCCCTCGCCAAGAAAGCCGCAGCAGCGCTCAAAGACAACCTAGACGCTAGAGTCACAACCAAATTCAACCATTCTGGTCTTTCTATCGGCGTCAAGTCCATTCACGAGGATGATCCATTGTTTACCTACTACTTCACCCCACCTAATCCAGGTGAGGGCTCGGATGATGTCGACGAGGATACTGTTTTTCGCATCGCTAGTGGTTCGAAACTTATCACGGCACTGGCAGTGAGGGTCAATGACAAGATCGACCTGCAGGCTTCGGTGTTGAAATACCTTCCCGAACTCAACAAGACGGCTGGCAATGATGATATCCTTTCGCTGAAGTGGGAGGATATCACTGTTGGATCGCTTGCGAGCCATCTTTCGGGTGTCGGCGTTGATAGTAAGTTCATCTCGCTACGTGATAAGAGAAATTCTAGTTACTAAAACTCAATAGTGGCACAGGATCTGGCAATCGTCGGAGCTGAGCCCTGGGCACCCTTTGGTCTACCCAACATTCCCAAAGGCAAGGGACCAAATTGCTCCGGTCTTCCAGGAACAATCCCCTGTACTAGAGACAATCTTCTTGAGCAAGTCAACCTCCGGCCTCCTGTGTACGCCCCTTACACCAACCCCGTCTACTCCAATATCGGATATGCCCTTCTTGGTCTTGTCCTCGAGGCTGTTGAAGATATGCCTTTTGAAGATGTCGTGAAGCGCGACGTTTTTGATGTTGTTGGAATGAAGAGTACATATGTCGACAAGACTCCTCCTAAGAAAGACCTCTTCATCCCAGAGAAGGAACCTACTTGGAACTCCACTCTGGCTGTCTTTGACTCGTAAGCAAATCGCCGACGACTTCTATTCCGACTAACATATCTAGTGCTGGTGGTATCTTCTCATCTGTTTCCGACATGCTTCTTCTCGCTGAAGGTATCCTCAGCAACAAGTTCCTCACTCCAGTTGAGACTCGCAAGTGGATGAAACCTGAGGCCAACACTGCATCTTGGGGATACCAAGTCGCCGGCCCTTGGGAAATCCTTCGAAGTGACAACATCACTGCTGACGGCCGTCTAATCGATATCTACACTAAGAGTGGTGACTTGGGCTACTATCACTCTCAAACAGTGCTCATTCCTGACTACGATATCGTCATCTCCATCATGTCTGGCGGCCTCGAAGCCTCAGCAGACAACTACGTAACAGCTACGATTCTCAGCGCTGTCATACAGGCTCTCGTACCTGCTATCGAACAGGTTGGTCGTGATGACGCGAAAACTACTTACTCTGGAACATACGAGGACAAGGATACCAACTCAAGCATCACGTTCTCCCAAGATGCCGGTCCGGGCCTCAAGATCAAGAGCTGGCAGATGCGCGACTTCGACGTCCTCAACCACATCGGCAGCTACAACTTCAACGCCCTCGAGTCAGGTGCCTCCACAGAGACACCCTACGTCGATGCCCGTGTATATCCTAGCAACCTTGAAAAGAAGGGCCAGACAGCCTGGCGCGCCGTGTTCGACAAGGCCGACCCAAAAAAGAACGCCGAGTTTGAGACTGGGCTTTTCTTCAAGAATGGTACATGTCAAACATGGTTCCAGCAGGACCGTATGGTGTACGATTACCTACCGTTGGACCTGTTTGTGTTCGGCGAGGGAGAGGACGGTATCATTGAGAGTGTCAAGAGTCCTGCTTTTAACATTACTTTGACAAAGGTGCGTCAGCCTGCTGAGAAGAAGACAACTGGAGCGGATCACGCCAATGCAGCTGGGGAGGCGAAGCGTTTTGGAGTGACTGGTCTTGTTTTGTTCGCGATGGCGCTGATGATGAGTTTGTTCTAATGAGTTTGCAGGTTGAGTCTTCCGGCGCTGAATATTAACCTTTTCGGTTACTGGCCGTGGTGTACTTTCATATTATGTATATATTTTGATGTGCCAGATAGACTGGTATAGCCCGCTGCAATACTGACAATTTCATGAAGTGTTTCAATTGATAACCCAGTTGCATGAGGTACATTTCTTTCCGGAGTAACATATTGGCCTTTCTTGACTGTGACTCTTTGCTTACTAGAAGATGTATACAATGTAAGCTGCCATGAAGATGGCAGACAATTTACGATTTCAAAAATTGATTGATACGTAGGTGCATTAAAAGTGATATAACTATTCATACAACCAGGTCCAGCCCAGTATAATTAAACATGTAAGTCTTCCCATCATCACTGTTGCCCATTAAACCCTGTGAACCCATTTCCCAACGTGTCGAATCCAGGATATATCTGTCCCCAGTTCATATAATCAGTCTGGGGTGTCATACCACCCGCAGGGAGCATCTGATCAGTCATCATCTGAGGATATAACACGCCATTATTCCAAGCCTGTACGTCCGCCGAGCCCATTTGTCCATCCGACATAGCCAACATAGAAGGCTGCATAAGGTCGTCGAACCCAGGTCCCATAGTGGTCGGTGTTACTATCTCAAGAACCGTTTCCGGCACTTGACTTCCTCGTCCTGCAGCACCGCTGCGAACTGTTCGTAGACTGTCTCTGTGCCCAAGACTACTGCTTTCAGAGCCATCATCCAAAACAATACCGGAATCAGGTCTTGGCATGATTTCCCGACTTTTTCGCTGTACGATCGTCTGCGGAGCTTGGGACCGGGCGATTTCGTTCTTTTTGTTGCTGCGGTTTGTGTAGGGCATGCTTTGCGCGTTGGCGATGCAGTTATCCAGGGTCTCGACGAAGCATTGATAGAATTTAGTAGAGAGCGTTTCGAGAGTTGCTGGGTTGGACATCTTGTCGAGAAGGGAGAGTTTGAGCTGTTCAAATGCCGCTTGGTATTTGGCTGCTACTTCAAAGTGTTCGATCACGGGGGTGTATTCTGAACTTGTTAGTACGCAACTCATAGTTAAGCTGATAGCGAGGTACATACCGTAAGGCCGAACGTCACTGTCATCATCATCAGGAAAGACAATGTTCCAAATTTCTTTCCATTGGATCTCCGGAGACGTCCCACTTGCTCGTTTCCTGCTTAATAACTTCGTCGCAGTCTGAGGATCAATTCCACTCTCAGCATCTGCATCAGCGATGTCACACATGAACTCTTTTGGTAAACGTTGATGATCACGTAATTCCTTTCGCGAAGGGAAATCACGACTACAGCGATCGCACACGTAGGCTGAGGGATCGTCGCGCTTATGCTGCTTCACAATGTGTTGTCTGGCGTTGAGTATCAGTAATGTCTCTCCCAGCATACGTGTAGTGAACTCACCTAAGTTCAGCGAATTTAGGAAAGTAAGTCATTGCGCAACTGTGATGGTCTCTCACATTGAACCGGTGAGGATTTCTCTTTCGGAATGGACAGCTAAGTCGAAGATTCTCATCATCCTTGGGATTAGGTCGAGTGCGCTTGACTGGTAGAAAGCCTGATCCTTCACCATCGCTGAATTCGTCGCCATCATCTTCGCGTTTGCCCTGCTTCTTGCGCTTACCCCGACGATCACCGCTGGAGGCATCTTGAGAGGGTGTAGAAGATGAACTTGACATCGACATCGTGTGGGATAGTTGACCGTCTGAGGCAGATTGCCACATGTGTTGACTTATGTCTTGAGCGAAATTTGACACAAGACTCTGGACTTTCTCTCGAGGGATTGATGTGTCATTAAGATCGACTCCGTAGATGACTTGAAGGGCGTAGTTGAGAACAAGATTGGCATCCTCTGGCGTCACATCTTCGGATTCTTCGTCATCGGCTTCGACGTCTGGAGTGTCATCTATGAGATGGTGAGATTCTGTAGGCGTAAGAATCCTCTCCTCCTTGATGAAAGACTCCGTAGGACTGAGACAGTCAGCGATGTGATCGCACATGAAACCTGAAGTCAACAGGCTTACCTCGCAGCACGAAGCTCTTGAACAGCAGGCTGTCTCTGACTCTCATTAATACCACGAATTTTAATGTCGAACTCGGGGTATCCTGTGATGATAGCATCCTCATCTTCATTGACAAAAGTTGAACAAGTTCCATTTGAGGGGTTGTGCCGATGACAAATGCGACTCGCAGGTCTTGAAACTCCATCAAGTGTTGTCGCTGCGAATTGTTCCTGTATTGAACTGGCATATGTGGTACTTATCGGGCTTGCTAGGGTAGAAAGAGAATGCGTAGTAGCCGAGTCTGGAACATTTGCCGAAGAAACACTACTCATAGACGACTCAGTAGGTGAGCGAAGTCGAAATGCCCCTGGTGTGAAATGCAGACTCTCCGGGACCCTTTTGCTCTGGCGCCTATTGAGAATTGGGAACTTAGAAAGTGGCGCATCGCTATGACGACCCTCTTTTGATCGAAAAGGAAGATGGTGAAGACCAGCTTCGCCGATCTGGTTGGTGCTGTGATCTGACATGGCGTTGCGTTGCGATGCGATGCGCGATGTCAAAATATGGGGATGAATTCTAGAAGGGCAGATTGACAGTCAGTTGAGAGAAGCTTTACGCATTACATGACACCTCATTAATGCTTGACGCCATCGGTTTCGGGTAGATTTGACAGGGTGTCGCTTACATGGATGAATTAGATACGTTTATTATGCAGAGAGAGATAAAGGACAAAAATAATTAAAATGAGGTGATTGTTTGAACTAGATTGAAACAGAAAAAAACAATGTGTTTCGTACGGGGTTCAAGAAAGGAGCGTGGGTGAATGTGATCGATTAAGCAATAAAAAATGGTACAATGAGTGAGAGAGAATTATAAATAACAGGATCTGCTATCGAAGAAAAGGAAGGGTGTAAGCATGGGGTTATAATAGGAAACAAAAAAGGGAGAGTCGGACATCCGTTTCATCTTGTCTACCCTTTTCTTCCTTTTACTTTTCCCTTCCTCCCTGGCTTTCAGTCTCGCACAGGTTGCCTCGCCTGAAGCCTGCATCCAAACTAAAGTCCTACAACTTATTCCTGAGTTGTCATTGGTCATCGTATTGACAAGGTCCACTGCGCTGGTGTAAAAGTGGTTAAGACTGTTCCTGATCCTTGACGGGCGGCAGTTGATGACGACTCTGATTCGCTCGTGATGGCCGTTGTTACATGGGCTGTGTTTGTTAGAGGGGACGTTTTCAGGCACCAGAATTGAATTGAAATTTATGGGTGTTATTGGTCAGCCCTATGGTTCGCTTGAGTTTCAGCAGCAGGTTGAATGAGGTTTGGCAAGGGATCACCCCACGGTTTATTATGATGTGCTTCTCGTCAAGGAGAACAGGTGCGGAACTCCGTTCATGGCGTCATCAGTCATTCATTCAGATATACATTGTCGCTTATTCTCCTATCTTGAGAATCTCAGCCGCCCTCAAAACCGCCTTCGCACTCCTCTCAACCCACTCCTCAGCCTGAGTCAGATTCCCTTGATCCAAACTATCCTGCACAGCCGGGAAGACATCTGCTCCATAACCACTCTCCAACCCTGGCGCACTGACAACGTTGTAAAATGAATACCTCCCTGGCAGGAGACCCGCGCTCGCAAAACCACGGCTAAACTCTCTAAACTTGGTGTTGACAGCACTCAAAAGAACAGTGTCGTTGAGAGCGAGGGCTTGTTTGGCCAAAGTATCGATGCGCTTGCCTGCAGCTTCGAAAGCAGATACTGCTTCGTCGAGAGTACTGAGATCAAGGGAGTACTTTGCGAAGCGATCCTCGAGCTTCTCTTCTAGATCTTCGAAGATGTCGCGCAGGGCCGATCCAGCATGAGGCATGTCCCAAGGAATCAAAGGATCATCGGCGATATGGTAGGTTAGGAGAGTGACGAATTGACCCATGGCTGCGTGAAGATGGAAGCCTGGGTCAGCGAATTCGGTCATCCAACGGTGCGTATCGTAAAGGCTATGATAGGCATAGACTGGGTCTTTGGGGCCAGGGCCTCCCGCGATATCGAGCTACCAAGAGTTAGACGGTTTTCCATGACACAGATGACGGCAGTCTTACCGAACTGATGCCGTTGTGGTAAAAAGCTGCATAGTCACTTCCACTACCCATGGCTGGGAGGACACCTTCAGTAGCGTTGAACCAAGCGTCGTACAACGTCGGTCCAGCACCGTAACCCTCAGGGAAGAGGACTTTCTTCATGGTCTCGATAGCAATAGTCTGGATTTCTCCCGACCCAACAATCTCGGCTCGAGGACCGGATACTGCTGTATCGAGGTTGATGTAGGCAACCGTCTTTTCAACAAGCTCGGGAAGATGATCCTCAACCCATTCTGTGCTACCCATGAGACCAAATTCTTCGGCATCCCAAGAAGCTAGAATACTGGGGAGTATTAGTGTCGGAGCTCCAGGCGGGATTGGTTTGAGGAGACATACATGGTTCGACGAGGCTTCCAGCCCTTTTCAACAAGTTTTCCGAAAGCCTTAGCCATCTCGATAAGAAGTGAACCACCAGACACGGCGTCAGCAGCACCGCCACCAGTCCAACCATCACGATGATTCCCAATAATCACATACTCGTCAGGGTTCGTTCCATTGATGGAAGCAAGAACATCCCAGGCTGGCTCAAGTCTCGCGTCCATGATATTCACCAGATTCAATGTAGCTCCTGGAGCAGGACCGCTGTGGTACGTCACATTGGAAAAGGCACCCTTGTAGTTAGTTCGGTTGACTTGTTCAGCGGAGAGTCCGTGGCCATCGAGGGCGTGAAGAAGCTGGAGACCGTCTCGAGGGCTGATGGGGATAGAGGGGATCTTAGGGCCGTAAGGGGTGATGTCGCGACGAGGAGCGTCCTTTTTGGATGCGTAGCCGATGGTCGAGGGATCGCCGAATGACAGAGATCCCCAGCGAGTGCTACCTCTTTGGATAGAGGAGGGGTGTCGAGCAGGACCATCTGGAAGCCATCAGAACATACTCATGATACTAGTTTTATTTCACTAACCTGGGTATGGGAGATAGCCATTTTCTTCCGTGATCTCACCATCTTCAAGGGGGTCAGTGTATAGGATTGTACCGATCATGCCGTTTGCCTATGTAGGTGTTTAGTTAGTGATATTCCAGACGTCCCTCCTTGGTTCAACTCACCTCAGCATTCTTAATCTTGACACCACGGTTTGCACCACCGTACTGAGCCAAGGCAATCTTTCCTTCGAGCTCAACCCCAAGATCTTTGAGCTTCTGGAAGTCCTCACGAGCACCACGTCTATGACATCCGATCAGTTTTACGATTCCCCCGGGTACATATTTGCTTACCCAACGTAGATATATTCGGCGTTCGCTTTGCCGCTACCCGAGAGTGCATGGTATGCTGGCTTTTCATTAGGGTTGTTTGTCTGTGCATCTACTTCGAGAGCATCCTCAAGTCTCTGCACCTCATGAGCCGACCCATCAGGGCGGTTGAGCTTCAGAGTACTCTCAATAGGCTCAGTGTACCAGATCCAGTACTCGTCAATCCAAGATTCCCAGCCATGCTCAATCCATTTCTGCTGTGTCCACTCTGCCTGTGATCGGTTGTGACCTGCGAGACGGTATCCTGAAGAGTAGTAGAGAGACCAATCGGAAATGGTGTTGTTGTCAAATGAGTTGACGAGCAGAGTCTCTGTTTCTGTGAGGACAGGCGGGAAGGGCACCACATCGCGCTTCAGATGACGGCTGTGGGAGGTACGAGCCTGGCGTTTAGAGCGGAGATGGGCAAGTTCATCCTTGTCGGGAAGACAGGCGTAGACACACACTGCTGCCACGAGATAGGATGCGAGAGTCCTGGACATGATGACAGGCTGATATGCAACTCTGAGTAGTCATGTAAAGGAGTTTGGCTATATGGGAACTGCATAACTATTTATAGCTATAATTCCTTCGTCCTGGCTCGCATGTCCTCGTCACTGCATTGCGTGCCCACCAAGTGGAGAACTCCATCTTACAAACATCAATACACAATGGATGATAAGCTGGAGCTTACACCGCTTTGCACCTATCTGAAAGAGGAATGTGAGGTTGATGAATATGCAGCGTGCGGAGAAAGGTCGATAAGCATACTGCGTCATTGCTTGGCATCGTGTTACTCAGGCTGTATTCACCTTCCCACTTGGGCTGCGATCCGCGCGGTGTCGTATTTTGAGTAATCCTACATGTTGAGAAGCGGGGTTGACAAAGGGACCTTTTGAGGTTATCGTAGTTAAGCTTGTTTTTGGGTTTATTTAGGAGCGGGGAAAGCTGGGAAATGTTAGTTGAATAGTGGGAGGAGAGAATAGTGTAGGAATTGTGCAAAGTTCTCAAATCCATAGCCACGTCTAGTCTAAATAAAGAGCCTTCTACGTTGACTACGTTGATGAGGCTGATCACTTCCGACTTGTCAACAACTGACCATTCTATTCCCACATCGATCAAAGACCTGTCAGAAGTTGAGTGGTTTATGTTGGTCGCTGATAAGAACCTAATGTCAATTGTCTTGTAGCCCGAGAGCGTACCTGGCTTAATAAGAGGCTGCTAATCATAAATCTCAAATACAACTATCCCAGGTGTCGCCAAGAACCTGTTGATTAGCATCGACTCATACCTTCGACTGGCACAACTCCCTAGCAGTGTCGGTTGTAAGATGTCTGTTTCCTATCCTCTTGGTGTGATACGATCTACTCGTATGGAACAGGTCTCACGGTAACTTCTTAAGACTATCCTTTACCGTTGTTTTGGCTGAGGGTGCGTTTGAGGAGTTGATTGAGGGCTGGGGCAGATGTCGGAAGAGAAGAACAATCTATAGCCTAATGAAACGAGATGCTCATACTACGAGAGAGTGATCAATCATTAAATACGCTAACTGCAACGTTGATTACTATAGACTCTTAAATCCACTGGTGATAAAATCCAACACAGCACAACATCGATAAACCCATGAGGATCGATGGACCGGATATACGTAATGTCAAGCCGCACGTAGGTATCACTACAACTCGTCCTTCACCTCGACCTTCACCCCATCCTTCTTAATGGTATCGGCCGCAGCACCCAGCGGCTCCCCATATGCGTCGTTGGGGTCATCCCCAACACAATGATGGCACCAGAAAAGATTCTTTGGGTCGTGCGCCTCCTTTACAGCCAGCAACTGCCCGTACGTTTTCTGACCCCAGTACCTCGTCGTCCAGTTATGCATCACATACGAGCTCTCTGAGAAATAGCTGTTTGGCCCAAGCTTATATATCGTATCATTTGCCTGTTGCGTTGTCAAGGTGCGCGCGTTCCATAGTATAAGCGCCGAGCGAAAGCCCGCCGAGATGGAGGTATCCTTTGGCTGCACGCTGCCAAGATTTCCCGTCATAGATGTGTAGAGATAGTGGAAGCCGCAACGATAGCCCGCTGGGTCAGGTGACGTCCGATCAGGAGTCTTCAGTGTTTTCACACAGATGTCCAGCACGTCCATCATAGTCGAGGCGAACTTTGTCTCCATCATTTGTCGCGAGACAAGGACCGAGTTCTGAGAGCCAGTGGCCGCGTCGGAGGGCGGGCTTGATGCCGGCAGCGGGTTCGTGGCGTTGAGTGAAAACTTGTTTGCGGGCATAGAGAGGAGGTAGTCATACGCCGACCCGTACTTGTCCTCCTGGGCGGTGTTGTTCTTGAGCACGTCCTTGAGACCATCGCGGAATAACTTGTAGTCCTTTTCGTTCTGACCACCGGCGTAGAAGTATTCAAAGTTGAACTCCCAAGTGACTTTGCAGAGGTCGCCGTTCTTGTAGTTGGTAGTGTTGATAAAAAAGGCGGGCTGCGTGCTGACCTTGTGGTTAAGCCTGAGCTGCCACGCGGTGAAGCGAGTCCACATGTCGCGCAACCACTCGTAACCAAACTCCCGCGAACCTGGGCAAAAGTTTCCTTTCTGAGACATGTAGACACGGCTGAGGCCTCCTTCAGGTACCTTATGAGCTCGAATTGTCATGGAGAGGATGACACCCCAGACACCACCGCCACCACCACGCATAGCCCAGAAGAGCTGCGGGTTCTGATGGCGGCTGGCAATCTTCTTGTGGACGACAGGATTGTCGTGGGCATCGCTTCCGACCTGCAGAACCTCAATCTCCAGCAAGTTATCAACACCAAGACCCATAGACGGCGCGAAGGGCCCGTGGCCACCACCGAGATGGAAGCCAACCATGCCAACGGTAGAGCACCAACCCGATGCAATAACGCGATCGTACTTCCGCGAGAAATCGTGCATCTCAGCGAAGATAGAACCGGCCCCAAAGCGGAATGCGCCAGCGGGGGCGATACCAGGGTCTTGATCCCAGGTATGCATAAAGGCCTTGTCTTTGAGCAAGATCGTCCGAATGAGGATGCCACCAGTTGGGCATGAGTTACGGCTGTTGTACTCATGACCTGTGCCAGCAGTAGCGATGCAGAGTCGATGTTGCGCGGCAAATGTAAGAGCAGCAGCTACGTGGCGCTCGTTGAGGGGGAAGACGACGATGAAGGGGTTCCAATTGCGATACTCATTCTGATGCAGTGCCGCTTTACACATATCCGATGCTTCGTTCCATACGGTAGCGTCACCAGACGCGCTGAAGCAAGGGCGCTGCATCTCGTTGATATCCTGGTAGTAATATAACGCCTTGAGTCCCTGGCTACCCAGACCATAAAAGGACTGGTTCCTGATAGAACCCATTGGTACTGGCGCTGGCTGTGGTTGCGGGTAGCTGCTCCATTCGAGTCCTCGCCGGGGTACTGTAGGGTCCAGCGCCTGCTCAAGATCGAGTATAGCTGTCTTTGTGGGCCAGCAGCTAGAGTCTTGAGGCGTACACCAGTTATGACTGTCTTTAACTGGCGGCGGAGGCAGAGCGCTAGCAGGCTCTGCTTCCACTGACTCGGCTGGATCGCAAGAGCCCGCACCGCACATGTTATTCTCAGGGCCGCATGAATAGCGACAGGAGGCGCTGCATGGGTTGCATCGGCCCATGGCCCATTTCGTATGTTGCATGCTCTTCTTGTCGCCTGCTAGCTGGTTTGGCGCTGTACATTCGAGAACCGCGTATGAGTATACCGGCTGGTATTGGAACTTGAAGCGACAGCTGGTGATGGTACCACTAACATCGGTGAGGAGCACCCGGTTGGGATCCTCCTGAGAGTGTGAGACTGAGTAGCGCTCAACGCTACGGCTGGGGTAGTTTGGCCACTCCAGTGATGCTTGGCCGTCGGCGGTGAAATTCCATCGTGCGAGGCCCTTGTCGTAGTGACTGGATACCTGGAGTGAGCGCCATGAACCCAAAACATTGGGAGGCGATCCCGCAATGTCAGAATGAGAATGGCTTATATGGCGCGACTTGGACTCAGACTCAGCCTCTGTCTTGGTCGTGGACGACTTACTATTGGACATAGGGACGACATCTGGAGAAAACGAACAGCCTGCTGCGGAAGCCTTGCAGCGGAACATGAGAAAGTTGCCGCAGCCAGGCGTATCCATAGCAGTGAAGAAGCTTCCAGGCGCTGGCTTTCCTGTGTGATTGCATGCCAGAAAAGCGGCCTCAAGCCCGCCAATATCCGGCAGCCGCTGCACCAGACACTCCTCCAGGTGGGAGTTGTCGCTGCCACATCGCAGTACCAGCTCACCGGGGCCACGTCGCTCATAGTTGCATGTCTGGGGATATGGGCTGTCGGTAGTGACAGTCAGTGTGTTATCGGTGAAAGTCTGTGCAAACTCGAATTTGCCGGACCCAAGCTGCTCAGCTCCGAACGAGCGCCAGGTACCCTTCCAGGGGGAAATGTTGTCGCTGCTCATAAGAGCCGGCACAGCAAAGTCCAGTAGCCGGAAGCTTGCATTTCCATTGCTGTCGTCACTGTTAAACTCGTTCAGTGGTGCATTGCTGGGGTCCAGTTTCACATTGCTGTTCAGGTCCGCCGGTGGGCATCTGTCCCAGTCGTTACCGCATGCAAAGCACGTATCAATACAATCGTCCGACATGCGTGGCACGCTTGCCAAATCTGTCCCTTTCCACCCCACCGTTGCTAGATATGCGCACTGCACGCAACGGGTAGTGATAAGCGGCTCCATATCTTGCAGCGGTTCTGGTGTGTTAAGCTGTTCCTGCAAAGCCTTGTTGGCGTTGAATTCATTGGCCAAGACAAACGCTGTACGGAAGTACGCCTCCTGTGACAGTCGGAAAGCTTCACCGTCGGCCCCAGGGATCACTGCGCAAGTGCCATGCTTTACCCATTCAGATAGGATAAAGCACTGCATAGTGTTCTTGAACTTTGCATTTGTCGGCCAGAAGTAGCTCAGCAAGTCGCCAAAGGTATTCAGGATAGTTTCATCAAACTCTTCACCATTGAGACAGCCGTAGGGCTGATTCTTGGCGCCCTTACCAGCATCCGACCCAGGCCATAGGCCGTGCAGCGTGACGTTGGCGGAGCCTTTGCTGAAGTCATTGCGTTGCAGCGACAGCGTGTAGGCATCAACGGGCAGGAGTCCAGATGGGTAGTCCCATGTAGTGCATAGTGGGAAGGGCGGCGGCTTCTGCTGCTTCCCTCCACGCTTGTCGGGCATGGTGCAGCCGTACTTCCATTTGAGGTTGCATGTTTCGGGGTGGAAGTTGAGCTCATTAATTCTTCGTAGTAGGATTGGGTTGGAGGAGCAGGCGTCTGACTTGCCGGAGCACATGGCACTCACTAGGCAGGCCAGAGCCAGCACCAGCGCAAATTGGGCGTGCCAAGCCATGTCTGTTTGACGAGCACACCAGTATCCAGTATAGAGTGTTTGTTTGATATAAGGTGCTATTGTTGCATTGACTGCATACGGATGGGATTTGTGGTAGCAGTTAAAGAGCGGACATGTTAAGCCTATATATATTATGTGTGCATCCAACGTACTACTAGCTTCATGTCTTGCCCTATGGCAGCCTGTGTCTCCTCAGTTCCTGAGAGAACTCTCCAAGGGTCCCCATCCCTTTCTTCTTGAGCTGAAACGTGAAAGCTAATAGTTCGTCAGCAGCTCAAGCAGTCGAAAACAGACAACTTGTCCGAGCTGATACTCAGTGGCTTGCCGAGCTCAAGGCCGGGCGCGAGAATCATTGGAGGTAGAAGTTCGGGTGAGTCGAGGCATTAATCGAGACCCAAATCGATAGTGGCTTAAAGTTCCACCTCAAGGGTCGTAGAACCCTCAACCTCGCTAGCATGAGAGACGAAATAATTTAGCCATCTACTTGTGGTTTAGGAAAGCTTTACGCTGTGTACTTCTGGCGCCCAAAATTTTCGTTTGAAGGCTTTTTACTGCCTCGAGGTATGTCAGCCCGCCACAGTTGGTTCGTTATCCCTGTATAGGCGATGTTCTAATCTAGCAGGCAATAGTATGTGCCGCTAACTAGATTCCACAGTTAGTGTTCTCACCAGAATGGGGTATTTCGAACCTTCAACTGAGACAAGCTTTCCATCAACCCACCATAGTCGGGTTGTTACGCATATTATAGCGTTGTTTTGGGAAAAACACTGAGAAGATAGTTGTCTAGGCTTTAGCCACCAGTTCTTAGTCCAGTGCGGCTGACGACGTTAGATTCCTCAGGTAAGACGGGACGTGCCGAAGCTGCGAAAATGCGGGGTTCTATACGACCATCAACCCAGCCAAAAACCCTGATCAGTCATTCAAACTTTCCGTGGTTTGTTTATCATGGCTATTTTATGATTTTCAGTTCCGATGGAAATCTCCTAAAAACTCGGAAGGTTTGCAGAGCATCCTCCATTAAGACAATCAGCCAGTCAGAGACGAGGGCTGAGCTGGATATTTTCCCCCATATGCACCTGCACTGCAGGGACAAGCCCACAGGTTTAGCCACCCCTTAGGTGCTATCGCTTCCTGGTCCATTGCAGCCAATGGCAGCATGTACCGATATCCAGGGTAAGTGAGACATTCTCGGTCAACTTTCTTATCTGGTACCTCAGCTCGCCATGAATATCTGAACTATACCGTAACCAGTGACCAGCTGGTAACACATCCTGGTCACTGGTGCGAATTAGGGATAATGCTCATGTGCTGGTTCTAGATCAGATGCATCACCTGTGCTCATCACTTATTTTGTTACATGTTAGCAAGCTAAAGGGAAGAAAAATGTCGGCAGCATCTCTAAACACCTTGTTACGGTATATTTAGCCCATAAAAGCGCAGCATGGCATTGAAACATAAATAGGACGGCCCGAACTGATTACAGTAGACAGTAATCAAACACAGTAAGCGCAAACCCAACACTTTATTATCTTCATACTATACCGCAGCTGCTCCCAGAATGAACGTCGAAGGCCTTCCGGACTATCTAACCATCCCAGGGAAAACAATTCCCAGTTTCCACTGCCGCGTTGGTAAAAAGCACGATGATCGTCAACCTCAACCAGCTAATACCTATGGTTACCCTGTGCCTAGCGTACAGGCACCTACTCCCACGTCGGTTATGGCCCTTGACTACTTTGCGAGGTATGGAGTAAAAATTCGTTTATTTTCTGTCTTTATTCCAAATCTGACCTCAATGCTACTTAGTGACCAGACCTGGGGGAACATATTAGCGCATGGAGACTTTGACTACATTGTTGTCGGTTCAGGCTTTACTGCTCTTGCATTCATCCAGAAAGCCCTCGACCTCAATCGAAATGCTAGGATTCTTTGCTTAGAGCGTGGAGGTAAGTGTTTTCTATTCTCCCACATTTTCGCTCCAGTATCTACCGTCATAGAAGTACTTTTATCTCATGCATCAACCTTCTACAGGCTTTTGGCTTCCTTCTCACTTTCAAAACCTACCAATTCCTTTCAAAATGGTTCTGGGAGGACCCTCAGAGACATTCCCCTGGACCCTGTCGCGCAAGACTTTTGAAACAAAAGAACTCAAGTTTTGTCACGGGTCTTGTCCTTTCTTTGGTGGCCGATCTACATTTTGGTCTGCTTGGAGCCCCCAGCCAACTCTAGACCTCATGCGGGACTTTCCTGAGACCATGAAAGCGACTGCCAGAGAAAAGAAATTTTGGAAACAAGCCAAGAAGCTTTTGAATGTCACATCTGCAGATAAGATCGATGATGGTGTCTTTGGAAGTCTACAAACTGCCATTGATGCCATTCTTGAGAAGTCGGTTAGCAAGATTCCCACTGCCGACTATGTTGAGTCAGCCCCCCTTGCCGTTGGGCGAAGCAGCCCAACTTCTCGTCTGCGGTTTAACAAATTCTCCGTCCCTGGCCCCCTTCTCGGCATCTTGGAACGACAGAGGCAACTGGCCAAGAGAGACGACGGGGCGCCTTTGGAAATAATGGTTGACTGCGTAGCGAAAAGCATGGTCAGAGGCGACGACGATAATTTCGTCCGCGTCCTCGAAACCAGCAAGGGTACTTTATCTTGGACCGGTAACAAGACCAGGATTATCCTCTGCACTGGAGCTATTCCCAACGCTACCATGCTACTGAACTCTTTCGAGGAGTGTCGTGATACCGTCGGGAAGAGGCTTACCGGCCACTTCGTGACACACATTTCTGCCAGATGCCCCGTGACGAATATCAAAGGCTGGGAAAAGGAAGATACGCTCAAAATGGCTGCTGCATACCTGGCTGGCAAGCATCCTGAAAATGGCCTACAGTATCATGTTTCGGTCACTGCACTGAACAGTCCCCACCCGGAACACGATGCAGAAGACGCGACTCGCGAATGTCCTGATTATGCTGCTGCGGCGACCCTCGATCAGCTTACTGATTCTGAGGACTACGTTGTGTTTGGTAAGAAGCTGTCCTTCGCAAAGCATGATACAAGCTAACATGGTACTTAGTCTGCTCGGCTCTTGGAGAGTTCAGCGAGAAGAATACCCAGAATCATGTCAAGCTCAACAAGAGCGCTGACGTGACCTGCAACGTCACCCTACAATACACTTTAAGCAGCGAGGATTACGCCTGTTGGGACGTGATGGATACAGCAACCTACGATACTATCATACAGATGGCAGGCGGATACGAGCATGAGTCCGATATCGACTGGTGGGATGAGACAACTCATGCCTGGATCAAGACGAAACCAGCAGTCGACACTATTCGAATCCCTGGTATTGTTCATGAGTCAAGCACTTGCTTTATGGGACCCAAGGACGATGGAGGTTCCGTGGATGAGTTTTATCGTCCTCATGGGATCGAGAATGTTCATATCACTGGATCGGCACTGTTCCCAACCGCGGGTAGTTGGAATCCTACGATGACGATGTGTGGATATGCTCAAGACTTGGCTCAAAAGCTGCATGACATGGAGCCCCAAGAAAAGAAATGAAATATGGGTTTTTGAATTACAAAAGAATACTGCACGGGCCACTGAAACGTCCCAAGATTTGGGGAACTCTCTGTCAGAAGAGTGACACGAACAGGGACAATATATCATCAATTCAGAGTTTTCCGAGAACCGCCATAACTGCCCATGAAGTACATACATTAAGAGTACTGTTTAAAAGTAGCTATTAATAGCATTCAGAAGTTGAAATTCTTTCAAGTCAGTTTCTTGGTAAATTTGAGAGCTGGACTTGCAATCCTTCTTTCAATTCAAAACAGTCTCGCTGACCGCATTAGGAACAAGGATGTCCAGCGTCTGTACCATGTGGTGGTATTTCCTACTACGTCTGGGACAACATAGACACGGTGGTCACGCTTCCGCCATCACTTCGCTTATAGCATCAAACATCGCTGGAAGTCTCTTTCACGTTGAAACACTCGCTCAAAATTCGGTCTTCTGAGCCGTATAATCGCCTCCTCTAGTTATAATCTTATCTAAACGCCAAGAACTCTCCATTCGTTGACCCATGAACATAACACTCTCGACTAGTTTACGGTGATGACCCGGAGTCTGCACGCTCCTGTCACTTCATGCTGACGCTTGGCATCTGGGGAAGTAGAGGAAAGACGTGACCGCTTTGCCTCTACTCTTGTGGCCGATTGTACGTCTGATTTTGCAACGCGCTTTCCAGACTTGTCAGTCTCTCTTGTGACGGAAGTGTTGTCCCTTTCGCCATGCCTTTGCTGCCAAATTCTTTACGGCATATGTAACGATATTGGCTTCTCAAATCCCTTCATCGTAGATCTCTTTTTGAATTTGCCTGACTCATTCCGATCTTGAGTAGGACAACAGGTACGCTGCATCTGTGAAGGATATAAATCAGGTCCCCTTAAGCACCTCTGGGCGCCAGGCCAGGCCAAGCCAAGCCAAAAGCTTCCGGTGCGCATCTTCTTTCTATTCCATGTCAATGTTTGTAAATTCTTCATAATGTCAAAAGCAACTGAATCCCCATGGCTTATCACCATGTAAGTGTCAAGGGTGTCGTCCATTACGTCTTGAAAGACAGTCTCGCTTTTGAACCCTAACAATGGAAAAGCAGATATCCTATCCAGGCCCACCTCACTTTACTGCTTTTGTCCGGCCCAGGAGCCTGGCACCTGATGATAAGAGTGGAAATTACCTTAACAGACGTTATACACTAAGAAATCGATAGTGTGTCGAGCTCGACAGGTTGTTATATTGAACGTAGCTAGCTCCGCTGTCGTGTTCGGTCTAGACCAGCTAGACTTTGTGAAGTCCCTTTCCAATTGCCGACTCAGCAATAATAAAAAGAACCTACAAGTACGCATCCGCCTCGACATTATTTTACTATCTCAAAGCCTTCACATATTCCAACTCTAGTCATTCTTTTCACCACCAACAATGCGATCTTCCGCACTTTTGCAATTGGCCGTTGGCCTTTGCTCTATTGGTAATGCAGTTGCGAGCCCATGCAAGCCACGTGAGTCAGGTGAATAAATACTGCTTGTGATAATTGATCTTGATCAAATACTGATGCCAAGATTAGTTTCGGTCACAGCGTCTTCTGCTGCTACGTCTGCTGTTTCGACCGATATAACAGTGACTTCCTCCACTGTAGCTGAGACCTTGACAGAGACTTCTGCTGTGTCTGCTGTTGAGACATCTGGTTCTGCTGCAACTACCGAGACAAACGCGACTTCGGAAACTGACGTTACCACCGTTGAGTCTACTGTCGTTGAGCCCACCACTACGGACTTTACCACGACTGCTGCTCCGACAACTGAGACAACCTCGGATGCACCAATGCCTGCCTTCACCATCGTTGCTACCGGCTCAAGTCCCGTCCAAGGCGAAGGTCTCAGGCTGATTAACAGGGAGGGCGAAATCACTACATTCGGTGCCACTCTTCCTGGCTGGATCGTCCAATCCTACACTATAGACGCTCAGGGGAGGCTTGTCAGTGATAATGGATGGTTTCTCTGCGGTAGTTACTCCGCAACAAACCTTGAGCTCAAGAAACCAGCCTCAGTGACGGTCTGCAGCTATGAGACCCCGTTAAAATCGGTCTTCTTGAACTGCAAGCTGTCTGCTGACTACGAGGTTCAGTGCTCTATCCCTGCGGTTTCTTGCGTTGAAGGGACAGGGCCCTTTCCTACGCCGACATGTGTCGCGGCCGATGATATATGGGATCACTTTTCTCTCAGACAGGTTAGGTCCTTCAACATACCGCAGATTGGAGGCAGCGAGGGATCTGCTGCATACCCCGCCCTCTCCTTGGGTATTCAGAGGGTTCAGAAGATAGCTTGAGAGGTATCGATGGCCGCCGTCTGCCTGTACTCCCTACTGAATCTTTAATTGCCAAGCCTATTTTTCTTTCCTATAGATAGCTTCAGTATTTAACAAACTTCCGACTTCTTGATGATTGACGATCCTTTTCTCACCTTGAATGACCGACCTTATCCAGCTATGGCAGCATTTCGTCTAAATCGCTGTAGATTAAAACGGGGCAAAGCGCCCGTTTCAAAGACGCCATGGAGACATTAGTGGAATCCAACTGGCACAAGAAGATAAAAGGCGTTTCTTGGGATGCAGATATGCAGGAATCAGAGTATTGGCAAAGCACGCCCTTTATTCTACTCCTGATCTGTACAAAGACCACCGTCAAGCAGTCAAAGATCAACAAATGGGTGCAGGAAAACGCGTCTCGAATTCCAGAGGGCCGTTTTATCTGTGTTCTAGACGAAACAGTTGCTAGTGATATATGGGGTCAAGACTTTGTTGTATTGGCAGACACAATCAAGAGGCAGGACACGGGGAAGAAGATACCATGCGAGCAGGATGTCAGGGAGCGTGGACAAAGGCATAAGAACGGGATGATGTCAGTTGTTCCCATTACTAATTAATTGGGATAGGTGGCCAGGGGCCCGGTGATAAGTAGTGGGGCAATGTCGACGACGTTCAAGTTTAAGACTTAATACCACCAGCTATTCTCATGATCGAAATATAAGATAGAAAGCTTAGATATTGATATCGTATCTATTTTCTATCGATACTGTTAGCTAAGTATCAACGTGGGCCATTGTGTGGAATTCACCTGGTAACTATATTTTCTGTCATAATTTCTTTAGTCGACCTCCTCCATGTAGGAGGGGACATCTCGACGGTGCTTCTGGCTATCGTATAGCCACTCGCTTGGTTTAACAGCCCCAGCCTCAACAGGAAGGCTGCGAGGGCACTTTCGACCACTGCAAATCCACTCGCCGCCAACCTTTTTGCAGGAGCATTGTCGCTTCTGGAAGTGGGACTCATCTGGGAGGTCTCGGGGGCACTTGGGACCACCGCAAAGCCACTCGTCGCCAACCTTCTTACAAGAGCACTGTCGCTTCTCGAGGTCCATGGATCGCTTGTCGTAACACTTCTTGCCAGAGCAGATCCATTCATCGCCGACCTTCTTGCAAGAGCATTGTCGCTTCTCGAGAGCTGTCTCGTCACGCTTGTCGTTGCAACCTTTGCCCGTACAGATGAACTCGCCGTCGGGAAGCTTGTGGCAAGTGCAGCGCTTCAAGAGTGCGGACTCGCCTTCGGGCGAGGGGGCGGCGATAGCGAAGGCGGAGAGGAAGGCGATAGCAACAGGAATGAACTTCATGCTGGCGACTGCAGATTGATGAGATAGATGTCGTTGTAAGGTAAATGTGGTACTTAAGCTGTTGTCTGTGTCGGGCGACAGAGATATTGACGGCGCAATGCCTCGCTTTTATAGACAAGATTCTGCTTTCAAGGTGAGTATATTCCCAAACCGCCACTCTCTTTTTGATAGTTCTAGCAAAAGATCCCAAGATACAAACCCTCGAGCTCAGCTTGTCACCATTCAGGAAGTCGATCCATTGATAAGTAGGCACTTTTGTGTTGTCTAAGCACGGGATTACTTGTTTGGGTAGACGCAGCTAAACCCAAACTAGAAGGTGAGGCAATCTCCACTACCCGCGTCTTGCATTTAGGACCCCCGTTGCAACGTCCCTGGGGCCCTGTCACTAGACACTCAGCGTAGCATTGGAACAAAGTCGACTGATCGCGACGAGCCGACCGATCTCGGACTGTGCGGAGCGTGATGGGATTTATGTTTGCCAAGGAATCCTTCAGCCAAAAGAGCATAGATTGGTTCATGCTAAACGAAAAACCACTACAGAAGTTCTGCTGACGGATTGCTCGATATGGTCGTATGTCGCGAAATGAGAAGGTAACACTCAACTTGACAGGACCGCCTGTGAAGCAGTTGCGGGGCGACTTGGTGCGGGAATAGCATCCTCGAGATTTCGTCTTCATAACATGGATGTATTATCTCATCACCAACATTTAGAGTTGGTTAAGCTTAAAGAGACTGCTACATAAAAACCATCAAACTTTTGGATAGGATGGTGCTAAGGTCGCGATAAAACTGAGAAAAGTGGCTAGCAGAACCAACAAGCTCCAAGATATTAGAGTTGATGCGTACCAAAATAACTCTTATTCCCGCATATCTAAACGCCATCTCGTATCGCAATGTTACCCTATCATGCCCTGTAGGGCTAGACCAGGCGATTAGGATTCGAATACTACCATGCTATCCTTTCCCCTTGAAAAGCAGGGTCTCATGTGGTAATATGTACCAATGATCATGCCGACACAGAACGGACTGTCGGGATAACATTAAAGAGACTGCGTCAAGTCCCAGACGTTGACATTTCTTTGACCCAGATACGTGGCGCTTCTGTATATATGGTATAGCCCCTATGGCAAGGAGATCGAGCCAACAGTGGCAATGTTGAACCACAAGACCTATCTGTTCTGTAAGATTGTACCATGCTACCGATGGCTGTACGAGTGGATTCTCGAAATAAACCAATTGTTCGAGACTTGAAATAATACAGCAGCAGAACATACCTGACGACAACCAATAAATAAAGCGTCTTGTGATAGCAGGAAGACCGAAGAAACAATATGAGTCCCTAAAGTGGGATGAGAGGGACTGTGTCTTGAAAAAGAACAGTTGTTTCACTGTGTAAGCTATTGACTACTGTAGGACAACATACACTCATTTCCTTTGATTGCATAGAGACCGGTAATATACGCAGACAAAATATGTCCTTGAGAAGACCATTAGCACCAGAGGATGGAACTCCATCAGAAGCTGTGCTTGCCCCTGGAGTAGAGGTATACACTGTCCTGTTGTGAGCTTAGAGGTATCTCTAGGAGGGACCAATCTTCTTCCCTGAAGCCTACCTTTTCCAGTCTGTCCGTAAACAAGCATCTAGTAATTGAATTGCCATCTAACACATAGTCCGAACAGGCTCACCTTCCTTGAAATAGCTTTGTATCTTCCCATGCTTTTGTCAATGTTATGAAAAGGAGATGGCTCTAGATCATCTTAATCTAGGCAGAGAGCGTTTTGACATGTAGTAAGCTTTTGTGGAAAACGATTCCATTCAAACAGAACTATGATTGTGCCTAAAGTGGTCTGCACGGGGGCCGGCCGGTGGAAGCTAGAGCATGGTTCAGTCTCTCCACAAACCTCGTTGGGTTTCAAGTACCGGCATGATACGCTTATCTTGCAGTGCGGAGGTGCAAGCCAAGGTGGCTTTTATATAAACACCGAATGGTCATTAGGTCTGACGACCTGGATGATTCGAGATTGTTGTTGGTTAACCATGGTACCAAACGGGAAGATATTACATACCAGGTGACAGACCTGGTTGACCATTCGTTTGACATCTACATGTTAGATCAGCAGTGGCGCGGAGCTGACAGCTGAAACTGGACCATAGATGATACATCAGCCTGTTCGCGACCTTAATCTGCCAATGTATCACATGGCTGTTATGTGACAGAAGCGCATCCTTACCCCCTTCCAGACATGTCTTAGATTCGCTTCAGCGCTTCAAAGAGACATGTGGCGATCAGCGAGCCGAGATTGACTAACAGGAGCGTAGAGGATCTGAGGCCAACCAATGCGGAGCTTATAGAAATCACGAGAATTGCATACTTTACTACAGAGTAGAGTACGTTGTCCTGATGAAATATCGGGACTGGTAATTAGAGTTTTGTCCCAGTGTTACTAGACCAATACTAGATTACCAGCCGTATTTATACACCCCGAGCATCTCGTGAGAGGGGATGATACATGGAACAGGCATTGCAAGTCTTACTGGCAGTATATGCAGATCAGGGAAGGGTCAAAGTACTGAATACTAGATCCTGTAAGATGAGAACAAAGCATTATTATTTGGAATGAAAGCCAAGCTAAAACAAGTCGTACAATATCTGCGACTATTTGCATACTATGATATGGGAATAGATCTGGATAGAGGAAAGGCCCATTGAAGACCGCTTCTCAGAATCCACAACCTATCTTGACTTCGTCTAGTACCGATGTGTTTACACCTTTCAGATACCCATCATTGATGAGTTCCGTAACAGTACGGTTCAATCCAGGGCAACCAGTCCAAAACTGTGTTCCAAGACCTGGCTGGCCGAACCACGGTGCAATGGGGCCAGCTTCTAAAGTGAGATTCTTAAGAACTTCATATACATGGTAGCCATTTGGAAAGTCTTGGTATTTCTTGTTCGTATTCAACGAGCTAGGAGGAAGAGATCGCTGGGAGAAGGGAGAAGCAGCCAGAGTTAGGAACTTTCCTGGTCTTTTTTAGTGTTTGTTTTCGTGTAGATGAAATCGAGCAATCACTTACCATTTTCACCTCCAAATCGGTCCACCAAAGTACCAGGGGCAATTGTCATGCTAACCTTTAGAGGCTGCTGTTCCTCGTTGAGCAGGAATCCATCATGTTCAGGCCAATACCAAGTAGTGTTTCCATTCGCGTCTTGGGTCGTGTTCCACCAATCCTCAAGGAATTGTTTCGGCGTCAATTTTCCAAAGCGGTCGTATCTTGCCACCACGGTACCAAGGGTCAGTTCTCTTGGCAGCTTGGAGGGTCCAAGACGCCAATCTCCACAGATATTATATGGACTGTCACCGGAAGCATTTTCAAAATCGCTGCATTGGCAACTGTCTTCTACAGCTCCGGCCAGGACGAATTGCGGTATAGACCATGCTGCTGAAAGGCTGACAAAGAAGCCGATGGGAAAAAGAATTGGGAAGTGCATTTTGGCTGATGCTGGATGGTAGGAAGAAAGAGCCTGGTGTTAGAACAAATGCAATGTTCGCACCTCAAGTATTTATAGGCTTGAAGGAAACTAATCACATGGACAGTTATATCGAAATCCTACTACAAGGGCGTTCGGACAAGCCATTCCATTCTAACCTGGGGGTGTAGGACATGATTCAGATTCTGTATAGTAATGAGACCAAGGGACAAAAACAGTGGTGGAATACAGAACAGGGTAAATGCCTTAGTGACCTCAAGCCGATCCGCCATGTCTTATCCACCGCCAGCTGGAAGTTCATCACAGCCAGCTACAGATCATCCCTTTATTGTTTTCTTGGGTTAGAACGGTGGGCCTAACATATCGATAGGTATCATGAAGACAAACCAAAGCCCACAAATCGATAGACTTTCCGCTTACCAGAGCTTTTCAGGTAGCCACAAGTTTACACCTTGCACATCACAGAATCCACATATGCTTCCAAACGGCCATCTGCAGCCACCAAGACTCATCACTTTGGTTATATGTCAAGAGATATCTCCCTTGTGATTACTGCTGGATGTGGATGTCGCATCGCAGCCGACTTGCTTGGCGAGATGGTCGCCGTCCGTCTCTCTTCGTTTGGGTACAAATGAAAAAGGAAGACTAAAATTAAATACCGTGATTCGTATGTAATCTATCGTATGAGAAAAGTCACCGCCACTCATTTATGAAAAGATAATTCTAATTGGTAAGCACAGGTGCCAGCCCATCCCACTCACTGCTCTCAGCCGCATCAACAATCCACTTTCCTACACTCTCCCTGGTAATCTTTGGCATCCATGCACAACCCTTTCCATCATCAGGCCAAACCTTGACTGGTAGAGCCTCACCCTCCGCAAGCATGACCGGTCGTGAAAGGACAAATGTCAATCCACTCTCTCGCACAAGACGGTCAACCTCGTTGTGGTCTTTAAGTCCAATACCCATGCTTCCATGACTAAACAGCATCTTGCCAGGAAAGTTCATTGATCGCCATGAAGAGCCAGCGCCTTGGGCAGAGTTGACAACGATCTTAGGCTTAGAAACGAGTTCCGCTTTGTGGATAGCACCAATGAGAGCGGTCATGCTGACGGCGAGGAAATCGGGTGTGGTATCGGGGCGTAGCGCAGCGAAAGGTGATTCGGTAACACGGACTTGAGCAAGTGCAGTGACAACGACTTGAGCAGGTCTAGGAGTTATGAGGGCCTTGATGATGTCGGACTCTGAAGTTGGAACTCCCTGGACCAGGGTAAGGTTTGAGTGAGAGGGAATTTTGGCTGTTGTTGTGTTGCGGACCAGTGCTGTGACTGTGTGGCCTCGGGAGAGAGCCTCTTGGACAGCCAGAGAGCCATTACGGCCTGTTGCACCGACAACGAGAAAATGCATTTTAATTGCAGGTATCTAGTTGTTGAAGGTGTGTTATAGGCCTTCGATGGGAGAAAGATGAAAGGAGGAAGTGTTGTTATAGTAAGCTGGAGCAAATCAAGATTCTTGAAGTTGTTTGTAAGAGCGAGTTGTTATTGTATGCGAATGGTTAACGATGAAGGAAACCATTGGGCCTCTTTCATCATTAGTCTTTATAGTAAACTTCGTCTCCATTCCTCCTCAAGGTATCGGCCGATACATCCGGATTCGATATCTCGGCCGGTCGGGTAATACGGTGAATGAGAAAATTGTGGCGGCGCTTAGAAATCAGCACTAGCACATCTTTGACAAAATCCGCAGCAGCACAGACTCATCCAGACTCATTACTGACTTCTAGCTCATCCTCCAAGTGGCTGTGCCGTCTATTCCCGGCCGATAACAGTGTATATCGGCCGGATGGATGGACTCGGCCGATACTCAGCGGGGTTCAACGAGAAACGATTGGTTGAGTCGGATGTGGCCGGCACTTGGGTTACGAATCTGTTGATTGCTCACGTTAAACAAAGGCGTTTTGCTAAAAGACCGTTGACCGAGAGAAAAGCCGAAGGACTGAGGCTGTTTGAAGTGAGATTGGAAGGATGTGGGAGGTTTGATGGTTTGTTGTTGTGTAGGTATATATATATGTGGGAGGGAGAACCAAGTTGATATCGACTATCACAGACATCAGCAAGTTAAGCTAACAGCTACTCTACTTCATTCCTATCGATATTTGACTCATTACCTCTAACTATCTCTTTCTTAGTCTCATCTTTTAGAACACTAATTCATCCCTCTCATAACAAAAATGTCTTCCCCAAAAATTGCCATCATTGGAGCAGGGCTATCAGGCCTCGCCCTGGCTTTGGCTTTACATCAACAAGGTATTGAGAGCATCGCATATGAACAGCAAAGTGCCCCTCTCGATATTGGAGGAGCCATCATGCTCTCTCCCAATTCTCTTCGTGCTCTAGACAAGCTCGGTGTCTATCAGCGCATGCTTCCTCGCAGCTACAAATTCGACGAGCTTTACTTCCTATCCCAAGAAGACAAGATTGTTGATGTTTTCAAGTTTGGAGACGAGGAAAAGTATGGATACACCGGAATTCGTGTTTACCGATTCGAACTCATCAACGTGCTTCTTGACCTTGTCCGCGAAGCGGGCATCGAGGTTAAATATGGCAAGAAGTTTGACAGGATCGTGAGTGAGACAGAGGATAGTGTAACATGGAGTTTCACAGATGGATCTGAACAGTCAGCGGATCTTCTCATCGGAGCCGATGGTATCCATTCTCGCGTCCGATCATATCTCTATCCCGACCTTGCCCCCAAGTTTACAAACATGATCGGCGTCACAGCTGCGGTTCCTACAAGTCAACTTAAGCTTGAAGAAAACAAGTATGACCTTCCGGCTACTTTCATGCACGACAAGCGCGGTGCCTTTGTCATCGCTCCCCAACTGGTCGATGGCTCCGAGGTCCTCATTGGCAAGCAAAAAGTATTTGTTGGTGAGGATCCTGGAAAAGATGCCTGGAAAGCCATGAATTCCGACAAGACATGGTGTGTTGACTTCCTTCGTGAAGGGAAAGAAGATTACCCTCCCATCGTCTCCAACGCCACGTCGGAGATTTCAACTGACAGGGTCAACCTCTGGCCATTTTATCTCCTTCCCAAGCTGGACAAATGGGCATCTAGTGATAGGCACGGTCGTGTGGCTATTCTTGGCGATGCGGCCCACGCCATCCCTCCGACTGCTGGTCAGGGTGTGAATCAAGCTTTTGAGGACGTTTACACGTTTGCCGGCGTTCTTGGACTATTGAAGGGGGAAAATGGAAAGATATTGAGTGAGGCCTTGGATCGCTGGCAAAAGGGACGACAAGAGCGTGTCGACAATATTATTGAGTTGAACAACGAGATCAACAAGAGGAGGATGCCTCGGGTGGCTGGAGTTGAAGTTGAGACAAAGCCTTTTGACGTCGAGTGGCTGTACTCGGTTGACCTGGACAAGTCTGCAAAACAATTTGCTGGAGCAGATTAATAGGAGCAAAAACCACTGGTTGGTAGTCATGATATTTCCAAATGTTTAGCAAATTTTTTGTTGCCATCACGCAGGTGCCCTGATAGTTGATGCATCGTACCACCGAGTGAATATGGTTAAAATTTAGGATAGCAGAATGGAATTCTTCATTCAATGTTACTAGTTGAGCTGTCCTCTAGTAATGGTTTCCTGCATGTATTCTCCACTCTGTGGCTAAACGTTATTATTATGCAAGTCTAGTTGGGGTGGCGGTATCAGTGTCATACAAAGTCATTACATAGGATGTATAGTCTATACAACCTAGCTAGGGTTTATAGAAAGAATAGATTACTAGCTCTAGGGGTATAAAGAACTATAAGGAATACTATAAGAAATTCTAAATCATTAACCTTAAGAATACTTATTTTGATAATAGTATTGTATTTTATTATCTATAGAAACGGTTACTTCAAAGTTTAAAAATATAAATGATCTATATTATAAAACATAAAGAGTAGTTAACTATAAAAGAAAAGAGTTATGTATTCTAGATTTTTAACTTCACTACTTTAATATATAGGATATACCTACTAGTAAAGGCCAATCGTTAATAGTCGCTACTGTGTAATTGATACCAACATTATAACTAAAGTACTCCTCATATGACTCTTGTCTTCTAACGCCCAAAGCATAAAGGTCTCTGACAGACGCACGTCACAGCTGCTCGCACCAACGAATACTTTATACTCCCCCGCTTGTAAAGCCCAATCCTATTGAACCACACTCCATATGCTCAGATCCCTACGTGTGAGCGAGAATCTGACTGTCTTACTCTCACCAGGCTGCAGGGGCACTTCCCCAATCCACGCAGCTGCTTTGCAGGGGCATTTGGAATACCGACATACAGGTCGTAGGTCGCATCGACAATGCAGACAAAAGTAGGAGAAGATTTCGATAAGAAAATCTTGCGGAAGATTAACCAAACTGACTGCTTCGGGGCTTATAAGCGATATGGTAACGGTAACCTTATCATGATAGGAACTGCGAGAACGAGGATGTTGGAAGTGGTGCGCTATTTTGATGAGCGGGGTTAGAGTGCGTAAGATACCACTCCTCCTAGGACTTTTGGGTCCTTGACATGTGTGTCAGCAGCCTAAGTTTTAATCTTATAGCCAGCAGTAATATAAGTAGTATTTGATACACAGAAGGAAGAATTCAGTATATAATTGTCGCAGACTTATATATTCTCCGTGCACTTTCGTATTCCTCGTCAACGGGGGTCCGATGGCTAATCCCCGATATACACTGATAGGGCTCATTTGCAAATATTTAAAAGTTGCAGGATTTATTAATTGGATATCTTTTGAATACTAAAAATTCTATTATTTAGAGTATTATCTTGAATTGTCATCTACATGGATATAGAATTATCACCATAGACCTCATCCTTGATATTTGTAATTAGCTTACAAATCCTTGATTTCAAAGCCACTAAGTTCACGCCGATTTAAGCTCTCACCCACAAGCGTCTACATAAGCATCTTGTATATAAAGGCCTCATTAAGCCTAAGATCGACGATAAATAAGAATTGACAATTAAGCTCCTATCCAGCCATAATGAAAGCTCTTGTTCTAAATACATTCCTGAAAAAGGCAAGCGTGGAGGATATCGATCGCCCAAGTCCCGGTCCCAACGAGATTCTTGTCAACGTGCGGGCAATAGCGCTAAATCCGGTAGACGAACTCTATGTTTCGTCACCAATTGCAGCTCAAGAGAAAAGAATTGTCGGCACTGACTTTGCTGGAATCGTTGTTGAAGCTGGATCCGAGATCAGTGATTTGTCTGATCCCAGAGTAAAAGCTGAGACGCGAGTCGCTGGTTTTCTGCAGGGCGGTATGTAGTTCATAAGTGACTACTTGAGATAATACTGATGATTGTAGCGTCATCTGTGAATGATCGCCCTGGAGCCTTTGCGGAATTCATAGTCGTCCCTTATGATCTCGTATGGAAGATCCCTGACAATCTGACTTTGGAAGAAGCTTCAACGATCAGCATGTGCGGCTTGACTGCTGCTCAGGCTCTATTCGGTCGTCTTGGATTGCCATCTCCATTTCACTTGGCACCGCAGGCGATGTCCGGAGCCGAGACCAAAATTACCAACCTCTTGATTTATGGAGCATCCACTTCAGTCGGACTGTATGCCGCGCAGCTCGCTCGTATCGCTGCCGGGGTATCGGGAATGTCCATTCGACTGATAGGGGCAGCTAGTTCATCTAAGCATGTGATGCTTCGGAATGAGCCCTACAGCTATGATGTCCTTGTGGACTACAAGGATCAAGACTGGGTTCAAAAGGTGAATGACGCTACAAGACGGAACGGCGTTGATCTAGCACTGGACTGTATCTCGGAAGGCCAGACAGTACACAATACCCATGAGACTTTAGCTCCTTCAGCCAAGTTTGCTGTACTCCGAGGCCCAGTTGGTGGTAAGTATGACCCATCATCCTTGAATGTCAAACCTAGCTATGGAGCTGTCTGGGAAGGTCTCGGTGTTGAGGTTGGATATAACGGTAAGTGAATCAGCACTCTCCTTCAAATTGCTCACAAGTCCGGCCACAAGCTCACAATCCTAAACAGGCGCTGTTATCCCAGCGAATCCAGATGCGCATGCATTTGCAAAGGAGTTTTACAACTTCTTAAGCCAGCTGCTATCATTAGGCACGGCACAGCTCGAGCCCAATCCCGTGAGATTGATGCCTGGAAGTCTTGATAGAGTAGTACAGGACGGGTTTTCTCTCCTAGGTACTGGTTCAGTGAGCGAGAGGTCAAGGATTGAGAGACCGGAGGAGTATATGCGTCCAATTAGTGCCGAGAAGTTGGTGTATCGCCTTTAACTTAGAATTGAAAAGGAAGAGTTTAATGCAATGATGCCCTTATCTCAGAAGCTAGCAATTCTCAACTTCAAAATTGCATTAGTAACTGGCTACTGCAAGCCATATGCCTATCCTAAATCCAGATATTATCCCACTGTTTGGGGACAGTGCAGTAGCTTTGGAGCACCATTATATTTTCATCCATACATTTCATATATTCATCATGTTTCCATGCCACAGTTTTCTCCTCAGCAAGATGCAACATTTGCAGGCAAGTAAGCCCTTGATTATTTTGGATATGTCGGTCAACACCCAAGTCCAGAAGATCTTGTACTGCTCGTCGAACTCGAGACGGAGGCCAGTTGTAAAGTCTGAGATTGTGTGGAGGTGTTGATAAGCTCTCTATAAGGTAGTGCAGTATTGCCTGTCCATTCGAACACACTCGTTTAATGCTATTTCGACTCCTATGGACTAGAAGCTCCATGACTTGTACGTCGTCGCGCAGATTAACGTCAAAGATCTTGATTCCAAGGCATTGTATAGGTCCTCGGCCGAGGCGGTCGGGCTGGTCGGGATTGCAACCAAACTGTAACAATATTGGCTGGATACCAAAGCCACAGTATTTGCTAAATGTGAAACATATGGCACCATGCCCTTCGTCAGTTGAGGCATTGATATCAAGGGAGTCGTAGTCGACTAAGATCGTCAAAATCTTTTTAAAAGAATCTACGATCTTAGTATACAAGCAGGAGCTTTTCAGTATACCCCAGTGATCCTTGATGGGGAAATTCCACTCTTTCATAAAACAACGAAGACGTTCGACGTCGCCGTTTCTAACGGCAGAAGCTAGGGCTTGGTAACCGACTCTTCCGTTTTGCCACTTGGGATCCTATCCAAGATCTTCAATGAAGAAGCGACATGTGTCCTCATTGCCATTGTAGGCAGCGCTACTGAACATATTGCCATCTTGCTGTTTGTTCTATTTCGCCCCATTTGATCTCAATAGCGTGCTCTCTATCACGTTTCAAGCACCACTCAGCCAAGCTTGTTAGACCGAAATAGGCAGATAAGTGAAGCAAGGGTACTGGTGAGGAATTCATTCCGGCTTCAGGTAAATAATTAATACTTTGCCAGGCCAGTCTAAGTTTTGAATCTTTGTCGACGAAGTTCGTGCACTGCCGCATTACTTGAGTGATGTCCTCCAATTCCTTGAAATGAGAGTACCAATTATCAAAATCATAGTCAAACAATTGTAAATTAGTCTCGTAACTGAATATTACTGCGCCGTACTGGTCTATTTTTTCGAGGTACTGAATCAAATTAGTCGTAGCATGCTCATGGAGCTGGGGATGTGCGAGTCCTGGTATCTGTGACCCGAATCTGCGATCAAATTTCTTCATGTAATCCTTGGCACTTTGGTGCAGAAACGTCGCTGTCTGTTTCTCATACTCTACTTGTCTTATATCGTGTCGAGCACGTTCATCTAATATTTGAAGCAAATGACCACATGGAATAATTAGCTCAACGCAGACCTCTTGATGTGTCAAGAACTCTGTATGTTTTATATCCACTGCCTCACACAGTTCAGGTATCGTGAAAAGGCGCATAGCGACAACATTCCAATAGAGGACATCATGAATTATTGCCCTTTTGTTCAAGTCAATAGCGGTCGAGCAGGTCAACTGACGAGCTGCGATTGGTCGCAGAAGTCACAGCTGTTCGAGATGGTGTGATGGTAATCACTGTTAAAGAGTCTATCCAACATATTGGGACTGGCGAAGTGAGTGAGCTGGGACACACTCCTAGAGAGAATGACAGACATCTGATTCTGACCTCTAATGTGACTTGCTTGTAGCTTAGATACCGCAGTCATCAATGAATGAGAAGGCCGAACAGGATGCGATGTGCGTTGAAATTGATCATTAGGCACCAGCTTGCCCAGATCGGGTTGGACCATCTTGGTGCCGACGACAATGTCGCCGAGACGGACATCTGCTAGGCTGGGAGCACCGCCGCCAATACCGGCCATCAAACGATGCTGAATTTGGGGAAGGCTCCGGGCTATGTCATCGGCGACGGTCGCGGCATTCTTGGTGCCACACTGACCTTTGGGGAGACATGCGATAACGAAATTGTGTTCATTGATGCTGCCGAGGGTATAGGTGTTGCTATCATGAGGGTGCTAAGGTAGTGGCCGATGAATATGATCCAGCATGATCTCCGGCTTTGTCATCTTGAGTGGGAGCGTAGATATCAAGCCGATAGTGTAGTCGTCATTTTGCAACCCATCTCTACTGTTTTGACTCTATGCTCTTGGTCGCTCAGAAGTAACAACTGACGACTGTACTATACTATACCTAGTATATTTATAATAAAGTATATCCCCTAGCCTAACTTTCCATATACCTATTAGTTATAGTTATTAATCTTAATCATAGCTATTAATATAATACCTACTATATATGATAGCCTGTAGCTTAACTAGGGCCATTGTATAACCAATTATAAGTAAATTTGTCTCAGAATAACCTAACGGCTAAGAATGCTATAAGTTTTATATAATAGCTATAGCTATCAAAAAGAAGTTATAATTAAAAAGCCAGTCTAGCCTATTTTCAGCCCCTTACCGTCGACTTCTAGGCTCATCATCGCTGACAGGTCCCACGTCAGTTTGCATACAGCCACACTTATCATGTCATACTTGCAGATTGCTTTAACGTTGAAGAGGATAACCTTCTAAGTTTATTCTGTAAGATAGTTCAACTTAATCTAGTCATGGAATCTTTCATGTAGGACAACTCCAGTAAAGATTGCACGATCCCAATCTTCAGACAAGGTATATCCCAGATACTCAATACCTCTCTTCATCTTGGACAGAGGTCCGCAGCCATTCGAGGTAGATGTGGTAGTTGTGGCATCAGGCTCGGGTAGTGTAGTGGTGAAAGCAGTGACTCCAGCTTCTGAGCAAGCCTCGTAATATTCCGAAGGAGAGTCGCAGTATGTGGCGTAAGAGGGGACTTCAGTTGGGAAAATGGTTGTATCGGTGGGGTCATCGGCACGCTTGGTGATCTTAGGCTGAGGAGTGGCCCAAGCCGTAGGAATTTGGTAATACACCCGACGCTTCAGAACCGTTGAAGTTCTATGATTGTCAGCGCTGGTTTCAAGGCGGGTTATAGAGATTTCTTACGAGGCCAATGGGCTGACGGTCACAGTGTTGTAGGCTGAGCAGTCGTCGATACGACTCTGCAGGTCAGGTTGGCCATTTAGATTCTTGAGGCCTGCAACACAGACGTTTGCAGAAGACGTCACTCCAGCAGATTGGGAAGTTGTCTCAGAAGAAGTGGCCTCCTCGGTAGTCTTGGTGGCTTCAGACGACGAGGTCTCCTCAAGAGATTGAGAGGTTAGTCCGTTGGCAGTAGTTTCCTCACTAGATGTAGTCTTTTCGGAAATAGTCTCTTGAGCGGAAGTTGTGGTCTCGATAGAGCTCGTGTCACCAGTGGAGCTAGTCACTGCAACTGAAGTGCTCTCGGCACTAGAAGGCTCTTGGTCAACAATTTGTCCGTTCTGGCATTGGCTCTCTGTATACTGATGTTAGCTGTGTTTTCAAGATTCAATAGTTCCCTCATACGTTTGTAGGCTGTAAGGGTCACCGACTGGCAGCCCACAGGCTTCGAAGAAAACTTGATGTAGACCTTTCCGTCTGATGGAGTCTGGCAGAAACCAGCCTCTCCAAACGCCGCGTTTGTCCACGAAAGATAGCCTCCATCAATCGAGAAAGCTCCCGTGATTGCATCAGTTGGTGGTGTACCCTGAGCGGCAAGCTCTTGGTATCCTTCGCCTTCGTAGTATATAGGCACTCCATCTTCCAAAAACTGCTCGTCATCAATGCGAAACTTCGTAGCGAGGTCGCAAGACGCAGGGTTATTGTTGCCAACGAATGTAGTGTCTCGCTTCGCAAGGCCATGCTGTGGGTTAACCTGAAGGATTATGGCCTCGCCAGTGGGGCCGCTGGAGGTGGTAGTGGAGACTGCTTCTGTTGTCTGTGTGGATTGTTCGAAAGAAGTTGTCGTTAAGGAGTCAAGGACGGTCGATTCAGTGGTAGACCCTCCTTCTGACTGGGTATTAGTTTCAGCATTAGTGGTTGTCTCAACAGGAGTCGTTGGTTCAATAGTGGACTCGGTAGAAGAGAAAATGTCCGAGGGAAGACTCTTGGGCTTGCAAGGCCCAGCAGCAACATAAGCTGCGAAAACAGCAGCGACAAACGCCTTCGCGACCATGTTGGTTCGATTTATGAAAGCGAGTATTTTGAGTGAGAACTGACGATGGTAATTGGGCTCGATCACGGAAACCAACGAAATAAATACAATATCGTATTTTTCTCCTTAATCTTATTATATTCCTTTAGCGCTAAGAAACGCCATTGTGGCTGGCTGTAGTCAGGGGCAGTGAAGAGACTATTGATTTTTTAACGTCCGAATAAGTAATTATCGAAAGTCTAGACGTGCGATAGTAAGCTCGACTAGGTTTAGCCAATTTTTATGCCAACGGATATCGGCTCGCTTAGACTAGAGAGTCTAGTAAGGCTGGAAAAAGTTTGCCTTTTGCCATTATTCGGAAAATACGACAAATAATGAGGATAACGCTAATGGTTACTCATGTCTTTATCAATAGCGGTGGCAGCGCGCAGGATACATGCACCCCGACAACTAGATTAAAAACACTAGACGGTATGTCATACACTGTACTATGTGGAGTGAACCTTCAAACCTCAAAGTGCCAAGAGAACATCGCTTTGCATACCTCATCCCTCGGTGCGAAATCTTACCAATGAACTTACTTCTTTATTTTCAGGTTACTTAATCATAATTGGTCTGATGATAGTTTTGAGTTAAGCCCGGATATCACAAGGGCCAGAGATTAATACATCTTCCTTGAGTGTGTTCGTCGGTAATTACAACGTTGCGAATTGTATCTCATACAATTTTCGTGGCCAGATCTAGGGTATGCCTCTCGCCCAATTTTGGCTACTACGCAACCCTTTGTGAATGGATCAGTTGCAAGTTGCCCTCTATGGTTGACTAAATTATGGTCTATCCCGAGATTCCTTATACTTAGCTAGTGGATTCAATACAAAAAGCGATACCAGTTTGCAGGGACCAGGAACAAGAGACATCTTCAATAGCTTTGGAAACATGACACAGATTTCCTCCAGACGCTTCAATCGTCCCGTTGGCGAGTTTTGCAACCATGGCAATAACCAAGTGCGGGGTATTTATTCTACCGACTGAAATAGCCCCACTGACGCAGGCGAGCTCTTCTTGGCTACTGCTACTCTTCTCTTTCCAGGCTGCCTCCGAATATTCTCCTCCTAGCTTCGTCATATCCTCAATATGTCAGACTCGTTATGTTCAGACTGCTTAGTATTCCAGAAATCCTTGCAAAATACCACCTCTAACTACAATCACCGATCGTTAAAGCCGAACATCAAAGGTCTCCAACAGTCAGCTCAGCAAGGTTGCGCGCTATGTCGTGTTATCTATCAGTCCTTTATGTATGATGAAGGTGTTTCGTTCCAAGATTCCCAGGCACATATCGATATAATGTCCAAGGACTCTACCATTGATCATGGTTTGGAGGAAGCTGGTCTTGAAATACTTTCTATTAAGGTTCGGAAACGGGGTACAACTTGTAGCACGTACCTGAACGTCCTTTTAAACTCTGGAGGGCAAAATCAAGCTTTCGAGACATACAAGGGAATAATTGGCCAGCTTCAAGATCCGAGTTCTAATGAGGGACTCGAAAGTATTGCTCGATTAACTTCAAAATGGATGCAAAACTGTCGAAACACACACAGTCAGTGCGGAAACCAGAGTAGCGTTGACTGTCTGCCCACCAGACTCATCGATGTGGGAACAGAGGATGGTACAAAACGTCCAAGGCTGTTCATTCCTGAACAAGACCAAAAATCCAAGTCCCTTGAATATGTTGCCTTGAGTTATGCATGGGGCACCGTCAGCGGCCACTTGGTTAGAACGACTGCGTCTAATCTGCAAGCAATGATGGGCGGTTTGCCCTTCTCTCAACTCCCTAGGACAATACGAGATGCGATTATTTTTACGCGTAAACTCGGCTTCAGATATCTATGGGTCGACGCGCTATGCATTTTACAAAGTGAAGGGCCTGACGACATCAATCATAAAGTAGATTGGTCCTACGAAGCCACTCGCTTCGGACACTATTATAAGAATGCGATCATCACAATATCAGCAACTGGTGCCAGTTCTTCAAACCACGGATTATTTCTACCAAGACCTGCTTTGGAATTTGAGCCAAAGCCTGTTATCCTCCAACGGCAAAGGCCCTCGGGTGAAAGTAGAGAGATCTCAATTCTTCCAATAGCACCAAGTTGGATATCGGAGATCAAGAGGTCTCCTTTGTATGAGAGAGGTTGGGCCATTCAAGAACGAATCCTCTCGACAAGGGTTGTACATTTTGCGGCTAATATGGTATTGTGGGAATGCCACGAGCAGCGAGCCTCAGAAATAGACCACACTGGGTCAAATCTCAATGATAGAGATAATGGAATGGTGTACGAGGACGTATCAGACTTTATGCCAGTATTTAGAAATCTCCAGCGGGATGGCACAGGAACTAGTCAAGCAATGCGCGAGTGGTATAGTTTCATCGAGGGCTATACTGGTGCCAAGTTTACATTTGTGGCCGATAGACTTCCTGCTTTGTCTGGAATCGCTGCTCTTATTCAGAAGTATACTTCTCAGAGGTACGGAGCAGGCTTGTGGGAGTCGTCTATCCCCGACGGGTTGGCATGGCTGGTTGAAGAAAACTCGGCCGTGAACCAATCGCATGTCAAGAATCCTTCCAGAACGAGGGCGGATTTCCAGCTTATGCTGCCGTCTTGGTCCTGGGCTGCTAGCCAAGGGCCCGTGCGGATGCTTTCATTGCTGGATACCTGGGAGACAATGCTGAAGGTTGAAGATTGGGAAGTCAAGTCCGCAGGAGGGGATACTTCCGGACAGATTCTCGGAGCGCGATTGAGAGTTCGGGGTTCTTTTAGAACTTTCGACTCGTTGGCACCCGTGTTAAAGCCTTGTCTACCATGGGAATCTGGAATTCCTGTTCGGCCGAAGATAGGTGAAGTAAACTTTACCCGAGCTGTGTTCATGGATGCGGAACTAGGATCGCAATGCTGCGCCGAGGCATATTCTTGCATTTTATTAGGGACCGCGTACGTTCCTGGATCAGGTCCCAAGGACGGGGTAACAGGTTGTGCTTTGATTCTTCAACCAACTGATCGCTTACAGGGGATAATGGAGGAATACAGACGAATCGGACTCCTTTGTCTTCCTTTTGAGGATTGGTGGTCTAGTGCTGCTGAAAGAAAAACGGTTGACCTAGTGTAATGGACAACAGGGAAGAGATTGATATAATTCCAACTACCGATTCAATCTACGTTATGTTGCTAGTGAATGCATGATAAGAAACTTCCCAATCTTTCAAAACAATACGTTTCGGTATTCTGCAGTAGACTTCTGTGCCTGCCTATACTTGAAGTTCAATTTTGCAGAAAGACGAATGTTCTGGATTGCAGCCGAACCATAATGTCCACATCGGTATTTAGATGATCCCTCTTACTAATTCGCGTATCTAGTAAGGAGCTTTGAACTCTAGGTTGAACATATCCCGCTTGACTCCACCGTTGTCGGGGTATATACAAAGTTCATTCTCCTCAAATGGATTGTCTCCCCTCCAATATAGATCTTGATAGTCAGCTCGATCCACCTCAACACATCTTCCATTTCCCAATATATGATCATATAATGGTGGAACTACCATATGCACCTTAGGCCTCTCTGCTGAAGGCTGTGAGCGCCAGTCGAGGACGTCACGCATTGTCCGAAATAAATCGCCGTAATCGTGCTCGAGACATCCTAACGCGACGTGGTTGAGCTGGACGGATCGTAAGGATGGGGGCAGATTGGCTAAAAGGCTGATTAAGTCATCCAGATCTATAAGCATTTCGAGATACCGAAGTGTTGAAGTCGTAGCCAGTGATCCGAAGCGAAAACTGTTTGTTATGGACAGACATCCCATTCGTCTTCAAAAGTAAGCACCTGCGGAACCCCTTGGGAGATATCTGTGTTCATATGCATGCAAAGACACTCTAGACCTCTTGACTGCGCCGAAGCATCATGCAGCAGCCCCGTCTTGTAAGAATACCAGTAATTCTCTTGAAGCAAGCCTGTAAATAGACGAAGGTCAAGTTATCGAAGGCCAGGGCGTTTCAACAAATTAACCCTATCACCACACTTGGGGGACCACTGGTCGAAGAGCGGACAATTCAATCCGGATTGGACTTCGTTGCCCCCGATAACAAGTTCTGCAATGCCATGACTTTCGTACTTTACCAGGGCTCGAATAGCCAGCCGAAATCCGCGCCATTTGTTTCTATATGCCTTAGCTGTGTATTCAATACCGTAGATTTCCTGGTAGGGACCATAACCACTCTCAACAGTCCACGGTAGCACGTCAATATAACTGTCGTCATTGAAATAAGGCTATGCTTAGGGTATAGGGTAATCGAGCTCGGGAGGAAATGAATGTATCATGGGTGTTCCATACAGCGGCTTGAAGTACGTCCCATGAGTCGCAGATGTGAAGCTACTCGATTCAAAGAAGTAAAATGTCTCAGCCCATAATTAAAGGCTTCAATGTCGGCATCGAAGGAAGGACTTTATGTTAGTCGTCCAGCAATGGTTTATACTATGCCAATAACTCTTTCACGACTAGATGGCTTTCGGGATAAATATGGGCGTCAAGGTCGGCCCAATCCCACCAACCATTTTTGAACCAGAGCGGACATCTATCCTCTAGATCATTATCTTCGTCTTCATCGTTTTTCCGTCGTTCTACTTCCACCTCAGGTCCAGTGCGTAAGCGTGCATTGTCCCAGATAATTTCAGGGTCCTGGTGCTGAACGGTTTCGTGAGTGGCAGTTGCATTAAAAACTTGAAGGTTAAGACACGGTCCAAGTGTGGTGGGAGGGCCTTGGCCAATGCGGAGACTTTTAACCCTGTCGGGTTCTAGAAGAGCGCAGATGGCATCCTGCTTCCCGCGGCAAATATGGCAAGATAAAAGCCATTGAGGAACTCATGTCTCTGTTTGCTACATGGTTTGAAAGTTGCGATGAAAAGCCGCGACGGACGTTGAGAAGTTTAAGCTGTGAGCACAGGCTGAACTAAATCGGAAAATATAGCCCACTCGATTCTCCGATGACAGTCGAGGTCCTTTTTTAACCCTAGTGATATAACAGTAATGCAGATGTAAGATTTAAGAAAAAAGACAGAAAAAAAGGGTAGTTAGTTAATATCTCAGGATAGCAGTCCAGCGATCAGTCTATTACACTTGGTACTTTGAAAAGCTTTGATCAAGTATACATCTATACTTATAGTTCTAAAGCCGATAGTACACTTATAGACTCTATCATGATCCAAAGACCAGCTGTAGCAATTAAACAGCAGATAACACTTGCCCATACTAATGCAAGAGCTGCCACTCCGACACGGACCTGGACTGATTTATATCGAAAGGCCTCAACCAAAGCAGATGCAGATATTACAGCAAGATGTTGCCACAAGACAGAAATAAATAGACCAATGCTGGCAAGACTAAAACCAAGAAGAGCTATCCCAGAAAGGTTGCGGACTGGGAATGGCTTCACATATCGAACACCTTCTTCCGTGTCATTTTCCTCATGCCACCTTGGAAATGTCCACAATATTATGATGGCGCCTAAATCGAGAACTATGCAGATAATTCTATTCTGTTAGCAAAAAATAGAACTGAAAGATGGATTCATCTTCATGAGTGAACGAACATTAAGCCACAAGAGACTGTCTTTATCCTGAAGTCGTGTGCAATCTGAAGGAGGCCCAAAGGATCGAACACCTCTAAACCTGGTATAGCTGGTCCTTTGAGTCCGCATCGCCATCCTCCCGGGCTCATCTTTGCGCAGATTGCTAAATATCCCACTTCCACTTCAGTGACATGTGATAGGTTGTTGGTAGGAATCTTCGATATATGCTCGAATATCAAGCGACCCAGGTTATTATTCATAGCAATGGGACTGTTATCATGGAAACCTGGGTCGTCGCGATATGAAAAAGAAATAAGTTGCAGAGATTGCAGTGGCCCAGTTAATGCGCAGCCAGTCATGATCATAACTGCAGAGTCAGAGAGAAGTCTGAGAACGACAATGGCAGTACATACTACAAAGTACGATGGAGATTGAGCCTAGTAGCATCAAGACATGATGATAGCCTATAAATGGAATAAAACGCCAGATGATGCCTACATGGGAACTGGTCGCAAAGTCAAAATTGGCTGAACATTGCTGTTGCAAATGTTCGGTAGGTTCTGAAATCCCATCTCCCTCTGCCAATGTACTAGCTCTGGCTGCTGGCGACCTCGGGAGACCGCTAGGATAAGGCGAGTCGTTGCTCAGAGTTTGACAGTGCGGCTCCGGGTCTGATCTCCGTCCGGGGCTGGAAGACATTCTCTCGGGGGCAGCTAAGTTGAGAAGTTACTGTTGAGGCTGCTTTTTAACCCTCCCTCGCGTATAATTGAAAGAAGCCAGAAAATGGGAGAAAAGGAGGGGGAAAAACAAGTCAGGATTAGCGGATCACACAATATGGCGAGGCTGGGCTCACGTGGACAGATCCCTGTCTGGACAGTTTCTTCAAATGCCTCACCGCCGACGAACATTGAATTAGCTGTACGCATAAACGAAGTGATCATTGAAATTGACTCAGAAAATGGATGCAGAGACTGCTAGTCCAGGTAAGAGGACCTTGTAACGTGACTTGTTGTCCAGAGAATTAACAGAGGAATAACGTAGTCCCGCTCTCAAGACTTTTTGCGTTGGTTCAACATCTCGGCAGAATCAATCTTTGGCGTCAGTTGCTGCTTGCGACTACTGTGATTTTGCTTGGTAACTTTCTCCTCTACTATGTTTCGAGGCTCTTTGATCCTGATGGAGATAGGCTTGCTCTTGGCTGGCTGCACAAATTCGACTACATTACTAAGAGAGATCTATATCATGTCGATATCGTATCCGATCAGCTCTATTCCAGAAGCATCGAATAACGACACAGTTTTAAATATCTTTATTGATCAGCTGAACGTAACAAATCGACTCCAAGAAGTCAGAGTGGGCTACTTCGGCATTTGCGCTCAAAAATCGTCTAATCTATGGCTGTGTCATTCTCGACCGACTGAGTTATTGGAAGATCTCAAAGCAGCTGGCGAATCCGATCCTCTCAATATTTTAAACACTGCGAACAAGTTACGCACAGAGGTGGTCTCATCCTATCTCATGTGAGAGAATATTCGTCCTCTGTTATCAGTTCCTAACAAAAACAATCAGTTTCATCGTAATGATCATCGCCACGACTGTGGCAATCCTCGGGCTCTTTTATCCCCTTTCAGCATCGGCCACAAAGCCGCAAACTCATGAACTGAGCCGAATAACCCGGTTCTTAACTCATTCCTCAGCTTTCGCCCCCATAGTAGCGAACGTATCTGTCGGGCTAATGGCAGTTTCCGCCTCTATGATGTTGGCTGCGGCCCTTTGGCAGCACTTTTCAGGCGCCTTTGCATCTGCCCTAACAAGCAGTCTTATGTTGGCGACAGTTGAAAGTCAAACAGGACCTGCCGCTTTAGCGTTAGGCTGGATTTGCTTCGCAATGGCCGCAATGGTCATTGCAACTTGCATGATGGAAGGGAGACGAGTATCCACTATGGTTGGGAGGCTAGATGAATCAACTCCGGCAAGAGAACCTACAGCAAGCGCAAGAAGCCAGCTTTCGACCCGGGAGCCCCCTCCAACACAAGCTCATTATCTTCGACAGCCAGATGTCACAGCGATCCAGACATTATTGGCGTACTTTGCTGGTCAGATGCAGCCACAGGTGCGATACATGCCCAGGCAATATAGGACCGCCGATTGGGTTGAACAAATGGACAGAGAACCACGGGTTCCTTATGGATTTGCAGAAACGGTGGTTGATGAAGACGAAATCCGTCGTTGACTTGGATGTGTATCTTCCTGTAGGCGCATTCGACTGCAGGAGGTTTAAGTACTGCTGTTCCCAAGACTAAAACTGTCGCCTTCCTCGCCTGGATATCACAATCCAACCGATAACGACAATAGCCAATAATCCAATCCCAACTGCGGTACCAGCTTTGACTTGTGAGGCAAGTGGCTGCGACAGTATCACTGCGAACACGATTGCGACCACCAAAACAACTAGCAACATGAGTGTTGTCGCAAAAGGAGCTTTAGCTATCCAAGCAATTAAACTTTGTGGCGAGTTGAGAACCTTGTCGAGGTTAAAAGCAATGAGAATGAATGGGACAGATACACCTGCGGAGACAGCCACTGTTCTCTCGTTAGAATTCTGATGGAAGCTGTCTGGAATTCCTTACAAATAATGCTGAGAACAAAAGATATAGGAAGCCGGTCGTCGTCGTTTAAGGGAAAGACATCAAGCTCTATCGTAAAAAACGATGTCATAAAAGATAAAGGAAGCTGTTCTTAGTTAGCCTTTCAGCAGAGCGATCCTTTTGAATGGTTCACATACAAAGACCGTTGTTACCACGGTAAATAGCATGATAATACTGCCTTGCTTTGCTGTTTCTTTGGCCTGGCGCCGAGCGACGGCCAACTGATCAGCCACTCTTTCAGTGTGCAGAGCCGCAGCGTGTGTCTGCTGAGTTATGAACTCTGCCTGCTTACGTGCAGACTGCGCTTCCGAGAGGCTTGCGTGCTGCTGCTTCAATTTCAGTAGCGACTGGAGCTGACCGAAGGTTATTAGCTGCAAGATGAATCTATCACATCACCGTAACTCACCGATTGTATAGACCTTTTCGTTAGAGCCTCCATCCTCTCTATGTGGGCCAGGTGGCTTTCAAGCACACGGTTGCCTTTTAGAGAGTGCTCCTTGCGACTCAAATTGCCGAAGGCGTCGCCACGTGCAAGTTCAGATGGACCGAGTAGTCGGTCGAGATCATCAACAACCAACTTCTGATCGTCCAGAACGCGCCTTAAAATTCCCAATTCATCCCTGATATCTTCAATCTCCACCAACAATTGTGTCTCGTGTTCGATTCTGATATTCGTTGCAGAGAGTAATTCGCCAGCTGCTGCAGAGCTGTCCAATAGCACTCGGAACTCTTGGAGCCGCTCAGTCGTCTTGTCTGCCTTGAACCTTTTAGTAATGGTCGTTAGCGACTGGAAAATCTCCAACTTACTACTTCGCCTATTGCACGCTCTATGAAATCAAAGAAATGAAAGGTCTCTGGTATCCCATGGGGGTGGAAAGCATTGACGCAGCAGGCAACGATTATACGACATAGGTCCTCGACACTTGTGATGGACTGGCGTCTGACATTTTGCAAATGCTTCATCACCGCCTGATGAGTATTGAGAGGGTCACTTTCTCGCACCTCGAAATCTACCCTTGCCTCGGAACTATTGGGTACAGCTTGGTGCTTGATCAAACACGAGTCCCATCTCAGAGGTGAACAACTGATGACGGTGTCTGTCGAAATTAGTGGATCTGAAACGCATTGGGAGAATCAGATGGCGCGAATATTACTCACTAGCATCCAAAATCCAAAGCCAAAGCTGATCAACCATAAATATTTTCGGCTCTGATTCCAGCAGGTTCGACGTATATCGCAGAACAGCCTGGTCATTATCTCTTCGCGATGTACTGGCAAGGTGGCTGTAGAAGTAGTGGTCAAGAGTGCGGCGGAGTTGCAAAGGCGGTACGTCACCCTGGGCATTAGATCTGAAGTAGCCCTGTATGAGGCATCTGTTCAAGCTTTCGGGAGTTATCTTCGGCTTTGGTTTGTTTCCGCTGTCCCCCTCTCGGCTTGAGCTTCTCATGTGGCTCTCATCCTGCGGGTCTGCTAGACTTTGCAAAGATTCTGTGATCTCATCCATGTCCATTGTGTTTCTATTAGATAATGGCTGGTTGCTGTGGAGTTTTGACAGGGTTGGCCAAGATCCCAAGGCCTTTGAAATAGCGTCGGACATCTCCAGGAAGCCCCGATGTGTCTCAAAGTGCAGGTATGGCACCTAGATTACTATAAGCTTACACGTAATAACAAAAGAAAATGAAGTTCTTACGAATGCTGCGACATATCGCTCTTGACTTTCCTCATGGTTGGTGGTGGTTGCCTGTCGAAATTAGCATTTGCTCCATATCATGCACGACCTGACATACTTTGAATTCATGGCAGAAGGGTCGAATAAACGAGCCTTTTGTGGTGGATAGCAAATGATGCTCACCCTGAGATCTTCTTATCCCGAGCTCAGCTGCAAGGCCGTCTGTGAAGGATCCGAACTCCGGGCTGTGTTCAGCAAGGTGCCGCCGCATCAAGGCTTCAACCCATTCCATCTACCAATATTAGCAATGGGGCCATTTCTTTTTGGCAATGCAATCACTAACATTATTAGCAGGCAGATGATACCATCGGAAAGAGGGTGGTTCGTCAATATGTCCACTTCGAGCAGAGGCCATTATAGAATTAGCGCCTTGTCCATATACGACATCGTAGACAGAAGCTGTTTGATGAATCCTCCGCTCCGACTCTCCAAGATAAAACTCAACGATACTAGCTTTGAATGCTTGACAAGCAAGCCATTTGGCAGGGTTGTCAGAAGGGGGTGGTTGTCGTGCCACCACAGTCATCTGTCCAGATTGTGAGACCTTTGAGCTTGAAGTTGAGAGCCTTGGTCCTTCAAGCATTGGTGGTGTTCTGAGTAATCGTAGAATTTCCGCGTCGTCGCTAGCAAGTGTTTCGAGCGTACCTCCATGCTCCATTTGAACACTTCTTGACGCCCCATATTCCAACAGCAGCTTGACCATTGCTGTGTGATGATCAGCAATGGCCCTCATAAGTGGCGTCCGACCGTGAAGGTCTTTGAAGTCTACTTGTGCTCCACGGTCGAGCAGCGATCGCGCAAGCTCCAACAAGCCGTTCTCCACACAACAGTATAAAGCAGACTTCTGTAAATGGCTATTCAATGATTCAATATCGGCTCCATGCTGGAGTAATAAATTAGGTATCGTCGATACAGTACGCACAGAGGCAGCAAGGGCCAGAGGCTTCCAACCGTGGTAGTCGGATAACTCGGGATTAGATCCTTGAGCGAGAAGTAACTTTACGACTGCCTCACGGCCATCTTTGACAGCCAAATGCAGTGCGGTCATGTGAGTATCTGGCACCTTTGCCCAAAGTAAGTTGGGGGTTTCCAGGAGAAGGTTCGTAACAAGCTCATCATCTCCATCCTTTGCTGCACGAAGAAAGATTGCTTCATTTGGGTTGTTGCTGTAGTGCTGTAGCTGTGTTGGATCCATGTTTAATCCTCATATATGAGACCGTCGATGCCAACAACAAGACGCGCTATATCTGTAGTTCGATTAGCGCGTTGCAGAAAGGTTGGTAGATGATGAACTCCACTCTAGCTTAGAGAAGAAAGCGGCCCCGCTTCTTCAGATCGAGGCGGATACGGAGGCTCTTTAGTCCGTGCATTTATCTACAGCGCAATACAGGGCTTAATATCATTGAGTAGGGTAAGATTGGCAAGAGCCAAGCACGTCTTGAGATTTTCTAATTACTAGAGGTGAGAGAATACTCGCGCTGGTTTCATTAGGACTTGTTAATATTTAAAAGATGATAAGGGATTCCTTTACAGATAGTAAAATTAAAGTTTAGAAGCAACCTCGTAGGTAACCACTTTCACGGCTCCAGGATATCAGATCGTTATCGCTCCATTTCTTCGTTGAATAGAAATCGACTGAAAGGCGATCTAGTTAGCGAGCTTTGTCACTCTGTCTACTCCAAGTGTTACGAACTCCAGTGGGGTCTCACATTTGCCCACTGCGATGGCAAGGTCATCGCTCTAGAGACATCAGAGGGCGTGAACCAAGTCGTCCTAAGACTTGCGAAAACTCTCTAAACTTAGCCTTCTGGCTTCTAATCATGTTGAGGGTTGAAGTCGTCAGGTATCTATTCCATAGCCGTCGATGTTAGGACTAGAATGGAGGGTCTCCGCGCGACTTCGTCAATGGACGTTTGTGAGAGCAGCCAGTCCTGGACTTCGATAGCGTCAAGCCACCCAAGGCATTGAAGTTATTTATTCCCTTTCGTATCTTTTCTTGAATCTGGACGACTCAAAGGATTTGTGTATGTCTCAGAAATCAATTAAGTGATGTTCTGAAAATATTCGCAGTGAAGAGTCTCTTTTTACAACGGGGTTCGCTGAAGAGACACTACGAACACTCGCTTTACTATTTCCCCAGTGTTTGATCAATGGGTCAGGCAATTCGAGAAAATCCAAGAAGTCTTGGTTCCACAAGCTTTGCTTTCAACGAAGTACCTTCAAGATTGACAGGCGTCTGGGTAAATGTGGTACCCTTCGTGCGGAGGAACGCCAGATCAAGGATTTTGTGTTCTGGAGAGACCGTCTTGTTATCCTGAAGCAGTCTTACGACGAAGCAACCCCAACCAGCCTGCCGCAAATCTGGCACGATAAGCGAAATGGTGTGCAGTGGTATACATTTTGGGTGGTGATTCTAGTTTTTTCTGTTACCACTGTATTTTCATTGATTCAGTGTGTTCAAGGCGGGTTCCAAGCTTGGGGTAAGAGTCTCTAAGATGTTTACAATTTGCCAAGGACCTTGCTCATTGAGCCTATCCCTGCGTTCTAGGCCTCAATCTATTTCCAGCCTCCGCAATAGTTAACCGGAACTGGACACGACTAGTCAGGGTCCTCAGAGCAGCTAACTACATTTGACGTCAAACCAGACAGGTCATGGGCTCAATGATTGGCTCTGTCGAAATAGCTATAACTCACAGGACTATACTATTGACGGAGCTGAGAAATCATACATTGCACTATTGGGATTAGCCTTTCAACTGAAGATGCAGGTTGTGAAGTCTAATCCTTATGAATAACTCGCAAGATTGCGAAAGATAGTGTAGCGAGCGGAATATCGGAAACGCCGTGAATTGCAATTGGCTGATCAGGTATCGTAGCGAGCAGCCTGAGACGCGTGGCTGGCTGAGTCAAGGTACAGGAGGTGCTGTAAAGGCTCCTGATAGACTTATAAGTAGTGTTCAATATCTCCAACCATTTTCTTTGCTCCTTTTATTGATTTGTTCTCCATACCTGACTGCCTAACAAAACATCAATTAAACTGTACAACATTCACCTTTGCCGCCCTAGATTAAGCAATATGTAAGTCGCGCTCCACATAATGTTCGGGACTGGCCTAACAGTGAGCAGGGCCACGGTAACAGGTCTTACGTACGGAGAGGGCCGCGATACAGTAGACTTTACTCACCGCCGCAATGTTATCACCACGTTTGAGAATGCCATCAATAAGGGAGAAGCACTTCATGTCACGAATGGCACGTTCGACAATACTGACCCTGCACCTGGACGCGCCAAAATTGCCATTCTCAAGTATTCCACTGAGAGAGGAGGGAAAGAGAAATGTCGCTTGATTAAAGAAGGTGATCATGTGCATTTCGGATACGACATCAGAAAGATTACCTACGGCAGACGAGAATATCCCACAGACTATACTGGGAGGAAGAAAGCCTATGCGGCGTTTATGAATGCCCTTGAACACATGGAAAGTATCAACATCAACAACGACCTTTTTGGCAAAGATCCCAATCCAGGTGTGGCCAAGTTCTTCACAATTGAGTACAAGGTTGCTTATGACCACTTCAACACTGAACTTGGTTCTGACGCAGGGACATACAAGAGACGTGCCGTCTACGAGGGAGGGAAGATCGACTTCATGTGGGAGATCCTTCGTATCGAGTATTGCTCGACAGAGAAGAACGATTTCTGGTGGGGCCGACATGTTAATCAGGCCACGAGGATCGATGACCTCGAGGTTTATCGCAAGTTTTATGAGCAGTGGCTTCCTAAGAAGAGCCTTTATATCTGCAATGAACTAATGGGTCCTGATCCGTATCCTGGGAAGGAGAAGCGCGCTCGCATGTTGGCGCGTTACCCTGAGGACCGAGGGTACACTTACTGTTGGATGATAGGAGATGAAGGTGGGAACATGAACTGGACTACGCCTGAGCAATTCTCTCGGGACAATGCGAACTTTGTGGATTTCCTTGATCTTTTTGAGAGGGCTGTGTGATTCAGCTGCTGTAAATCTATCTAGGTGCCAATTTCTCGCAAATACACCGTATGTGCATTTTTGGTATCCGGCCGCGCGATGTGTCCGCATGGGGTGATATCTGACTGAGAAATACCCAATATGGGTCTGTCTTACTTTTATGAGATGGCTGAAGGGCGTTATGACTCAACCTTATGATCCAATCCCTAAGGCAGGGCAGGATCTGGTCCTACAGCAAGACCAATTTGAGTTTCCATCTGCATTCTCCACCACTCAACATCCTGACGATCATTCATAAAGTCAATGTACCCAATAGGCTCAGTGTTATTTGCCTTGAAAACATCATTAACGCCCGTGAGACTCTGTCTTACAGTTGGTGCGCCACTCTTTGCGATGTTCTTTTGCCATGAATCGCTAAGAAGGAAGGAGGCCAGCAATTTCGCGCTGTTAGGTCGGGGAGTCGAGGCAAAGATGGCTGACTGCTGCGCCCATGTCATGAAGCGATCCGGAGCCTCTGGTTTAACAACCTTCAAGAACGAGGTAGACGGGGTAAAGACACCGAGACCAGAGAATGTTAGGACCCTTGGACCACCCCATTCATGGTCCTGGATAATTGTCCCTGTTGCAAGGGTTGCGCCACGAACCCATTTGACGTCCTGCTTCAAAAGCGCATCGAGCCATTTGAAGCCGTGCTTTTGAATAATGAGCTTGAACTGGTAGAGAACACCGTCGTCGTCGTTGGGATAAGTCAAAACAATTTTCCCTTTCCAGTAGGGATCCAGGACATCCGCATACGTCCGGGGAACCTTTTCGGGTGGAACACGATCAGAGTCGTAGTAGAAGGGTCCAAACTGATCTGGTGTTATTGTTAGAAATTGTCGGTCGACAGGGCAGATCAGTGGACTAACTGTAACCAACAGGGAAGAACGCGCCATCGGCATCTTTAATCCTTCGATTGATATCATCAAAGTTGATGGGTTTATACTGAAGGAGACGACCCTCCTTCTTCCATCGGGGGAAGTCATGAGCTGTCTGCAGCATGGCATAATCGATAAACGGTTTACCGTCTATATAGCTTCTGTCGATGCGAGAATCGGCATACTTGGAGAGCTCCACAGTAACATTGATACTGATGTCAGGAAATTGCTTTGAGAAGGCCTCGAGTAAGGGAAGTGCACCACGACTAGCTGTATCAAATTGCCATTAGTATCTGCGGTCACAGTTGTGAGAATTGAAGTGAACGTACTTGAACCTCCGGAATAGACCGTTAGGGTTCCATTTTCCCTCTTGGCATCTTCATAGATCTGGTCCAAAGACCGATCTTCCACCTGAGTGGCCAATGCTAGCGACTGCGTAGCAAGAGCGAGGAAAGCAAACTTGACGGAAAGCATTCTGAAGTCCGATATTCTCAGTGATTTGAAAGGATGCAGCGGATATCTTGAATTATTTCTCTATCAGATCGAGACTGGATGTTGGTTTATAAATGATTTCTTGACCTCTCTTCGTCACGACAATATGCTCTAGTCATAGTGATTCAAAGATAATCCACGTTGCCAATCTGTCATTTCGAAACTCCTGATAGAGCCGCTTGCTTGATAAGCATCATCCTGCTTTATAAGCATTACGATAGTTGATGCAATCTCCATGTACCAGGTTGAGGGTTTTGAGAACAGGCAGCAGTATTGAATCAAAGACTAGTCTGTGGACAAGAACGTAGATCTTCCTCGAACCTGCGTAGGGATGGTAGTAGCAACGTACACGGACTTTCGAATCTTCGTGTTAGCGTCTGGAACGTTCAGACGTCCTGGAAACTCTAAGGAATGGACGATGCGCTCATTTCTGGACTTTGTCATGTTTCAGCCATTACCTATAGCTCTAATCAATCATATTCCGGTTAGAATTGAGGCAGTTCTGTCGACACCATAGACTACTTTGGTAAGTTGCCAAAGCAAATGCCGACGAACGATCCAATTATGGTAAGGTACCAAGTATCCAGGGGAATTAGTCTGTTTCATCGTTAAGAGGAATAAATGCTCCAGTATAGAGTATGACAGTATAAACTATAACTTTAGTGTTGTACCTGCATAATGACGGGTCTATCCTTGAATGCCTTGGGCGGAGTTGATATTTAGCGATAACTCTAAACGTGAGGTAATCCTGGCGCGGAGTTTGCATTTGACGACGATACCGGTTTTGAGCAACGAACAGACCATTGTAATTATAATTGGAAACTGGAGTACCTCTATAAAAGCAGAGTTAACCCCACTCAGAGATAGAATACTCCAGCAGACAATTCGCACCATTTCACTCCAAGTTACATTACCGATATTACCGATCCCTATCGCAAATTCCCGTCTCCATCACTATGAAGCTCCAGAACATCTTGAGTGTTTTTGCACTTGTGTCAATGACACAGGCTGCGCCTACCGAAGTCGAAGAGGCCTCATCTATGCGCCCTGTAGGTTTCCTCTCCCGGAACACCAAAGAGCTGAACTAACCCTGTCCTACAGCGCGACGTACAGACTTGTAGGGCACCTGGCGCGCATCGATGCGCAGTCATCGTTTGGGCCAGTCTCGCAACACTTGGCATTCCCGGAAGTACTGTCGGCGGTTCCGGAGTTAATGTTGTCGATGGCAACTGTGGTACCATCATTGCGGCTGGAAAGCTCAAACGTGACAGCCCTGGTTTCAGCGCCGACTTTACCACTGCTTATGGCCCTCACTTGTACTTTGGCGCGAACACTATTGGTCTTCGAAACATCGGCGGAGTTAGGTACCAGTACAATGGCAAGAGTTACAAGCAGGAGAATTGCTTCAGCACTGCTGGTACAAGCGGGACTATGGCTGTCGATGCCATTCAGTGCAACTTTGACTGTTGAGGAAACGAGTATATAGCTAAGAGCCATCTCATGATAGCATACTTTATGTATCAAAGAACATCCTGCACTATTGAACTCATAACCCAAGCATTTGGCTCACTTAAGCCTTTCTAGCCTCAATATCAACGGGTCTCTCCCCTTCAGTCTCCTTCTGTTTGATAGCCCAAGCAAGTTCCTCGTCAGCCTTTGCTGCTCTTTTCTCATCCTCTGCACCAAGCTTCACATTATGGACGAGGTATACCATGAGTAACAACAGACCCGACACACAAACAGAACCAATTGCGAGGGTCTGTTGAGTTTGGCGGTAGCATTCATCAATCGCGTTTCTGTCAGCGCTACCAACTTCGTAGTCACGCGCGACAACTATCGAGCCGAAGATTTTACGTCCTTCCTCGTCGCCAAAGTATGTAATGAGTTTCCGTGGGAGTAGAGAGTTCCAAATTGCACCGCTGACTGTAACGCCGAGATTGGAACCGAACCCGAGAGACGAAAGGTACACCGCAGTGGCAATGGCGACTTGTTCGTTCTCGAGGACTGCTTGTAGGGAAACCTGCAGGGGTACTTGAGTAAATCCACGACCGACACCAAGGAGAGATTTGCTGGTGATAAACGCGGCTTCACTTGCGATGTGAGTTCCAGAGATATTTGTCAGATGGATCGGAAGTCCAGCAGCAAGAATGATGCACACGACTCCAAGCATGATCAGTGGCTTTGTATTCTTTATGAACTTCAGCGACAGGCCAGCTGCTAAAGCGCCCACGTTATATGCCACGCGTTGAGCATTGTCAACTCGCGTTGCAGCTCCAGGAGAGTAGTGGCCTGCAACCTGGAGAAAGCTCGAAAGGAACGGTCGGTAGATACTGTCAGACATGGCGATAATGATGACCGATGCGCAGGCGATGACAACGTTGTGTTCACGAATGGTGCGATAGGGAATTATGGGGTTGGAAGCGAACTTGCCGTCCCAGACGAGGAAGCCGATGAATGTGAGAACTCCGAGGATAATGAGGACAATGGAAGAAGGTCTGCTCCATCGGTCTGTGTTGTTTCGTCCTGCGATAGTCATGGGGAGTAGTGTCATAGCTAGGCCAGCAACTAGAAGAAGAGCGCCGAAAAGATCCAGCTGGGATCCGACATGCTTCATCTTGCCAATTGGCCCTGGAGCAGCGCCATACATGAAAGAGGTTTTCTCGCCAATCAAACCAACACGCTTTGCTCGGCGGTTCATCCAGATCATGATACCAATTGTAGGGATCGCAGTAACGGGTAGGATGATGGACCACATGCCGAATCCCCATCTCCATGACGAATTGAGAAGGATATGTTCGCCGAGGTATGTTCCTCCGTATAGAGTTGGGATGGCGGAGAGTGACTCGGGGAGGGTAAAGAGGATTCCTCTGTTAACAAGGGTGGTAATGTCGGCGATGAAGATCTGCTGAACAATGTTCCAGGCTGAGTCTCCTAGAACATCAAAGATTGTGCCGGCCTGACGTACGTTAGCCGAGTTGTGCAGAGTATAGGTGGTGCCTACATACCAGAAAAGTGTCAACGTTTCGACAAGACGCATACATAGCGTTACCTATCGCCATAGCCAATGCACCACCGGCAAAGCCCTGCGGGCGGCCGAAATGCTATGAATGCCGTTAGTCGACGCCAAAGCTGCGTGTCTGGAGGTACGTACGTTGGCTAGTTTAGCCAGGAGCGGATAAGACACGATTCTCACAATTCCGGCTACAATCGAACCTGTTGCTAGAAGGGAATGTGCCTTGAAATGGCTCGTCGCATATGGTTCGTAGACATTCTGCGTGTAGACTGTCAAATTCATGAAGAAGTTCATGAGAAGAAGACTGAAAGTTGTCAGCAAGGGCTAGGATAGGGAACGATGATGGACCGAGACTTACCAGCCAATTGCGATCCCGAGGGTTTTGGTGGTCCATAGCTTCCTAACAGCTTCATTAGCGGATCTGGGTCTCTCGACTTCATCGGCCGCAGTTTCATGGCCTTGACTCGTTTCGTGGACCATCTTGAGACAGCTAGATGATAAAATGCTGCCAAACAGACAGTAACTTGCGAGATGAGAAATTTGTCCCAGGAGCTGGACGACGCAACACTTATGTGCTTGATAATCCCCTCATCCCAAGTCCGTAGAGCGGCACTTATTCCTAATTCTCCCATCCAGCGTGGGTTATCACGACGATCTTTTCTCATCGTGGTAAGGAGAGCTGATTGATAGCACGGCTTGGCACAGAACTCTCTCTCATTTAACCATGCCGCTTAAGCTTACTTTTCGGCTATTGACCAGAAAATTTGCTTGCCAAGACACTATCACGTAAAAGATTTGTCGTGATTGAGAGATTATCAGACGCTTTGCATCTTATCTGATTCTGATGGTGAAGACCCCACAGTTTGTCGTACCATCCGACCCTGGAATCAGGGGCCGTCAACTGGGGTTGATTAGGCTAGACGAATTAGAGTAAAAGGCCGTTGCATGTGAGATTTTGATCAGGCTTTCCGTTAAGATGGATATATTCCGCACTAGGCTTGGAAACTTGGGGCGCGGCTAGGTTGAGTGGGTGATACCCGAATCTATACAGGGTAGCTCACGCGAAAGTGACATTCAAAACGACATTGAAGTTGCCCGGAACTGGGATGCAGGGTTACGTGCATCAAGACAATCAATATTGCAACAGTCAGCAAGTATCCTCGTAGCGATTTCAATGCAAAAGAGGTAAACAGCACGAAAAATTTAAACGGGACTCCAAGTGGCAGAATATTTATGTTTTGCATGAAACGCAACTAAATTCAATGCACAACAACCCAGTTCCTTTCGCCATTAAAACATCAACATGCCAAAAGGCGATTATAGAGGCAAGAGCTCATCCCATCATCCATCTTCTAGATTTGAAATCAGTGATTAGATCCCCTATCGTCCTTGCACATATTAGATATAGGAAGTAAGTATACTAAGATGGGGGGTTAGGTACCAGTTTGCGTGGGAGGAAAAGCCAACTGCCCATAGTCATGCTGACCAGAACCACCCCGGTCAAAACGAACCATCTCCAATCAGGATTATCTTTTAAGATATTGACATTCATTCCAAACAGACTCTAACAGACATACACTGTGGTCAGTATAGCAGCTCACCTCACGAAAGGCTTGGCTAAAAACAGATTCGCAACTAACCGATGCACACATTATTGGAAGGAACACGAACTGTAGCCGTTAGTAGCGTGTCTAATTATTGAATAGGGATTGCCACAAACGGTCATCCAGGAAAGTCGTCTCATGCTTCTTGCAATATCGGTGGATCGGCTGGCCTCAATCACGGATACTCGCACGTAAACCTAGAGAATGTTAGCCAGATTGATCTTCACATGGGAATTATTGCGGAATACAAAGCTTAGGAGATCTCTCAAACGTTGTTCAGATCGGTCAATCACAAGATTGCCTCGCTTTTCAAGCTCTGATATGGCTTTCAGGGCTTGTTTGTGACAGGCTTTCTATCCATACTC
>JAAVUC010000021.1:0-276913 GCA_014898925.1 Fusarium nelsonii | reverse complement strand
CCCCTAGCCCCCTGCTACTGGCATACCCCCTGTACCCCCGTACCGTGCCTAGCGTACCTGCCCCGCCAGCCAACCCGACTGCACCGGACTTTACCTCAGGTGCAGGCGCTGCCCTCCGAATAATAAGTCGGCACAGCCCTCATACATCTAAGCGCCCCAGCCCAAACCCCCCATCTCTCCCTTTGACTTTTGACTTTCCCTATTTACCACAAGAACCCTCCCATATCACTCTTTAGTCCCGATTCCTCCGTTTTTGTGTATTACTATAACGACGGATTTGACTCTATTGTGGTGCATTGCCCTGCAGCGACCATCATGTCGTTGAAACAGGTACAGTCCTCCCATATTCACTTTCAGATGCCATGTCTTGCAGGCCAGTCCGCTAATACAATGCTCTCTATAGGAAATCGAGACCTGGGTAGCAGCCCTGGGCCGTTACGACAACAATGAATTCGAAGAGGCCCTCAACGAGTTTGGAAAGATTGGCGACACAAGCAAAATTCTGTTCAACATGGGCGTGATCCATGCCACACTTGGAGAGCACGAGAAAGCTGTAAGTTTTGTCTACTGCCTTCATACGGCATTGAAATTTTAGCAGCTTCCATTATGTTTCACATACTAATCCTGCTTCTTCAGGTTGAGAGTTACCAGCGAGCCATTCGACTAGACCAATACCTCGCCGTTGCATACTTCCAACAAGGCGTATCGAATTTCCTTCTCGGCGACTTCGAAGAAGCGCTCGCCAACTTCAACGACACCCTCCTATATCTCCGCGGCAATGCCATGATCGACTACGCCCAGCTAGGTCTCCTGTTCAAGCTCTACTCTTGCGAGGTGCTTTTTAACCGAGGTCTTTGCTACATCTATCTGCAACAGATGGATGCTGGAATGCAAGATTTCTCGTATGCCGTTAAGGAGAAGGTGGTGGAGGACCACAATGTTATCGATGATGCTATTAGGGAACAAGCCGAGGTTGGTGAATCGCAAGTCGCTTGTTAATGCTTTTCTAACAATCCTAGGGTTATACTGTCTTTTCCATTCCCGTGGGAGTTGTCTACAGACCCAACGAGGCAAAAGTCCGAAACCTCAAGACGAAGGATTATCTTGGCAAGGCTAGGCTTGTCGCCGCTTCAGACCGTGCCAATGCCTTTACTGGCTTTGCCGGTTCTGAGATTAAGAATGTCAGTCATCTACAGCATATATTGAAAGCCCACCAGCTAACACCCTACAGGCCGGCAAGTTAGAAGTCAAGGACGACCGACCCGCCGACAATATCTCCTTTGCTGCCACAAACCTTGTCAAGCCCGGCTTGTCATCAAGGAGGCAACAATCAGAACCTCCCAACAGCCGAAATGTATTTCCGCCAACACCCCCACCAGAGAATGAGCGCCCCTCACGAGCTGCTTCCGTGCGCAACCAGAAGCCTCAGTTGGCTAAACTCAACATCCAACAGGCCGAGCCAAACCGTCGGTACGAGAAAGCAGCTTCACCCCCAGATAGCCGAAGACCCATGCCTGGAAGGTCAGCTTCGACTACTCGTACACCGCTACAAAGAGAGCCTCCACCATTGCAATTGAGGCCTAAGCAGATTCCAGAGGAGACGGGATCACCGGAGGATGTATACGCAATGTACTCGGCAACTGATGGGTACCGAAACTCGAGAGGTTCAGCTGGAAGCCGACGACGACCACAGCAATTTTCCGAAGAGGAAGATGCTTCAGACTATGAGGGTACCATCAACGAGAACGATTTCGAGATGATTGGTCAACGGCGAGGTCCTGGCTCTGTCGCGGGCCAAAGAAACAGCCGTCGACCTGAGATCACAAAGATTCGTGTCAAGGTCCACGCTGACGAAGTGAAACTCATCATGATCACACCCGACACCCGATTCGAAACACTAAGCGACAAGGTCCGCGACAAGTTCAACATCCGACGCCGTTTTAAGATCAAGGTCAAGGATGATGACATGCCCAACGGAGACATGATCACCGTCGGCGACCAAGATGATTTAGAGATGGTGATCGATAGTGTTAAGGAGGAAGCAAGAAAACAAAGAGCAGAGACTGGAAAGATGGAGGTATGCCAACACTTCTTAACTGAAGCCTTATATTCCGATCACTAACATCGTCACAGATTTGGGTCTTTCAACTTTAGACATTATACCCTTTCAGCGAATTTGCATTTTGGACATTTATGAAATCTTCATCACTGAGCGATGTCTCATGAGTTGAGAGAGAAATCTTCAACTCGAGAATCTTCAATTTATTCTAAGGCGATCTTACCATTATCTTAATCTTTTACTTTTTCAAAGGCATATCACAGTAGTTAGCATACCAAGGACTCAAGTTAGAGGGGAGCCGGAGTTTGGGATCGTGGGTTTTACCAAAGTAATCATCCGTCACAGCAGGACGCGAAAAGGGACCCGGGAAGTTCATAGTTAACATCAATCATGAAGTTATGACAGCATGTTGATTGATCGATTGCAATTCCAATCAGTACATGTACATATGTGTGATGTTTGATCAATATCTTCGTATTTCTATCCATATCGCTTAAATGATACATTATTTTACATTGATCTTACAGTATATCAGTTTGACTCGATGTCTGTGCCCATACACTGAGTGAATCCCGCCACCTGCGAACTGCCTATTCGAAGATGGAATTAAGCCATGGCTGTAGCTTCTTCAATCCATTTTGTACGGAGGGTCTCGCCTCCAGACTCCATGTCATCCAACAAATCACGCACCTGAGTAACACGAACTCGCCACTCATCTTGACCTAAGGTGTTGAACAAGATGCGAGAGGCCTTGCCGACAGCTTGTGAACTACCAATAGCAATCAAGCGAAGAACACTGTGCAGATCGGGTACTTGGTCAGAAGGGACACACTCTAAGAGGCGGTCGAGAGCCATTTCCCAGCTGTCCGCTGAATTGACCGTGTCGTAGACTAGGTTAACTAAATCACGACGTGGAGTCTCGGTAGCAAGAGCGGCGCGATAGATGGCGACAGGAGGGCGCCAGAAGAGATATGGAAGAAGTCGGGGTATGTCGGTGGCGGAGGCGTACCGTGACGTTTCTTGGGCAAGTGTCTGGAAGGCATACGACTGTTGCAATGATTCGGACGCCAGCATGGCTGGAACCGGAGTCAAAGGGCCGGGCCACTTGAGGGAAGTCCCACGGGGTTGAATGGGTTCGTAGTTACCAGTACCTTCTAGGGAGGAGGAGGTAATCGTATGGACTTGATCGATAAGGGGTTGGAGTAGGTTGTCTCTAACAAGAGCTTGTTCGCGAGGAGTGAGGTCGGAGAGGGGAGTTTTGAAGAGAAGACCTCGATATTCGTGTTGAAAGAAGTCGAGCTTTTGTGGGTTAAGTTTGATACCGCCACGCGTGAACTTGTAAGTCAACTATATCGCTGGTCAGACATTGATAAAGGAGACTTCTTCATTTCAATCAGTAGAACTTACGTTTTCAGCCACGTCTCCAAGGAAGCGCGGTGTCTGGGCACCCTTCTTGAACGAAGCACCCAAATTGGCGAGCCAGGCTTGTAGAGCCATGGGAAAGATCTTTTGGTCCATATACGTGGACAGGTTAACGCTGGCATTGCGCTTGCTGAGCTTGGATCCATCGTTGCTGACAAGAAGGCCCAGGTGGGCGAAGGTGGGAGGTTCCCAGCCAAAAGCTTCGTATAGAGCCAGATGTTTGGGTGTAGAGATGAGCCATTCCTGCATATCATAAGAAACAAGATCACAATTTGGAATATCTGGATAAACTAACCTCACCACGGATGACGTGGGTGATCTTCATGAGATGATCGTCCACCACATTCGCAAGATGGTACGTAGGATAGCCGTCGGTTTTCATGAGTACAAAATCCTCTTCAGGCTCCTTCTTCTGGAAAGGACCATAGATAGCATCCTTGAACTTTGGCGTACCGAAACGACCCGAATTCAGTCGAACAACATGAGCCTCACCCTTGGCAGCTCGCTCATCAGATTCGGAACGAGGAACGGAGCGGCATGTGCCTGGGTAAGCTGTGGACTTGCCAGCATCGTGGAGAGCGCGCTTCTGGGCCTCGAGGACTGACTGGTTGCAGAAGCAGCGGTATGCAGAGCCGTTGTCGATCAGGGTCTGTGTGTGCTCCTTGTACGTCTCAAGACGTTCCGACTAGACGAGAATCTCAGCATGAATAGGTTTAGTCAGTCTCAGCATGGGTTTACCTGACGATAGGGGCCGTATGGGCCACCTTTGTCGGGGCCTTCACTCCATGATAGACCAGCCCATTCGAGGTCTTTGAATATGCGCTCCTCAGCATCAGGTACCAAGCGATTCTTTGTATGTGTCAGTACGACTGTAATCTCAAAAAGGCGGATGTGAGAACAGTAAAGGGCAAACCAACCTGGTCAGTATCTTCAATTCTTATGATGAAATCACCGCCATTTGTGGCCTTTGCTACCAAGTTGTTGAAGAGAGCTGTTCTGAGCGAGCCCAAATGCAAATATCCAGTAGGAGATGGTGCAAACCGGGCACGAATTGGCTTGTCGGCTGATTGACCAAGGATATATCGCTGACTTGTCTCATCTTCTGTAGCTCCGACCTTGCTGGTACTTGATGTTTGGCTACGTTTTTTCAAAGCCGCCAATCTCGACGTCTTCTTGACTGGTTGATCATTTTGCTTCGCTTCTCCAGCGAAACTTCCCGCATTGCTCTGAGCTGATGAAGCGTTGGTCGCTAAATCAGAATTTTGATCATGTCGAACTAGTGAATTGGCAAAGCCTCGACGAACTGGTATTATTGATCGGTGGAGAATTTGGGGTTGCAAAAGGCTCTTGGATAGCCGTGTTGAGCGGCTCAACAATGGTCTCATCATGACAGTGAAATACTCATGGCCAATTATATTTTAATAAGTATGAGTGAGTTAGACGAGTCTCCCCCATGTGGTCAAGATATTGGGGCTGATGCATTGACTAAATGGGTGGTGCGCCACAATGTGGCAGCCGTTGCAAGTCTAGGCTATTAGCGATAAGGATTAAAATTTCTTATCAGCATCTATTGTGAATCTTGTAGAACTCGAGTTTCGATTGAGGGCTTCAACAAACACATAACAAAATAGAAAACATGATCAGATATTACTATTTATCTAAGGTATATGCGATATAGTCACATTATTATTTTTTATTCAACTTTGAGAATATGACGCGTCAAGAGCAGCTTGTGAGAATTACAAACAAAAGTGAATGGAGGGGTACTGAAAATAATAGGCGTCAATGAACATGACACGTTCAAGGCGTGCTGGACATGTTTTATTCAAAAGGTCTATATAGAGAGAAGGAAATAGTTTGGATCAGACCTGCCCTATTGTCTAGTCTCTAACAAAAGGCTTAAATAACAAAGTTTTGTTTTTGTTTTTATTTTCTAAACCAGATATATAAGTGAAACTGCCCTGCATTGCCTATCTACTCCTGCAAGTAATTGGTACAGTACCCCGCGCTACAGTCCACGCCAAAAGATTTTCTACGGGTCCCTACCAACAGAGTTGATCGACAGAGCGGACCAATTCTTCATCCTGCATTACAGTACTGTAGCCTACAGTACCCTTAACCGTCAAGATGGATGAGAACCCCTTCAACGCTGGCTCTCCGGGACCGGAAGAGGTCGATCTCTACGGTAAGTCTTTATCTTTCCCTGAAAAGATTTACCATGAAAGCCGCCCACTATCGCTGGAGTTGGCCGGTTGATAACAAGACATCTGTGGCTAACTCGGCTGAATAGAACTCCTCGAAATCGACAGAACCGCGACACCAGATCAGATCAAGAAGGCTTACCGAAAGGTTTGTGATCGCAACCCTAAGACAGCTACAAATTTTATTCTTACAAATTCTAAATAGGCCGCTCTCAAGTACCACCCAGACAAGGTCGCTGAGGAGCAGCGAGAAGAATCAGAAGCCAAGTTCAAGGAAGTCACACAAGCCTACGAAATTCTTAGCGATGAGCAGAAGCGAGAGATGTACGATGTCCACGGTATGGCCGCCTTCGACAAATCCCGCGGCGGTCCTGGCGGTCCTGAGGTCGACCTCAACGATATCCTGTCGCAGATGTTCGGTTTCGGCATGGGTCCCGGAGGCCCTGGCGGCCCCGGCGGTCCTCGCCGACCTCGACGTGGTCCTGACGAGGAGCAAGAGTACAAGGTGACCCTCGAAGAGCTTTACCGTGGCAAGACCGTCAAGTTTGCTGCCAACAAGCAAGTGCTCTGCGGCCAGTGCAAGGGTTCTGGCGGCAAGGAGAAGGCCAAGTCCTCGTCTTGCGAGCGTTGCAAGGGTAACGGTATCGTTGAGGCTTTCCGACAAATTGGTCCCGGCATGATGCGACGCGAGACTGTTCTTTGCGACCACTGCCAGGGCTCCGGCCAGGTCTTCAAGGAGAAGGACCGATGCAAGAAGTGCAAGGGCAAGCGAACAACTCAAGAAAAGAAGGTCCTCGAGATTTACATCCCCCGAGGCTCCATGCAGGGTGAGCGTATCGTTCTTGAAGGCGAAGCCGACCAGTACCCGGATCAGACGCCTGGCGATATCGTCTTCACCCTGGTCGAGGAGCCTCACGATGTTTTCACCCGTATCGGCCACGATTTGTCTGCCGAGCTGACTGTGTCGCTCGGTGAGGCTCTATCTGGCTTCTCTCGCACAGTCTTCAAGCATCTCGATGGACGAGGTATCCATATCGAGCGACCTCGGGGTAAGATCCTGCGACCAGGTGACTGCCTCAAGATTCCTGGTGAGGGTATGCCTCTGAAGCGTGGTGAGGCCAAGGGTGACCTCTACCTGATCGTCAAGGTTGAGTTCCCCGAGGATGGCTGGCTAAAGAACGATTCGGAGTACGATGCCCTGCAGAAGATGCTGCCCGCCGCTCCCGCAAACGTCGAGGCCGAGGAGGTTGACGAGGTTGAATACGAGGATGACGCCGACATTGAGAAGGTAAGCATACCCTAGTTCCAGACGTGGCGCAATAACTAACTTGATGACAGATGGGCGAGAACTCAGGCGATGGCCGATTTGGCGGTGACTGGGAAGACGATGAGGACGACATGGGTGATGGTCAGGCTCAGTGCCAGACACAGTGATCGCCTAGGTATTATGATCAGTAGCAAAGATAGAGCAGGCCCAAAGTGCGAGGCTTCCGCCCTGGGTTAACGAAGCGACGACTATTTCAGGATCACAGGCCGGCCGGGCACCACCATGGACATGGCGGTGTATCGAGACTACCAGCGCCAAGGGCTTAACGGAAGTTTCATAAAACATGACGAAAGCTGAAGACTATGTTCGGTTTGGGGATCCCAGAACTAGAGACGGCATGATACCATACCACACAAACCACTCTTGGAATTCAGGAGGGATAGATCTTGCTCCAGTAAGGCGAGGTCCCATTCCATCACATGGCATGCATGATAGATATATATGTTTGTGTATAAACGCATTGTAGACGCTGAGATTACCGCAAAGATATGACGATATGTTGTGTCGTGTCGTGTCGTGTTGTGTCGTTAATGAGAATAAAGAAGAGTGAAAGGGGAAATTAGCTACCTACCGATGCCTTTGCAAAGGTGTTACCGGTGTAGTACTTGAGCTAGACCCACCACCTCTTTGGGTAAGTAACCATGGACCTTGGTCAATCAACTTACACTAAACAACCTCGAAGCCGATCACTTCCTTTGATTTGCGAAACAATTGGCCATTCTGTGTCATACACCTTGGTATTGGTTGTTCATGATGTTTCCGTAGGCATAGTCAGGTTAGTCTGCGACCTGTGTACCGGAGATGGTTCAAGTCCTGAAGACCTCTATCAAGTGCTTAGAATAGATAGTATACTTCTGTGATACTCGACTCTCATAGAGTGTCCCGGAATATGGATAAGAGCCGGTAACTATCAACTTCTTTCACACACATGTACTCTTCGATCTCATCCGGGTAGAGGGACCTGGAGTGCAACTTACAATACGTCCCCCACGCACAGGCGCTAGCTGAAGCTTTAAGCGACCCTGATGGAAGAATGCATGGTTTCTCTCCCCAAGTCCGTTCTAATAATCCATCCAGGACCGATGTCTTTGACTGTAACCTCTCCTATATCTGTACGGCGAGTGAGCTAGGTGCTATATTATTGATGGTCGTGGAAAAGGTTCTTTTGACGTTGCCCACCAGTTGTACTACGTAGATCCTTGAGTTTAATGCTTGGGAGATTCTTCGATTGCCTGAAAGGACCACTCTTAGTCTCTCCGAGACTTGTGGCGGGAATAAACCAAAAGTACTGTTCTCAAAGCATCCATCTGTATGGATCCTTCTCATTCTTAATACCGATCAAAGGGATGTTGGTATGGAGTCTCACAACGGCCCCACCCCCGCCATTTGACGTAATTCCAAACCGCCAGCACTAACATCAACTTAACTTTCCTTCTCTAACAAATAGCCCACCTTGTTCCCTTACAATGTCTCGTAAAGGTGTCGGCCTGGCGGCCTTTGATCGCTCGCGCCTCACATCAGCGCAATTCGCCTCTCATGGTTCCTCTCTCCGCGCCAACAACGCCCAGGCTCTCGAAACCCAACTTGCCGTCTTCCGTTCGCTCCTCCAGCAGTTCGCCAACACACACGCCCGCGACATCCGCTCGGATCCCGCATTCCGCGCCCAGTTCGCTCGCATGTGCGCTGCGATCGGTGTTGATCCTTTGGCCAGCAGTAACAGCAACAGCAGTGCTGACGGAAGCTCTATATGGGCGCAGCTGCTGGGAAAGACGGTCAACGATTTCTACTTTGAGCTTGCCGTGCGTATTGTAGAGGTCTGTGGCGCTACACGGGCTGAGAATGGTGGCCTTATCGGCTTGGCGGATCTGAGGGAGCGCGTTGCCGCAGGACGGATGGATGGCGCCGATCCTATCGCCGACGACGATGTCCGACGCGCAGTACAGACGCTTGCTCCGCTGGGCGGCGCATATGCTGTTGTGCGTGTTGGTCGCAAGGAGTACGTGCGTAGTGTACCTCGTGAACTCAACGATGACCAAGTCTCGGTCGTCGAGGCTGCGCAAGTGTTGGGATACGTGAGTGTGGGCATGCTGAGAGATAACTTGGGATGGGACAGAGCCCGCGCCAGGACTGTGATAGATGACCTTGTTGCGGGTGGCATGCTGTGGGTCGATAAACAGACAAAAGGAGAGTGGGAGTATTGGAGCCCTGGATTTATGGCCGAAACTTCTGATCCAGAGGAGGGAGGCTGAGGAGTGCCTATATTTGCCGGTTCACCCTTACTGCAAGAGTGACATTAAATTCCTGGAACACAGCACATGCCCCGTGTCGAGGCTTTACAGTCGTAGAGACTGAAAACTTACGACAAACAGCACCGGCCATCATCCGCTGTTTGATTCACCAGGTATCCAGACGGAGTTCAATTCTTCCAAGGTTTAGGTTATCAGATGGAAGACCCAACAACTGCTGGATCCATTCGACAAATTTCGCGAAGCAAAACAAGGAATGTCAAATGCTGATCGACCTCCTAAGATTGACAGAGTGGAAGGGCTCGTAAAACAGTCTCAACAAGACTTATCACCTTTGAAACAGCCCAAAGAGCTGGGACTCACTGTCCACCGGATACATTACTTTCACACATTCAAACTCAACTTGAGCAAGAGTTAGCAAGACGATTAGAACGCTAAAGATATATAAAAAAGGATAAAATACTAGTTCGTTTCATTAACCAGCAACTCGCACATACAAACATACATATCTTGCCATCTACTTCCACCATATCCTTCGCCAAAACAGAAATCTCTTGTAGATACATGTTAAATAGCCAGAGTTCAGGACGAGCACCAGTCCTACTCACCCCCTCATCTCGGGTATATACTTGTCAAGCGACGTGGCCCATCCGAGCACGGTTTTGTACTCATCCGCTCGCTACCAAGAAGCCATCATTCGCTTACTCTCTTATCTCCACATTTCCCTTCTCTTTAAAGCCTTCGCCACCCCCATTATCGTCTTTTGACTTTCTTCTTGGCTTCACCGGGCTCGGATTGACGGTTGAGATTGTGTCGCTTAGTAAGGAGGGTTGCCGGGACCGCCCATGCCAGGAGGAGGGTAGTCGTCGGGGCGGCCGGGGCGCATGTCACCGGCATTGGATCGACGGTCGTCGCCGAAGTGCTTCTTGCGGAGAGCTGCAAGGCGCTTCTTCTTGGTAATCGTGTTGATGTATGTGCCAATGATGAAGGACACGATGTTGAAGAAAGGAATCCAGAGCTGGTCAGGGAGGAACTTCTGGGCAAAAGCCAGGCAGATGGGGGAAGTGATCCACGAAACGCGCATCACCTTCCAGAAGCCAACCTTGACAGTGGCACGAACTTGGTGGTATGTACGGGCACCGGCAATGAGAGCCATGGCAACCAGGTACACACTATTCTGGATGGGAGCAATCTGGTGATACTATGTCAGCGACTTGTCTTGCAAGTTATCTTCGACTCTGATTCAGATCGCATTTCATGGTGTTCTCAGCCGTGGTCATCTCGTGAGCAGGCTAATTACGGCTGACGACACCGGCTTCAATTTCAATCCAATCTGCGCTACATCCAAACAGACAAGGAGAGAAGTTTGTTGACTTACGATGAGATTGCTGACGAGAATCTGCAGGATCTTGGCGCGCAGACTGGTACGGCCCTTGAAAGCCTTCTGGAGTGCCCAGATGAGGAAATGGCCCAGAGGAGCGCTGACGAGAGCGCCATAGGCGGCCATCTTAGGGACACGAGCAGTGAAGTAGTTTCCGTGCTTGTTGCGGTCCTTGGCAAGCCATGAGGCGAAGAGCTCTTGTGTACCGGCGAGAGTACCAGCAGTGAGCATCTTGGTGCGGAGAGGGTTGTCTTCAAGCTCCTTGATATAAGCCTACCAAATTGTTAGTCCTGAATATTGCTATTCTTGTCTGCGATCCTGCCAAGACATGATCATATAGCTACTGTAGTAGCTTATGCGCATTCTGACTTGAGGATTCGAGCAGGTTGGATGCTTAACTTACTGCCAGGTAACCCTTGGTGCCAGCATTTCCCATACCACCAGTCAATGCTGTACCGATAACAGCTGAGACGGGATGGTGACCTTTGGTGCCGGGAATCTTGCCAGCCTCAGCCTGGTCAAGCAGGCCGCCGACCTTATCGGTGGCATCGTGCACCTTTTCCGACACCTTTTCCGCCGCTTTGTGCACGTCGTTCTTGATATCGACCATGATTGCTATTATTCGACGGTATAGCAGAGATAAAAGATGGTATGATTAATTAGGCGCGTTGCTGGCCGAGATTGAGGTAGGGATATTATTTTAATTCGACTCAAAGTCAACTGCTCCAGATTGAAAGATGGTGCTTGACCAATTGGACCTTTCTTCGTCTTTGCGGTGCGCGCGATGTCGTCGTTGTTGTTTTCGTCGTCGTGATAGTCCTCGTCGGAGTTATCGTAAAAGTCAACAAAGCCGCGACGGCGTCATCAACAGCTTAGATCAAGGGTCAGACGCGCGAGAGAAACTTTATCTGAAAGTCAGTCAAGTTGTTCAGCTTGGACCGGTGGGGTTTAATAATCGTGGGACGTTGACGTGGGGACAGAGGGAATGTGCGCGCTCAAGACCAGCCGTTGGACACACGCAACAAGGGATAACAGAGAGGTTTTGACGAGATGGCGAGAGAGGATGGATATTGTGAGAGTGCTAAGGAAGGGTGGATGGAGGTGGGTCGGACCAATTGAGGTTCTCTCAAGATGTCTAACCAATGGGTTTGTTTACTCGATCAACGGAAGCGAAATTGAGTTGGGTGAGAGAAGGGACAGCTGGGGAAGTCGATGATGGATGGATGGATGGACAGATGGATGAATGGGATGGCTGGTGATGACGAACAAGTTGTTTACATGAGGTACATGTCGAAAGAAAGCCAGTCCAGGGTAAACAGGAAGGGCAAGAGAGACATGAGGAAAAGTAACTTACAAGCGCCGGTGCCGTAGATTGAATGATGATGATGAGATGAAGTTGGCGAGATGGGGGAGACGTGGACGGGAGTGGAGCGAAAGCTGGGTTGTTGGTGTTGATTTGTTTGTCTCACGCTGAGGTGATCTGGGGGGGCGGACCTTGACCTTGACCTGGGCTGGACTGGACTGGGCTGGGCTGGGAGATGAGATTGATGAGAGACTGGAAAGTGAGGTGCCCAAGCTCAGCTCACTCCAGAGACAGAGCTGCAACACAACAGGGGCAATAATCAACAAAGGTGGCTGGGAGATGTAGATCTGAAGTATTTTCCGCCCATCGTATAGCGGTTCGGGGTACTCCTTCTGTACATCATAGCGCTAGTCCACAGGACCTCGGCCCGCTGAAAATGAGTGCAATCGAGCCAACCACAGCGCTCAAACGAAAAGAGTGTTTACCCCTGGTAAGTAAATGGAGTCCCTCCACTCTACTCGGCAGCTTCAGCTACAAGGTACCCGCGGGTCCAGCTCCCAAATTGGCGAGCTTCGGCGGGCCTCTGAGGGATCTATTGGTGCTCCATGACAACCCAGCTTCCTCTTATAGCCAGCAACCAGCCTGACCTCAAGCTTGAGAAATACCACCCATTTCTCTCAAGGTTGAGGCACACTTGCTTGTTTCCCTCTCCTCCTCTTTCTGTGAATAGTATTCCCTTTGATTGGTTTGAAAGAAAGACACTTCTGTACTCTGCAGATGCTATCACCACTATTTATCACTCACATTTCTGACTCGCTTGTCCTGCACGACACTGCAGGATGTACATAAAACTACCGAGGGTGGCCTAACCACCTTAGCCTGTTCGGTAATCATGGCCGGGTCGTGTTCAAAAGAGAGTGGCTGGGTCAATGTTATTTTACACGCACGTAAATCCCTTGTTCCCGCAGGGATTACTTCACGTGAAAACGGATCACGCCAGTCACCATTTTCCGTAGTGTCTTGTTACTATAAAAAAAAAAAAGGTATGTGTGTATATGTATATATATGCAAATGTCCTGTCCGCAGAGTTACACTTTACAAGGTAGAGTCTCAAAATAGTTTAACATGCCAACTCAAGGCCCGAGGATTCAATTCATGTCAATCCTCTCCCAGACAAGACCATGCCCCTCAAACGCCTGTCACCTTTAACCTAACATGAAGGACCGTCTTCATGGACATGTCCAGAACCCCAATCCATATGCCCCCTAAATAATCAAGTCGTTCAACGAACCAAGAAAAAGATTGTACTTTCACACGGAGATAGAGATCACTGATCAGGCTGTCGAAGCCAATATCCGGACCCAAATCTCTCCACTACTCCTAACATCAGACTGACCCCCGAGATCGTTGCTTTCTAGCCAACCAGTCTCCAAGCATGTTGTCGAGTTGCTGTGCTCTTGTTAGTCTTTCGTTCATACAAAAAGGCGCCTTCAAATAAGATGGTAAGACTTACAGTAGTAATCTCGGCTAGCTTGGCGTTTTGTTCCCTGAACATCCCGCTCACTACCGGGTGGTCCTTGCCCACAGGCTCAACGTCCGTCTTATCGTAAACGACCATAAGAAGATCTCGTACATGCTCGCCATCGTCGAAGAAAGCACGTAACTTCTCATCATCCCAGCCAGGCTCTTTCGCGCTCCTAGTTGGGCTGCTGTCTTTGGGTGTTTCGTCTCCAGGACCAAGCTCTGGCGATGGCACTTCAGATGACGATCGGCCCTCTTGAGAAGACGTATCAATCTCCAATGCGGGTGGTCGTGCACCATTAACAGGCGACACTTGCACTGGTGATTCTGATAGGCGGTCCTGTTGCTCACTGGGTCCTGCAGTGACTGGACTCTGTTTGGCAGTTGCGTCAAAACTGTCGGGGAACGCTCCCGGAAGTTGTGGCCGCAAGGGACCTTCTGGTTTCTTCTCGCCACCTTGTTCCGGTGTTGTCCGCGATGTTGGCTGAGATACAGTATCGTCATCAGAACTGGACAGCTCGTCCACATCCATCAGTGGACGAGGCTTGTTTGTCTTTGCAGTCCTGGACTCATCTCCTATGCTTGCACTTCGACCGAGTGCCTTCGCCAATGCCTTCGTGTCATCGTGCTGCGCAGCGGTCGAGGAGGCCCGTACTCTAGAGTTGTTGGCCCCGAATTGTGTACTCGATGGCACTTCGTGGGTCTCCTTCGTTTCAGGGTTCACGATCCGCATTGACGCTGGTGGTACATTGGACACGTCGTTGACCCGAGACTCAGCCAGGTAAGCTGCCAGCTCCATCGTCGATGACTGCTCACCCTTGCCAGAAGATGTTTCGTTCCGGGGTATTTGCTTCTGAAGCTTGCTAGTATTTCGTTGCGGTTGTCGTTCAGGGGATGCAACCTCCTCGATCGAGTCGCTATCCCGAGGCTCAGATGCGATATCCATCGAACGTTTGCCAAACGATTCATCATCCTCATCCACCGACTTCTTCCTGTCCTTCCTGGAAAAGAAACTTCGGATGGCACTTGGTTTCTTATCCTTCTCTTTCCGGCTCTTATCTTGTTGCTTCTTCTTCTCTTTATCGGACATGAGCTCTTTGTCCAGCTTATCAAAGCTTCCCCTGGATTTGTCCTTGGTCGAATCTTGAGATGGTCGAGATGGATTGTCGTCTCGTAGCAGATTAGGCGTGAGAGTAATCTTCTTCGTCTCGACGGTCTCGTCTCTAAAGAAAGAGTCGGTGTTTCTGACAGTGCCATTGCGGGATCGACTTGGTCCTTCAGTTTTGCTATCATATAGCATTTCCTCACTGCCCCTACCCTCATCCTCTTCTTCTTCAACAGTGGTGACCTTTGAGGGCTCCATAGCCATTTTAACTTCCTTTGTCGAACGAGGCTTCAAGGGCTCAACCCTGGCGCTCTCCTCTGACGAATCATCCTCGACGATAGATATTGTTGATGTCGCATCCCGGGTTTCCTTCTTCTGTTCTTGTTGCTGTTGGCTTTGTTTAGCACTAGTGGTTGAGCTGGCGAACAAGTTGTCCAAGTCCTCTTCATCACTTGAGTAGTCGTCGATTTCGGTATAGTCGTGATAGGTAGGTGAGGTAAAGGTAACCGTCTTGCGCCCGAATCTAATGGGCGATTTGAATGTTTGCGCCTTCTTCTCCGCTGTGTCTCCCAGCATAGCAGCAGAAAGCTACAACGCCCGTCAGTACCAAGCTGGTATCTTTAGAAGTGTAATAAACATACGTCTACGTTTCTGTGTTTGTTCAAACGAGCAAGTCGTTCTGTTGGAGTCTCGATGTGCTCCGCGGGTAAATATCCTGGTATGGTGTGAGTTGATGCGACGAGACATGACGTAGCCAGCTTGGACTTACCAATACTACTGTCTTTAACAACCCTTACTAGCCACCAATAGCTATTACTATCGTCCAGCAGAACCATGGTGTCACCCTTGGTTGCATTTGCCTGACCCTCAACCGTAGCCACAAAAGTGTGGAGTGCGTAAACGAATTCGAAATCAATGTCCTCTGTGTCTTGTAAGCACTCGACCGCCCAGCCGGAATCAATGAAATTGGGGTCGTCAGGAAAGGAGAGTGCAGAATCATCGTCTTCAAAGCATTCTTCGTAAGGAACAGTAAGTGTGGGGTCGTAATCGGCGCCTTCGTCGTCGATCGAATCGGAAAGGTCTAGCATTGGGTCGCAATCGTAGAATATGTCTTGATCCTTACTCTCAATCGTGATGCCTCCAATTCTCGACCTGCCAGAAGAAGGGCACTAGCCTTCGTCATCACTGGGTCTTATCCGCACCTCCTCTTTATCTGTGATATTGGGCTGCTGAGTCTTTGTCTCCTCCTCATGGTGAAACTCAACTGTTGAGTTAAGAGTATCCCAGCTATCTTCTTCGTCGGATTCGGTATCGATGTGGTTGTCGCTGTTGTCGCGATCGGTATACTCACCCTGAAGACGATGGTTCCGGACTGGTGCTGGTAATAATGGCAATGGCCGTGAGAGCAGAGCCATTGGGTTTGGGCTGGGTTCATGTTTGAGGGGTTCGGAATATGGCGAACAAATTCTGGTGCCACTTGAACCAGAAGTGAATGGAGAACTACTCCCAATCGATGAAGGTAGGGACGAGACACGGCGCGGCCATGCCACAGGGGCAATAACGGGGCAACACCCACCATCTTCAATCGAAGGCGAACTTGAGATCTTATCCATCATGTCGTCATCGAGGTCATCGTCGCCGTCGAGCTCGCCTTCGTCCGATGACGAGACGCCGCCATTCTGCGCAACTGCCAGTGCATCTTCATGAATCATTGTGCTATCGTTGTTATCGCGAGCGCCGTGAGCGCGAGACTTTGCACCGGAAGAGTCCGCGACAAGCTCGTCGGCAAAAGAATCAATTTCGTCTAGACTATTGCGGTTATCGAGGGAAACACGTGGGGAGCGGCGCTGTTCGTCTGCGATGTCGTGTGAGATCTCGCGAATGGTCTCGGCTTGGTGGGGGCCTAGGGAGTTGGCTGTACCGGCCAGACGTGGGCTTTTGGAGTGATCTTGAGCGGATGGAGCGTGATGATCTTGAAGGTCGATAGTATCTGTACTCGGGTGAAACGATCGTAAAGGTCAGTTTAACGTGTCATGAGGAGGAGCGCAGGACCGCGAGGAATGGAAAAATAAATGTCAGAGCCAGGTGGTGGAATGTATCGCGACTCGCTGCGACCCCGGAGGTGAAGCTTGGACAATAAACTGGGGGCAGGGGTAAACGAGAAATGAGATGCAACGTAGAGAAAGAAAGGTAATCAAAGAAGGGAGGGAGGGAAAGGTTGACGATGAAATCAAGGGACCCAGTGGTTGACTATGTGAAATGTTCACATATGTATAAAGGGGGCAGGGGAAGAAGGTGTGCTGTAAGAGAAAGCGACGAGACACGGGAGAATGAGAATGAGGCTGCACCAAAATTTGAAGCGCAATTCCAGATCCCAAATCTCGAAGGCTGAGACTTTTAGGGTGACATTGGTATCGATATCATGTTCCAGATGTAAAGGCGAACGAAGATGGGAAAGACGGGCATAGCAAACAGGCGCATTACATACCGGCACGGATAATCGATGGTCGTGTCATCATGTACGACCAAAGTCGACGGGCGTTGCCGTCAACAAGTCAATCTGACTTTGAGGCTTGGAGGTGCGAGGCACCAAAGGACAGGATACCTGAGCTTGACCCCTGGCTCTAGAGAAATGGAAGCGCCTCTTAGGTTTTTAGGTATCCTTTTTTCTATTTCTGTCGGGGGCGTTGGTCGCTGACGGGCTGGGGGCCGTTGTCTTTTGCTGGTCTTTCGTTACAGTCAGGCGGCTGCAGATCCTGGAAAGGCTATTCTTGTTTGTGGCTTTGTTTGTTTTGTTCGTTCGCCCTGCTCTTGTTTCTTGGAAGGATGTTGTTGTGACATAAACTGGGGAATCGTCGTACTCGATTGGTGTTGCTCGGCGTAATGTAGTTGTGCTCGTAAACGTCAAATCAATGTGCCCGATGGCCAGCCACGGGCTCGTTTAACATGGAAAATGAAGCAGCTGCTGAGACCTGGTTGTCGGAAAACTGGAGAGGGAGAGGAGAGAGTGCGACGATCTTTTTGTTCAGCGTCTGTGTGAGAATGGAAAGTTGGACCTAATAATAAAGTAAACTGGCCCGGCGCGGCGCGGTGCAGAGGTTGGTGGTCCAAGTTTCGTTTCCAAGCGGGCCCTTAGTTTTGGTGTAAGGAACAGGAACAGGACTCCGCTGCGGCTGTGAAACTGCCAGTTGAAGCTGTCACTGCGCTGAGCAGGGGTCTATCACTAATTGTTTTTTGGGATTGTGCAGCAAGTGCCTAGGTCGATAATTGATGACCGATTCAAGAGAATCAGATCTAACGTAATCGGCTTCAAGTCTCTTTAGAACCTTTTTCTAAACTCGTCCTTACTGGTCTAGACTTTGAAGCTACGCGGGGCGATGCGCATTATGGCGAGTTGGTGCCGATATTGTTAAGGGGGATGAGGTTGTTCGAGCAATGCCGTTTCAGCTATACAGATGAAAGCAGATAAACGACAACTGACATTTAACGGGGGAGATAGCCTCAAACAATTCCAGGATTAAACCGCAGCAATGAAAAATATCAAAGACGTCCAGGCGTCTAACCAGACGAGTTGACATGACTCCAGGGTGCATCGGATGGTTTCGACTGACTCTCCCTTTACAACCGTCGAACCACTCAGAGTCCAGAGAAAGGATCGCGATCTGGATGGCATTGATTGAATACGATTTCTTAGCAGTGTTATGCACGTTAGCTGTAGCTCGGTAATTGAGTTCTTATTAGAGTTTCAACTTGGTATACGTACTGTACATTCTAAGAAACTGTAGACACCCATTCCAGTCACTTCGCTTTATCTAATACTATACTCTATTTTCGCAATGTTTTTCATTCCAATTTTTTCTTATCTATCCCATTAAACCCCCTCAACATTCTCAAATGCTTAGCGCTTCCTACAAGACGTAGATTTTAGCTCTAACCCAGCCGGGGAACCACACACGACACCCGCGTCTGGGCCTTTCGAAACGCTGAAACGCCCACGCACCAAATGGGGCGTTTTCAGGGGAAGTTCAGCTGCTCGAGCCAATTGAATACGATCTTGCATTGAGTACCTATCAACTACACCTGGGTTTAGAATAAATGAGGGCTCCATCTCGTCAACTCAACCCTCAATTTTATACAACTTTTGATCAAGATGGATGCCACACTACGTACCATGTGTTCAATGCTTTCCCACTGTTGATGTTTACATGCTCTGCAACACTAACTGCAAGGCTCAGAGGCCTCAATGTCAGCTTGACAATCTGCACCTGCAACATATTGAAGCAGGCCATCCATAGCGAGGCACGTGGAATAAATGCCACTTCATTATCAGAACCAGCTCAATCTAGACAACAACAACCTCTCTCTCCGTATTCTTTCAAGTGGTCTTTCGCCATACTATTGTCGTACATATCCTCTGACCATACATGTATCGCCACGATGTCATCCTACGGTCATCACATTTTGAGGGGTATTGATACAACTTTACGCATATGCACAATAAATGCAAGCACGGCAAGGTGTTGTCTCGCCAATGGCCAAAGCTGCCAATATAAACTCAGCCACGCGATCTTGTTTCATCGACTCAATGTAAGATCTTAACAATCTGCGTATACAACTCCACATCCCGAAGCTCCATCACAATTTCACAGATAGACAAATTAGGAAGAATCATTCAATTTACAGATGAACGGGTGGTTGTACCGAGACAATTGTCTGTCTCATGAGATCTTTTTATAGTGTCCAACCGAAGCAAGCAGAGACAGTATGGGTTTCATCTAATTTTGAACTGGGAAGACATAACTCGTCACGATCATTTGATGCAAGAAAGGTGAACTTCAAAAGATGTAATTACTATCGACTACATGGACATAGTCTTTTCTGACTTTTCTATAACCTTGCCATCCGTGGCCCATTCATTAGGCCCATGCCAGGACCAACCCATTGCAAATATTGCAAACACACCGTAACAATGCTCATCTCTCATCAGAGTTAAAAACACAATGCTATATGCTTGTAAAAACAATCAAATCATACGCTTCAACACCATTTTATGATCAGGCCAACTAACTTTTTTAGTTCTCGATCTGAGCCATGCGCTTGGACATGCTGTCATAGTAGTTAGCGTCTGTTATTTCGAATCATGATACCAGAGGTTAAACTTACAAGTCAAAGAAGGCAAACTGGCTGGGGCTGCTGCCGAACTCGTAGACGAAACGGCTAGCAAGGTAAGAACCGAAGATGCTTCGGAGGTAGGAGTCGGGAATGCGGGCGATCAGGGTGTCAAGACCAATCTTCTCAAGGAGGAGACGGGGAAGGGCATCCTGAAGGATAGATCGGCGGATCTTCTCGTTGTCCCAAAGGTCGGAGTGCTGGAGCTTCTCGTCGAGGTCGGTGATGGCAACCGAGAGCTTGTCGGAGAGAATAGATCGGGGAGTTCCGGTCTGCTCGTGCTCGCGCCAGATAGCCTCGAACTCGAGACGGGCGTTCTCCTGGATCTTGAGCTGAACCTGCTTGACGTAGTCCTGGTAGAACTGAGGAGCCTGGCCGTTGGCATCGTGGCACATGTTCTGGACGAAGCCCTCGTCGTCGAAAGACAGAGAAGCAAGAACCTCGAGGGAGGAAGAAGTCACACCACCCTTGTTGGCAGAGGCATCCTTGTACAGAATGCAACCAGCGTCCTCAAGGCGGAGCTTAGCTTCCTGAGTAATGAAGAGGTTGGCTCCCTCAACGAGGTAGGGGATGATGCACTTGCCATCCTTGATGAGGCGGTTGACCGAGATAAGGTCAATGGAGGCAGGGCGACCACCACAAGGGACGAAGACGTCGACGCTACCAGTGTCACGCAGGTGGAAGGTGTTACGGAAAGAAGTACCGTTGTTGACAACCTCGCCACTGGGAAGGGTGATGTTGACATCGTCACACAGGACTCGGTAACCCTCGGCAGACAGCTTGGAAATATCGTACTCGATGATCATCTTGCGGCCGTTGGCAAGGCGAAGGAGCTCCTCGCGGTCAAGACCATTGGGGTCAACAAGGACACCAGAGCCATCGACGATGGAGGTATACTTCTCGTTACCAAGCTTGATCTCGTTGCTTCCCAAGTCACCATCGGGACCACCGGTCTGCATCTTGCGGATGGTGGAGGGGTCAAGCTCGAGCTTTCGGTAGATACCCTTGACGTACTCGCGGACGGAGAGAGTGGTCATGCCGTAAGTGTCGTGGGGGATACCACCAAGCTTAGGAGACTTTCCAGTGAAGAAGGACTTCCACCAGGGGGCGCCACGAGAGCGAGCGTGCTCAGTAGCCCAATCAACCAGCTCAGCAGTGTTCTCATCGGGACCCATGAAGAGGATCTCCTCCTTGCCGTAAAGGTCGACAATGGGGTTCTTGATACCAGGGGTCTCGGCGGGCAGGAGAAGATCAAGGATACTGTCGATGTACTTCTCGAAAGCCTCACGAGCACGGTTCTGCTGCTTGGGGTCCAGGAGGATAACACCCTTGGAACCACCCTCAGGAATATCCTTGTTCTTGCGCTGCTGAGTGCTGGCAAGACCGTAGTTCTCATCGAAGAGAGATCGGGCGTTGATGCCGTAAGCCTCCTTGTTGCGAGACTTGACAATTCGGATACCACCACGAGAGATGTCCTTGAATCGGAGGTGGAAACCACGAGACTCAGAGCTGATGACGAGGAACATACCGTAGAGGGGCTTGGGGTACTCGACGTCAGGGAGGAAAGAGGGATCGAGACGGAAGCTCAGGGCGACCTTGGTAGGGGTGAAGTAGTTGGTCTTGAGGATAGCGTTGTTGAACACACGGAAAGCAGTGAGAACCATCTCATCGTGCTCGTTGTTAACGTTCTTGGAGATCTTGTCCTTGAGGGCCTCATCGGAAAGGACCTCAACGGAGAGGCTAGAGGAGACAACCTTCACGGGGTCCTCCTGGTCCTTGACCAGGTGGATGTTGGCGAAAGAGGCGTAGAGAGCGCGAACGAGACCGGGGTAGTTCTGAATAATCTCGTAGATGTAGTCAGGGGTGAAGGTCTCGGAACGGAGACGGCGCTTCAGGTTAGAGAGAAGAGCCTGCTGAGCGTTGTTCTTAACATCCAAAAGCTCGGCAAGAGAGGCGTACTCAGGGCCCAATCGGTTGAGGAAGTGCTGGACGAAAACCCAAGCGGAGTGGGCGTAGACGGACTCTTGGAGGCTAAGCTGTCCGTCGAGGAAGAGGTTGTGGAACTTGTTGTGGGGGAGACAGTAGAGAAGAGAGACCTCCTTGGAGATCTGGTCGATAGACTCATCCCAAGAGGGGAACTGCTCGCGGCTCTCGGTGGTCTCAGTGGCGGGGCGAAGGTACACACTCATGACGGTGATACCGTTGGAGAACTGCTCGAGGTACTTTCGGGTGGAGGTGACACCGTAGTAGTGGTAAAGATCACTGAGGGCAGAGAAAAGGCCCTGGGCAGTGCGGGAGCGGAAGGCAAGAACCATTCGCTTCTCGGCGGTACCCTCAATGTCGAAGACCTCAATGACGGGACCAGCTCGGTTCACAGCAAGCTCAATGATGTCCTGGTAGATCTGCTTGGTGTTGACGGTGGCCTTCTGGAGGAAACCGTGGTCGGCGATGAGGTCGAGGTTGGTCTCCTTGGGGTCAGTCTCCTCAGGAGGAGTAGCAAATCGGCACTGGTAGACGAAATAGCATCGGAGAGTGGCCTTGGACTTGGGGCTCAGAAGAGCGGGAGATCGGAAAGTCTCAACACGGTACTTGCTGGAACCGGGGTGGTCGATGTACTTGGCCTCAAGGCGCTCCTCGTAGCGAGGACCAGAGATGTTGGTTCGACCAGCAACACTGGTGTCGATGTAGATGGCGTGGTCACTGGCCTCCATGTCCAGTCGGATCTCCTCCTCCTTGGCCTCACGGGCGAAGGAAGCAACCTTGGCGGCGTAGAGAGAGGTGATGTGGCTGGAGATGACATCTGGGGACTCAAGCTCGAAGTAGACATCATCGATGCCAAGGTTCTCATAGAACCACTCAATCTGCTCATCAATCTGGTGCTCAGGGACGAAACCAGCAGCCTGGATCAGACCCTTGACAGTCTTCTTCTGCTCAGACTTGCCAGTGAACTCGGGGGCAATGTAGCCAACGGTGGCAGATCGCAAAATGCGGTGACCGTTGCCGTTTCCATTTTGCAGAGGAACGGAGAAGTGGGTGGGCTGGGGAGAAGGACCACGGCTGGCCTCAGTGGCCTTGACGTTGGCCACGGGGTTGGCTGAAATAACAGTCATGTTGGATGGAGGTTCTGAATATTCAGGAAAAGTCTGAGAAGGAAACATGTCAGTTGGCGATTCTGTTATGTGCGCCATCTCGGCGAGATGCCTGGTTTGTAAAGTGGATTATGACGGTATGAACGCAAGATGGGAAAACGAATGAACAAAGACGTGGGGATGATGGAATGAATGAGACGAGATGAAAGCCAGCCCCGAGTGTCTTTTATAGACATTTGAGCTACAGCAAACAGCAGAGAAGTTGAAGATAACAGCTCTCACCGTCTCTAACCCGTAGCCGCCTTCAGCCATCGTCTCAATTAGAGGCTCGACCAAGGTTCAATGGATACGGGCCGCTGACTGCGCCCGTGATGTCAAGAACTCCAGGTCTCGTTCCAGGGCATCCATGTTTGCTGAACGCCACTAGATCGGGGACCTGAAAGTTGCTGCAGAGGCTGGGGCTGGTGCTGGTGCTAATTGCGGCTGCGAACCGAACTCAAAGCGATGCAAAGCAAAGCAATGCCTCAAGTTGACTCGACTCGTAGCTGGGCTAGAAGCTTATCTCTGATACGGAGCAGCCAAATACCGGTGTAAGCCGCCCGGGCCGGCTCTCGTATTCTCGCCATTGGATAGTTCAAATCAAGGGGGAAACCAATCAATGGGGCCAGTTTTGCGATAAGGGCAATTTTCTGGGGTCTTTGTGTAGAATGACGATGGGGCAGTGCCATAATAGTCAGATAAGACTTATCCGCTACTTACCGGCTTGAATTCAATCAGTCTTGTGACGATCACTTCGTCACTGAAAATAGTCTTCTTTAGTCGGGAATGCCGAGCTTTGCAGCGGGGCGTTCAAGAGAAAAAGGATGACAAGAAGAAGTTAAGCTATTCAAAAAAGAATAACTTGATTAGGAGGGTGTGTTGATGTTTCTCAGATGAGAGGAGGGTTGGTTATAGTTCTGACAGTGGTTAGCACATACAGGCAGACCTAACGCAGGAGTGCACGAACTCAGCGCAGCCATCCGTCAGCCCTGTCGTAAATAGAAGCTGAAGACAGTATGGACAAGAGATAACAAAAGCTCTCTTGATACGTCGAAGAAGAATGAGGTGATGAGGTTTCAAAGATCAAGCCAGGGGTGCTGGTATAGGATCTTTAAATAGACGAGATAGGAGGAGAATAAGGGGGTAGAGAGAGCTTCTTTGGATGAGGAGAAGCAATGCAAAGGTGGTTGTTTGTAAAACAAGAAGTTAGAGGTCAAATGACTTATCTCTCAACTTTCAAAGGGACCATGGGACTGGCGATGGAAGCTTTATATACTCCCAGTGTTAAAGTGTCTCTCAACGACGACCCAGAGAGTGTACGATGGTACATTGTACTTTACCTTTGCAAAGGGGTACGTATTCATTGACGGACGGTCCCCAGTCCTGTCTCCATAGGTATCAAACATCCATCGTCAACATCCATATTCGCTTCTCTTACACCGTACATACACCTGTCGGTTCCGAGTAAAAAGCTGTCACGCTGCCATAAAAAAAACCACATCCCTTGTAAGGTCTCCGTCTCCCGCTCACCTTGACCACACGCCCCTTCCACATGTGGGGCGGACCCTGCTGGAAGTTTACTGGGCATAAGACCGCCTGGTGTGTATTTGTTGCCTCCAGGCTCTTTGACACCGGGCGAGCCGGAGAAAAGAAATAGGTGTAAAGGCTACTGAACAGGTGCTGGAATAACCCCGCCACAGCGCTTCAGCAGCAGCAGCTGACTTGACTTATAGAATGGGCGTCCACATATGCAGCATATTCACAGGCAAAAACTTACATGTTCCTTGCCCGATTACTGTACCTTGCTTATTAGCCATATCGTAAACGTGATACATTATCAACAAAAGGAAACATTAAATAAACAAAACCAAAAAAAAAAAAGGTATCACTACCGGGCCGGTCGGTCAGAGAGAGCATTCACAATTTGGTACCACCCCCTCGTTGAACCGAACTGAACTGAAATGGACTTGAAGCGGATCCCCCCAGCTAAGCCCGCCAGAAGAGTCGAGAAAGAAAGAATTTTGTTTTGGCTGCAGCAACGCCCCCCGATCGTGATCATGACCTCACGGTGTACAACAACAAAAAAGTCCCATTCAATTACCCAATAGTGCCTCTGACCTAAACCTCAAGGGGAAGCCCTTATTTCTGAACCTGACCTGGACCAAGCGCCTGGTTCCTGGCCACCGTTCAATTCTGTGAGACTCGGTCCAGAGATAGAGCCCCCAGGAATGAATGAATGCCCAGAATTGTTGTTAGTGGGGAGAGAGAGGGAGGCCCGGTTATTCGAGGCTCTGCAATTTTGAATCCATCCATCCATAGAATCCCGCCCGCCTTTCTCCAGATTTTCGTTTGACATCACTAGTGCATATTGGGTTGCCAATGGGAGAGTTGTTTGGTAGACGTCAACTCTGCTGCCGTTATGAGATTGATATCTGGCAACTCCAGGCTTTAACTCGGGACACGTTTGAAATGTACAGCCTACAGCGTTGTTTGCAAGCCTTCTAGAGACTAACTACATTTCAAAGAATTTTACTCTCAACTCATAATAAAGAGCCTCCATTCTCATAACTTCGATAACGTAAGTCTACACAACTATCCTTGCGCTATGCATGCAAACGGCACCCCGCAGTTAACCTGTTTTGTTCACCCAAACGGTGTGGAGGATGGTGCAATTCACTCACCTCGCCCACCTTTGTTTGGCCTCCGGCTGGGAGTCTTGTCTCTGCGAGTCATCGTCAATGGCAACTTCGTGACACGCAGATCCTACCTTGAATTCCGGTTTTTTCAGTATGCTAAGATCTCTCAGGTTTTTGCAAAGCTTCGAGAACAAACATTGGCATCGCTCATGTCCCGCGATCTTGGTTCGTCTGCATTTAACGTTTTCAGTACGCTTGAAATGATGTATTCGTGATGTACCTGCTCCCTATGGATGATGAGCATATAGACTTTGGTCGAGCTTAACAATCTAGCACCGTACAGTTAGGCGTACGAAACGGTCACATCAACACAAACGGTAATTCACAATCAAGAACGTGCTGCGTTCAGCTAGCTTCAATTGGAGTTTTTGGGGTCCATCTAGGACCCGTTGTAAGCAATTATCACGCAGTTTGCAGACTGAATTGGCTTTAATGGACCGCTGTAGTGAGGAACTGTGTCAGCTCAAGGTTTGCATTGTGTAAGATAATGCTGGGATTTCGCATCAGCCAAGAAAGGATACACCTTGGTTGGTTCGAGGTCTACCAACAAGCGGCGAATGCCTCACTTCCCATCAATCAATCCTTGCTCATTAGTAGAACACGTTCTGCGCCATCACAATTTGCGCCTCAGTCAATCAAGGGCATGTTTGTGCCTGAATTTAGAATACACGACTCACTACCCCAGACGGGAAGCTGGTGTTGAATCTGACCGCAGCAAGCAAAGTCAAAAGAAAACCTAGCACCTAGCGAAAAAAGCTTTCCATACCCCAGACAATAGACCGAAATCTGGCTCACCTGACCGAATAAAACCAGTGCTCACCGAAACTTCCAGACCTTATAGGCTTGACCGATTTTAAGGGGGAAGATCACGGGGCCGACTACTAGTCTCGATTTCCAGGGCGAATAACTGCAATCGGGAGAAGATCCATTCCCCAGATCCAGTTACGGTAAAGATCATGAAATTTGCAGAGATGAGTTGTCAAGGCGATAGATCCTGTATCTAACTTACACCCTTCCCTTGCCTTCCCCATGGTTCAAGGCACAAGTAGGAGCACAGCGCAGCTGTTGGTTGAATCTTTACTGCGATGTACTATGTATCACTGGAAGAACCGGAGCACGACAGGGATTCCTCCGGCCGACGCGGGGCCGCTTGTTCGGTACTTACGTACAGGTACCATCTCCGGCGTGCCATCAATGATGACAATGACACAATTGTTGAGGTCGAGGGTCGCCGAGCAGCATTTGACTGCAGCACGAGGTGTTTGTTATGTGTCTATCACGGAACGAGGAGGAATTATGGCATAAGACTGAGAGTTGCACAGCATAACTAACTAACATGGTTTCTGACGATGGCAGAGTTTGCAGAGGTTCGTCTTGTCTGGCCTCAGTTGTGTCTCATGATCAATTGGAGCTGTAATGAAAACGCCCAAGCTTTGATTAAGAACGGGAAAGGGAGCTTCCCTTTCTCCAATACCCCAGACTCCAGTTCTTCCCCTCAATGCTTTGACCTTCATTCCCCCTCTTCCTCCCCGAGTTACTCTATAAATGTTACGCAAGAAGAACACGAAGATGTGCTCTTGTCCCACAAGGAACGGAGCCGGCACCCACACGGAGGACAGCAGAGCCCCGGACTCCCCCGGAAGAGCCCCACACGGCCGAGGACCGGCGGCACCGAAATGGATTTGGCCAAGGCCTTTTAGACTTGGATCTGGATTTCTATTACCCCCAGGTTTTTCCCATGACTCCAGTTTCCCCCGGCCTAGATCTGAATCTGGGCACAAGGACAGGATAGGACAGCAGAAGGAGAAAAAAAATTTCAAGGCTTTTTCCCCACGGCCCGCTTCTCATCTCATCTCCCGTTCCATTGTCCATTTCTATTACCCCCGATTTACTTGATCTTGCAGCACTCGCGACAGCCACCGTTTCCCTTTGTTGCATCGCACGTCCAATGGCCCAACTTTAACACCTACAGGCCAAACCTCTAGAGGAAATGGTATCCATTGCATTACGGTAGAGTAAAGCACCTGCGAATTGCGTGCTTGCCCTGTGCCCACTGTAGTCAAGCTTTTTGTGCTGTTGCTGTTGCTTTTGCTTTGCCGCCGTCTCGTGGCCCTTTTGGTTTGTCATGGGCGTCTCTTGGTTAGCAAATCTTCCCTGTATTTTCTTTTGCACTGCACCCCGCATCCGGCGCTTGGATACGGATGTCTTTTAACGCGTCACGAGGTGGGCAGAAAAATAAGACAGATCAAATACATACCCCCGTTTTACAAGGGGGTGTGGCTAGAGCACTCATTCATTGGAGCTGGTTCAGCGAGTGAGGCGCGTTTGTTGACGACAAGATCGAGGCCACGATGTTCAATCTTTGATGTTGAGCTTCTCGTGATCTGATACTTTTAATTACTATTGCACATGCCAATCGACCTGTCAGTTGACTTTTGTGTCTTGGAAGGATTGTGTAGGATGCATAGCCAAGGAATAACCTTACACGATATGATGCTGAGCATACCCTGAAGGCTGAGAAGGACAATATCATCATCTCGAATCTAACTGCAACCTGTGCCAGAGTCACAAATCTGCCAGCTTCCGTTGGATCCTTCTCTTTCTTTCGTGGTATCTAAACATCAGACCACTGTTGCTATCATGTTTTACAGACCCTGAACGCATTGAACAATTCATCGGACTATGACGTGCCGTCCCAACATTGAATGTATCATGATCATTTCCATGTCTGGCACAATTACCCACTGAAGGTTCCATTATTACCGTCAGCCGCTTGTCGACGGTTACTGAACGTCACCAAGTTTCTGTGCTCCGTTGCGATGCGTCTTGTTCTGTCTCCACCCTGCTGCCTCTTTGGGCACCGTATGCGACATGCTGCTGAGTGTGTGTTACCCACCTCTTCTTTCAAGCTTCCATTTTCTTTTTGGACCTGGTCATGGAAGTTTCTATTTTTGCTTATCCTCTAAGCACAATCCCGTCAGTGAGTAGTTGCAGCTTGCGTACTCGCAAAGCCGCCATTTCCGATCGGGTTTCAAATGAGGCAAGTAATCGGCCCTCTCGTGTTTGGTATCATTGTTATTGCATTATATCAACTATACGTCTACAAATAACACGTACCTGAAAGTCTCAAAGTAAATTGGGATACACACCGTTCTCAATCTCTGTCTGCACCTGGATGGAATACTCAAAGGAGCAGCCAATCAGGCAGTCCAACCCTCAACTAGCCTAACCTGGGGACAAACTGGCAATCTTCGGCATAGTCAATTCTGCTTCCCAATTGAGAAAATCTGCTTGTTGTTCTCGAAACATATTATTCCTACACATACTCTATGTATCCCTCAGGTACCTGCAGTACCTTGCTGGCATCTAACCGGTCACCTTTTAAGGTGCCACCAAGTGGAATGTTGGGGAAGAGTTTTCCGCGACGACGGCAGCTAGTGGTTGATCGAAGGGCCCCCAGAAACGCCTAGACAATGATATTCCCTGAGGATTCGCAATTGGTGAGCAATCGACTCCACCATCCAGAATCATGCTGCCCTGTTTGTGGGTAATCGACCATTCATACCCGGCCGAACTTGCTGCTGGCTCCCCCAGAGATCCTCAGGTACCGTCTGCGTACTTGAGGTCTTGTGGCCCATTACACTACACCTTCAGCCTCCCTTAGCTAAAACCAAACCGCATGGATCAAGACCCATATGGATGCTTTTTGGGTGCACCGTCCGGGGGTAAGGGTCGCCCGTGCATAGTCACGATAGCTTCATGTCCCTCACCTTGACGAGTGACAATCCTCCACAGAAATTAGAGCCCATATCTGGCGTCTTGCGGTGAGGAGAAGCAGCTAGCTTCGACGAACCGGCACATTCAAAAGCATCACCCGGAGGCTGTGGTTACCAAAGAATGGAGCTCTTCCTAACCAACCGACGGGGTTGGGTTTATGATAATGGACACGCTATGAGGGTACATATTAATTGCTGAGGCTACATATCCAAAGCTACGTTGAGGAGCTATCCCTGTAAATCTGAACTGAAACATATGTCCTTTTACTCTTCGCTTAGGTACTCCCTGAACCTACTTGTTGACTTTACGCAGACGAACGGCGCAGACACGTGCTGGTTGCAAATGTGACCTGGTGCATTTTTTTAATCCAGGGTTTAACAAGAAACCCGACATTGACTGATTCGAAAGAAGAAGGAGAAGAATAAACAATAGAATTTAGTGTTCACGAAGTTCTGTTCGCCAGCTCTAACTAGGAAAAGGTACATTCAAAGACTGTTCAAGATAGTCGGGATAGGTTGCCTCTTGTGTACAGGCCTCCTACAGTTATCATCAACTTCCCCAGATCATCAAGCTCCTTTCGGTGCCGACGGCCCAAGCTCTTTCTTCAGAGATTTGGTACGTCCCTCCGGTACCGATTAGCCGGTGTCGTGTCGTGCTATACCTGTGTAGTGCTTGTCATGCATCTGCCACTGGAGATCTGGACAATGTCGTTCCTGATCTTCTGAGGCTTGGCTACCCAGCCGATGTCTGAGTGTATCGTCCAATCGGTGGTTTCGTCCCCTGCCGCTCCGCTTCTTCATAGTACAATAATTATCACAGCCTCGATACTCTGTACATTTGCAGAGGTTACACGAACAACATCACACGGCATTGTCTGGTATTTTTAACGAGATTTCATGGGGATCACGAGGTTCGTGCTTGTACGATTGGCCTTCAATGCCTCGCAATCCAAAACCCTTGTGTAAATTGGATATTGCATCCGGCATACTTTTACCGCTTCGTCACGACTATTCATGTCGCATAGTATACGTAACCTCCCTGCATCTCAATGCTTCGAAACGGGTTGGGAGTAGGTCACGATGCCAGATGTTTAATTGCCAATGGTTTAGTCAATTGACGAGCTCCATCAGAGGTCATGTGTGTTGTCCCCTTAGAACAGGGGAAACCACAAATTACGTACTAGTGTCTCTGCTTACACGATACGACAACCAACGTCTCATTGAGTTTTGAGGTTCTCTTGAGATCTCCCATGGCATTCTGCATGCCCTCATGTGACGTTTTACCATTTCTTTTTGTTCCTGCTCATTTCGTCCTGTCCGGAACTTCGAGCGAGAACACATGATCAACCTATGAATGAAATGATTGATCTGTGGCTGGCTGCAAGTACTGAGAGGAGCTTTGGCATCCTATCATGGAGCAAGTGCAGTTATAGGTTTTATTGTTCGTACTGGCTTCTTTCAAAGTTTACCTGCTCTAAGCAGCCAGCGCAAACTTACAAAAGCATCACGGCCACATATTGGAAGCGAAATTGTCTCCCAGAAGAAATTTAACAAGCGAACTCGTGGAGCGCCACAGGTCACGCCTCGCTTCCGTAAGATCTTGATATAAGTTTATCCCAGCCCTCGGCTATTTAGTTTGAGTTGAAGTAACAGACCTTAGTTATGTCGCAAGCTCTCATACTATGGTAACCTGGACGATAAAGCGTTGTCCCCTTCATATAGAGTCTGGCTGTTACTGAAATCTGTGGGCCTGGTTTACAAGAACATGTTAAAGAGCCACAGGCCGCTTTTCAAAAGAAGCCACTGGGCGGAAATGGTTACCTAATCCATTTCTTTGCGTTATTGGAGTCAAATGTTGACAGCTGAGGTTTGGTGTGTTTTATTGTTCAAACATATTGGCCGTTATGATGGTGAAGCAACTTTGGACAACAAGACCACTTATACAGCAGCATTATACTACTCAACAAATCTTTCCTATCCGCTTAAAACGTAATTCTTTGTACAATTCATCTCTCCCAAGCGTCCTAAATACAGGAACGATGGGATCATATTTCTTTAATTCATTTCAATGGTCTTAAGAATTTTAATAAGAAGTCGTTGGATTGATCAAGATGATGCAATAGGATAGCACGTGATGATGACCGATCAATTTTCGGCTAAACCAGGGATCTGAGCACTGAAGCTTGGAGCGCCCAACGTCCAAGAAAAAAATCGTGACGCACGTCAACACCTCCAACCAGTCGTCGAGAGAATTACACTTCGCTTCGAGACTATTTATCAAAAGTCGCAAAATCCAGTCGAGCTAAATCTCAGCTTTGACTAATTTCTCTTGTGCCGGACAGTCCAAAGTTGTTGCACTTCAGCGACTACTTCTCACGACAAAGCCCTCCGACAGGCTTTTTGATATCTTGAATACCTCTCTGTCCTACACATCCCACCTTCCAATTAATCAAAATGGTTACCCTTACTGAGGTCGAGGACGAGCACTTCCAGCACGGTCAGGCTGGCCCTATTGAGGAGGATGAGGATGACTACTCGGATACTGGTAGGAGCTAACCCCGCGCCTGGAATCACTTGTGCGATATCGTGCGTACTAACTAGATTCGCAGATTCCGAGATTTCCAACGAATCCGACTACGACCCTTCAGAAGAGACTCTCGCTGAGCGACTATATGCGCTGCGCGATATCGTACCTCCCACTACCCGCTCTTGGATCTCCGGCAAGGCCACCTCTGTCGGAAACGCCGCCTGGAGCGTTCTCTCTTTCAGCGGCAAGGGTGCTTGGGTCATCACCACCTCTGCCCTCTTCTTCGGTGTTCCTTTCGCCCTATCCTTCGCCGAGGATCAGCAACTCACTGCCATGGAGCAAGAGTACAACATGCGACAAAGCGGCAGCGAGCTTCTGACTGCTGGCTCCGAGCAGAGCACCGCCGATCAAGTTGGCGCTGCTCTCGAGGGCAAGCCCGCCCAGCCTTCTCTGTAAACGACCAGCTTGGTGTCACATCATTCGACAAAAACCTCGACCTTACGTTTCTGGGTATGAGGATATTTTAGACGGCGCGCCTTTTATTGCCGGGCGCAGTCGTTGTTGGGCCGCAAAAAAAGAAGTACGGCTTTCCAAGTGTACAATATCTATTCACGGCGTCAATGGCCAACGGAGAGCCCATGACAGATGCAATTGGGCTGGACCGGGAGGAACGAGAAGCGTAACGCATCCATGGCGCATGGTTACCGGTGTAAAGTATAGGGTGGGGTTGGTAATGACTGCGATCTCATCTCCAGGAAAGGCGGTTTCACATGTATTTTATCACATTAGAGATGTATCATTGATGAATTATGTGTGAGCTTTAATCCAAGCTACAAACTGTTCTTGGTTCCAGCAGTTATGGTTGACGTTATGAACAAGCGTGGTGGTACAAACTTATTGGGCGTTTAGTGCGGATGAACTGTCAAACTACGAAACCAAATCCACTGTGATCATGTTTATGTAGACATAGTGTTACAATTAAGACCTTGGATGCGCAATAATTGTTAGGTGATGGGTATGTAGGTAGGCTGTAAGTTAAGCCTCAGGTTCAGGGTAAGAGGCTCCTTGGTGTACCTCCACCGATCCGCATTTCACCTATACACCATCTTGTGTCGTGTCTGAGACTGCATTTCTCGCTTCTATTTGCTGAGAGGGAATTGAAAAAAAAACCATGGACTACGTCAAATTGCCAAAGATAGAAGTTAGTTAGTCCCTCTTATCACATGTTCCAGCACTAAACAATTTCAATAGCTTCATGCACATCTGACTGGGAGTATCTCACGCCAGGCTCTCCATGAGATATGGCTACGCAAGAAGGAAACAGAGGACACAAATCTCGAGGATCCCTTGATCGTTATGCCAGAAGGCAAACACGACTACAACCTGCAAACGTGAGAACACCTAGATGCAGACTTTTAAATTCGCAGGAAGTTATCGGGTCAAGAACCACTGACAATCCTTTCGCTCGTAGCTTCTTTCCACTGTTCAGCAGTTACATCTACAATCTCGTAACTGACGAAGAATCTGTTCGCTACACTACCAAGTCCGTTCTGGCCGATTTTATGAACGATGGCATATGCTATCTGGAGCTTCGGACGACACCCCGTAACACCCCTCACCTCACAGCAGAACAGTACATCGCAACTCTTGCCGACACAATCTCATCATTCGAGCATGAGAATCCCCAGCTCCACACACGTCTCATTCTATCGATCGATCGGAGGCACACGCCCGAGCAGGCTAAATCTACGCTCCAATTTGCTCTGAAATATCGCGATCAAGGAGTCGTTGGTCTAGACCTCTGTGGTGACCCAACAGCCCGGCCCAATGGTGAGATAAGTGTCTTTACACCTGTATTCCAGGAGGCGAAGAGAGAAGGACTGGAAATCACAGTACACTTTGCCGAAGCTGAAGCCAGCGGCTCCAAGGAGGAGTTGAGTACACTGCTGTCGTGGGAACCAGGTCGTCTAGGCCATGTGATCTGGGAAGACGAAGAGACGAAGAAAGAGATTGCGAGACGAGAACTGTGCCTAGAGCTATGCCTGAGCTGTAATGTGAAGGCTGACATGGTTCTTGGTGGGTTCGAGGGCCACCACTTTGGCCACTGGAGAGGAGTTAAGGGGCCAAAAATCTCACTCGGCGTAAGTTTCCGAAGACACAACTTGTCAACTACTGAAGTATCGAGGAGCACTAACAACGATAACAGACTGACGACGTTGGTGTGTTTGGAAGCCCATTGTCTAATGAGTATACACTCGTTGCACAGCACTTTGGCCTTGATCGTCAAGCTATATGTGACTTGGCAAGACAGCCCATTGATGGAATTTTCGGAGGTGAACAGGAGAAAGAAAGGCTGCGGCGCATCATGTGGACACAGTGAAGCAAGGTTGGAAGGTCCAGCAGAGGAAGAAAGAGAGAAGTCTCGTTCTTATTCAAGACATAGAAGTATCGTGTGGAGATCGTGAATACTGAATTTCGTGGTATCTACATGTTCTTAAAATGTGAATTATTGTACAAGTTTTTACTCTTGGATGGTTTGTTTTTCTTGGTAGCAGAATGGACGAAGCATCAAGTCAATTCTTACTGCTGAGCGCTAACAAATGTGAGGAGAGAAGTTGATATCAAACCTAAATCAGGGGCATCTCGTTTTCTTCCGTCAGGCATAACACATGCAATCGATCCTCCCCAATCAAACGCCGTACTTTTTGGTATGTTTTCATCTTGGTCCGAAACGCTGACCGCGCCCATATACTCCCAACTCGTTTTCATTCCGTCATCCATATCTTCGTCATCAGTGCATGCCAGGCGGCGGGGTCTCGAGGTCTACAGCCTCAACCTTGACACGCTGGTCATCACTTTGACGGACAAGGTTCAGGAAGTAACGAGAGGCACGCTCGCTCTCGCCCTTGACCTTGATAGTCTCTTCACGTTTGGCGCTCAGATCCTTGAGGCTCTGGTCCAGGCCGACTCGAAGGTTGTCAGCAGGAATACGAAGGACCTTGCGGACAGAGGAGGAAATGCGAGCAGAGTTAGAGTGGACATAATCCATCTCCGCAAGCTGAGTAGAGATCTTGGTGGCGAGACGAGGAGGGAGAGAGTTGGGAATTTGCTGTAGAACATAGGCGGAGGCGGCAACAGCTGTATATAGTTAGCAAACATGCAACGAACTAGATTTGCAATTGACTCACCAGCTACGAGAATACCAGGGATGATGAGCTGGCGTAGGTTCTCGTTACTCAAGATTCGAGTTGCCGTGATGGCCTGGTCCATCCATGTGTTCATTCCAATCATCCGTGGCACTACTGCACCAGCAATTGTCAGAGCCATACCGGTACCGGCGAACTTTTCCTGTCGCTGCAGCAGCGTTGTCCAGTCGACAAAGTCAGCAAACTCTGTAGGAATATCAACCTGGCGAGCAAGAGCATCTCGCTTGCGGCGGAACATGACATCAGGTCGGAACTGGAGGTTTTGGAACTCATCGCCCACATGAAGAATGCCCAGTTGCTTAATAGCATTGACACCATAGACAGTCTTGCTGCGAGCATACTCCTCACAGTTCGCCACTGAATCAGCGATCCGGGAAAGCATAGCTTCTTTAAGGTCCTCGGCATATTGGAAAGCGCTCCAAATACCGGGGTAAGGTACGTCGTAGTGGCTGCTTCCAGAATGAAGGATGGCCGAGTTAAGAGTGTTACGGGTGTAATCGTAAACTTCCTTGCACGTATCTTCGACATTGGCGTCCACTTTCTCGCTGACCTCTGAGCGTGCTCGTCGACTGGATTCCAGCTGAGGCTCGAGCTCCCTAAGCTCCTGTGTTACTCGCTCCAACTCGGACTGAGCGACTTCCTGGTTGACAGTCGCAAGAGTGTTGACATCGTTCAGGATGTTAAGAAGATAGGTTCGAGCTGGTGCAAGCTTCGATCGTGCACGCTTTTCGAGCACAAATCTTCGCAGGGATTGCTCAAGAGCCTCGAAGTCTCGGACCTTGTCGAGATCCTTGCCCTTACCCTTGTCGTCGCCATCACCAGGGTCGCCAGCGCCTCCACTTGAGCTTCCACTGCCGCTACCGCCAGGGCCTCCCGGGGGTGTTGGGCCGACAGGAATAGCATTACTTGAAACAAAGTGTACAAGTTCCGATGATTCTTTGTGTGTTCGGGGGCTAAGTCCAGCAACTTGGTCGAGCACCATTTTCTCACATCGTTTCTTGTCCCGAATGACATCAAATCCATTGACGACAATGAAGATGTAAGCCTTCTCAGCCGCGGCAGCCCAGATAAACTCCTTGGCAGATTGTGTGAAGTGATTGGCAGCGGAGACCACGAAAACTACTACATCAATCTCCTCCTGTCGAGCAAAGATAGCTGTCGTCTTGGTTGTGTCGGAGTTGAGACCAGGGGCGTCAATCAAAGCAATATCCACCACGCCGTTGTTCAACAGGGATTCGTCAATGCTTCGGCTATCCTTGACATAGATTTTGCATTGGGTATATGTCTCGTTGTCGATAACGAGATTCTCTAATTCCTTCAGCGAGAACACATCGTAAGTCGACTCGTCATTTCGATCGTAGGGTACGTCCTTGTGCACGGCATGCACCTCTTCCACACCCGAATTCTCTCTCGCATCAAGCACTTCACAGAAAATAGCAGTACAAGGCTGCTGATCTTCAGGAAGGACCTTGCGACGCAGCAGAGCGTTACAGAATGTTGACTTTCCAGCATTAAGATCACCTGTAATAAGAACCTTACTGGCGGTATCTTCGATTCGTTCACGGAGGGCAACAAGGTGCTTGATGCTGGTGCTGATTTTCCCATCGAGTAGTGCCGCAATCGAACTTTTCTCAAGCGAGTGAACAAGCTCGGTCTGGTGAAGGGCTCCAAGCTTGAGATCCAACTTCAATATAGAAAATTCTTGGGCGATCTGAGGTGAGACAAGTCGTGGTTCGGGTGTCGATCGGTGTTCGGCGGCTCGGCTCGATTCGGCAGAACTATCTTCAACGGTAGTCATAGAACGTCGCAGTGCAGGGTGATGATGTGACGATGGTATGCCGTCCATGCCTGTGTGCGAGTGGGCGAAAGCAGGTCGGGAGGCTTCGGGGGAGTCACGGCGTGCTCGCTGAACCGAGGGGTAGTGGGCGGGCCAAGATGCATTCATCTCCTGGAGGTTTTGAAGCAGCTCGAGCACTTTGTTGATGGAACGACCAAGGGTTGCACGATGAGCATTATACCACATCTGGTGAACAGCACCTGATGCAGGCCGGTCGTGATGCATGGTCATATCCCATGCTGCAGCAGAAGCCATGGAACGCTGCTCATCGCCAGCTATACTTCCACCATAGCCCGAGTCGACGTCAAGCATGCTCTGAAGTCGAGCAGCATGCTCAGATGTCATACCATTGCCAACGGTCATATACTGGACACGGGAAGAGTCGGCAGGCGGAGAAGCGTGGTTACTGTTCGGCGCATTGGCATGACCATCATCGGAATCGTTTTCTTGTTGCATTCGGGCCTTGCCCTTGCCGTTACCGCTGAAGTAATCTTGACTCATTTTGACGCGGCGAATTTCACTTCGAGCGGCATATTTCGCACGAAGAGCAGAATGAGAAGATATATTCGAAACTGCGATGTTGATGTAACGATGGGCGGTCGGGTGTCGAGAGAGAGGCGAACAACTCAGTCAACGATGGCTCCACTTCTGCATGATTTTTGCTACGTACCGATGTCCGATTTGATTGGCGACGGTGCGCGGACCACGCGGGCTCTTATCTTATCCTAGCCTTCCAAGGCTCGCGCTGGCCGAGACCAGACCGATTACGTAGAGAGACCTAGTTTCCGACGACGACACGGCCAGGCCAGCCCATATCACGCATCTAGGCTTGGACTTTTTCCTGCTGCCTCGCGATCACTGTAGCCTGTTTTCTCTGTTACTTCAAAGGACCTACTTCTCCATTGCGGATACCTCGACATTCTCCTTCGACCACCCCATCCTCTCCCACCGATCCACGAAGACTGCCCCGCTCACCATGAATGTAAGAGCAGCGGTGTCGCGCAACCGCATAGCGCGCTCATGATAACTAATTCGCTCAATGCATAGATCCTGGAATGGGCATTCGGAAAGCGCATGACGCCTGCGGAGCGTCTGCGCAAGAACCAGCGCATGCTCGATAAGGCCATTCGCGAACTTGATCAGACACGAGTTAAGCTGGAGAAGCAAGAAAAGACACTCATCCAACAAATCAAGACAAGCGCCAAGAACGGGCAAATGGGTGCTTGTAAGATCCAAGCAAAGGATCTGGTTCGTACGAGACGATACGTCGAGAAGTTCTACAGCATGCGCAGTCAACTACAAAAGATTTCACTACGCCTTCAGGTATTTAATGGCTGCGTTTGAACCCGGTATAGCAAAAACTAATCGGCAACGCTGTAGACATATAGAACGAACGAAGATATGATGCAAGCTATGAAGGGTGCTACCAGGGCCTTGGGAAGCATGAACAAGCAGATGAACCTTCCTCAACTCCAACGAATCGCTATGGAATTTGAGCGCGAAAACGATATCATGGATCAACGATCAGAGATCATGGACGATGTGTTCGACGATGCCATGGATGTGGGGGTTGAAGAAGAGGGTGACGAGGTGGTAGAGCAAGTCTTGGAAGAAATTGGTGTGGATTTCAATCAAGCAGTAAGGCGAACCTCTTCACATTTTGGGATCTCTGGTGCTGACTTAACTTACAGCTCGGTGAAACTCCTACTGCATTGGGATCTGCAGCAGTACCCGAGGGCAAGATTGCCCAAGCAGTAGGCGGCGGCGGCGGTGGTGGTGGCGGTGGTGGTGACCCCGTCGATGATGATCTTCAAGCAAGACTGGATAGTCTGCGGAAGTAGATGAGTTGCAGAGCGTTCGAGAAGTCTTTGGTGGTTTGTTCTAAGCATCTCAGCCCGATGGTGTCGGGTGAAATGATCGTCCATCTTGACCAGTCGAATCATGCAGCAAGGTAACATGTTTGATAAACAGCCGATCTATGGTCGGAGGAAGAGATTGGCGACTTCATGGCGCTATGTCTGTCAGGGTGCATTGGTGTCCGGAGCACTGTATTATAATCCTTCAACTTTTCAACCTTTTCTGTGCTTTATAGAAAACTATATTCGGTTTCTTACGGATTCTGCGTAAAAAATTGCTGGCTGTTTGGTCATTTCACGGTATGTGCTGTAGGGTATTCTTGGTCTTGGATGAAACCGTATATTGAGTTTTGGTATAAGTTTCGTTTGTTAGGCAGACTGTTGCAGGGTCCGGGTCTTGTTTGGATTCATGCCAATTAATGCAGAATAACCTCAACATGAAAGCGCATAAGGCCAGGCGGATGTTCTATGACAAAGGCATCGATGCATCTATGGAGCTCGCTTTATCGGTGTATTAGGAAACGCCTATTTATGTCGGATAGACTGGTAACCATCTGGCCGACGGCAGTCTCGGAGTTACACGTGTACAGTGGACTACGGATCTAGAGGCTGGCCTCAAGAGCCTGGATCTTATGGGTAAACTAACACCGAGTTTTGACTACATCTCACCCGAATTGTCAAATATGGTAAGTAGGTAGGGAGATAGGTTCTAATATTATCTTCGGATGTCCCGGCGTCAACTTGGTTAACTTGGGTTTCTGTATCACAAAGAGGATATATCCTACCTAGGTAATGATCTTTACTGTATTCTCGAAAAAGCAGACATGCATTTTTGGGAGCTGATTTACTATCCTAAATAATAGCCTAATAGAGGTCGAACGCTTTCCTGCCCGATAATCATGGGTCAAGATCCAGTTGTCCATCTGCACAGCGCTAAGCCGCGCGCTCGTAAGCCAGTGAACGTCACTAAAGCGTGGATACGTCAGTGGCCAACAACCAGTGAGGGTCTTGGGTCAACTAAGCGCAGGTCCCCCGCCCCCACTGGCCCTGGCTTTTGATCAGGGTAGCTCGCCAATCCGTCGTCTTTGCTTCACCTCAGTCAGCTCTACTGCTAGCCCCAGGTTACCCGCCCAACTGAACTGAACGTCCAGTCTCAACCAACCTTACTCTTCATCAACTACGACACCACTTTGCACTTACCCGTCTTGTATTAAGCCATAACTCAACTCGATCCTGCTCTTCCAGGTTTTCTACAGGGCTTCCTCTTTTCTCCTGTGAGCATCCCCAGCGCCTTGTTCCAGTCGAAATACCCTCTCATTCTTCACCATCGAGGTACGTTTATCTGCTGGTTTGGTCACCGTATTGGTGAACATTGAATCCTTTGAATACATGCGTTTGTTCTCTTTTTGATTTCTCTTCCCTCCCTGTTGCTCCAGCACCCGGCCGTTGCGCTCGTGGTTTACGTTTGTATGTCACTGTCCCCGCCAGTGCAGCCATCCCCCCTCGTGGCGCCTACGTCACGTTCCTCTGACCTACGATGCGCTCTGAAGCATTGCGCTTCGACAGCATTCACTGAACACTGCACTATCATTTCCTACAGACTTTTGTCGCAAGTTAGTTCAAGTGCTTCGGATGTGTTGTCTTACAACTGATACACCGAAGTGAAGACAGCTGGAAGCAAGCTTATCGGCGATTCGCGGGCTTAGCTACATCTTCGATACCTGTCCATGATACATCTACATACACTTATCATCCTCTTGTTCTTTTCATCTGTTGATGCTTGGCAGCATAGAATAAACTCTCAAGTCTAATTTCTCTAACTCTTCCAGGCCAACTTTGCGCCGACGAATCATAGACGCCAAGCTGGTCGAGACCAGCACCCCGCCCCCTACGTTTCCCACAACGATACACTTTCCAACCGCTACCGTAACGGCTCGCGTGTAGCCACCCTCCAAAACCCCAGATCCGAAGGACGACATCAACGAATTCGTCATTCAACAGCATCAATCGTGCTGATAATTTATCCATCTGCGCCACGCCACCTAGCTTTACTCTGATCCTACCACAAGCTGGCGAGCAACAAGCGTCGCAGTCTCTCCTCGACTGGAGGAAGTCTGCTGAATAGAATGTTTGGTGGCAGTTCCAACAACTCAGCGGGCAACAAATCCGAGAGCGATTCGAAATCTGATAAATCTCCTTCTCCCGAGCCCGGCTCAGGCCCTAGTGCCCCTGCTCCCATCAAGACAACTGATCAGGCTGCGAGCGGTGAAAAACGCAGTGGAAATGGCAGCCCTCCAACTCGCCAGGACATCGGCGGCCCGACCGACAAGAAACGCAGAAATAGCAGTGTCAGCAGCCGGGCCAGTAGCCTTTTGGCTTCTGCGAAGAACTCACTCAACTTCTCTTCTCAGAGCAGTCGCAGCGGAGGCTCCGAAGTGAGCTCGCAGACACCTCTTCAGAAGCTTGGCAAACAGGATCCTGCTCTTGCTGTACCTCAGGGTCAACATAACAACTCCGCTGGAGATTCCGTACCTGGACCCAAATCTACATTTCGTGTTGGCGTTTGGGAAGATAGGAACAAGAAATGCCGCCGAACTATGGAAGACACGCATGCTTTCCTGTACAACTTTGTGCAAACCCCGGCTCTCAACGACGTGTCAGCAAAGGATAAACCCGAAGGAGACAGCCGAGAGTTGGCCACTTCTGATATGGTTGAGTCAGACAATGGCTACTTTGCTATCTTTGACGGGCATGCAGGTACATTCGCTGCTGATTGGTGTGGCAAAAAGCTACATATTATTCTTGAGGAAATCATACGCAAGAATCCTAATGCTCTGATTCCTGAAGTTTTAGATCAGGCCTTTACGGCTGCCGATGCGCAGCTTGAAAAATTACCCCTCAAGAACAGTGGCTGCACTGCCGCGGTTGCAGTGTTGCGCTGGGAGGATCGGGCCTCAAATGATCGATCCGCCATTAAGTCGGCCAAACCAGATGAGCCCATCGAAATGGACAAGGCCAACGATGGAACGCCCAATGAAGAGGCGACCGAAGCCACACATTCCAAGGGAAAGGGCAGCGGACGGCAGCGAGTACTGTATACTGCGAACGTCGGCGATGCTCGCATTATTCTTTGCCGAGGCGGAAAGGCCCTGCGACTTTCTTACGACCACAAGGGCAGTGACGAAATCGAAGGCAAACGCATTGCGGCAGCCGGAGGGTTGATTCTCAACAATCGGGTTAACGGTGTCTTGGCCGTGACTCGTGCCCTTGGCGACGCTTACATGAAGAAGCTCGTTACCGGCCATCCGTATACCACTGAAACGGTCATCCAGCCTGACAGTGATGAGTTCATCATCATTGCTTGTGACGGAGTAAGTTATGTCCCTGATTACACTTACGAGGACCGATTGACTGACCATTTTAGATCTGGGATGTATGTAGCGACCAGGAAGCCGTTGACCTTGTCCGCAACGTAGAGGACCCTATTTCAGCCTCAAAGCAGCTTGTCGACTATGCGCTGAACCGCTTCAGCACCGACAACTTGTCCTGCATGGTCGTTCGGCTGGACCAGAATAAGGAGGCCGCAGTGGAGGTGGAAGGCGCAGCGTCCCAGGTCAGTGAGGCAGACAAAATTGTCAGCGAGACTAAACAGAAGATCGCAGAGGGTACGGCGCCCGCTGTCGGTGTATCAGCAACCAGCAACGCGCCTCAGTCCGAACACCCTATAGCTGTCCAGGAGGGCGATTTTGTGCCAACCTCTCTGGATGACATAGTGACCGAGGAACCTCCCCATGTTGCAAACCCTAAGTCGGACGACGTGCCTATACTGAATAAGGCGGCCGTTGAAGAAGCTCGGAAGGACAAGCCAGTGGAAGAGAAACCGGTTGAAGAGAAGCCCCCTGGGCAGGAATAATTCATGGACATCGACTCAAACATAAAGCATTATAAACATAGGCAAGCTAGTTATTTGGTCTCAACTGTACTCTGAGAACGGAATATGGATGCAATGGGCTACTACGTGTCCCTAGCATAACGCTCGCCACACTCTATCCTTGGATTGCAGGCTGTAAGGTGCGGACGAACATGATGTGCAAACGAAGGTGCTCTTATGGGATTTGTCTCACGACTCAATTCACGCAAAGCTGAAGAGAGCCTGAGTAGTATCACGGTGTTTCTATCGGCTAGTTAAGCAGTGTCGTACATGCAAGACGAGAAGGAGTATGACACAGTCGTTACAGTGTATCACTGTATCAATAACGAATATATTTACGACTTCAAAGAATGTCGACGGTGTTTTCTACACTTTGCACTCGTGTCAAGCTTGGTGACGTCCACAAGACAACCTGGTCAATGCTGTAGGTATGGATGCCGACAATGCGTCAAGACGCAATACCAGAAGGTTAGTTCCAGGGTCCGGGTTGATCAACCACTAACGACTTGTTCCCTGTAGCTTCGACACAAGCTTCCATGCTTCTAGCTCAGGCAGTAGCAGAAATTAAGACTGAATCGCTAGTCTGCCCTCAGGCTCCATAACGTTGATTGCAAATTACAACACCATCCACTATGCTGCAGTGTGGACTGTCCAACTGTAATTGAGATGGCCAGGCAATTTCCTCCAATTTTTATAGGTCGTACAATCGAGATGAGTTGGTGAACATGGTGTGTAGTCAGACCTCCAAAAGTATATAGACAGCCCATCTCAATTTAAATTAGTTTGTTGCCTGCTTATTTCTTTCAACCAGAGTCAACGTTTCTGCTATAACCCCTTAGCCAATCTGTGGCTAACGGCCAGCTAACTAGCGAGCCATGATGTCTTTCATGGCCTCAAGCACTACCGAGTCGGTAACGCAGGAACAAGAATGAATCAACGCCAGAAGCTGTTTAGATTGCGCTGGTCCGCAGTGGAGAAGCAGAAGCGGGAGGGAAAGCTTGGGGAGGTGCTCGGTTACTCGAGTGGCTTGACGGTGGCATTGATCTGCTGGAACTGGAACTCTAAGTCAAAACTTAGATCAGATATGCAAGTGATTATGTATCGATAGATCTTGTCAAGTGTACTCTGCAGAGAGAATGGAGTTTGAGTTTACGAGTCATATAGACAGGAACCACACTGCCTTGCTAATGCTCTCTGCAGCTGAAAGATGCAGGAGAGCACATAGTTGCTGGTGCTATGGCAGGGGAGGAAGGGCGCATTGGCCAGATGGTTATCTCGTCTAACTAATAACTTGAGGTTCGTTTCGCAACATTTCTTTCTTCATCTACACTTATCCTTCAGGTTTCTCGTTACCTGGACCTGATAGCCTTGTGACTATGCTGCGTAACTGATGATAGACACATCACTTGGTCGTACATAGTACTGTGCTTTGGAGGCTTCGTCTGTGCTTGTGCGCTGGTTCTAGATGTCTTGGTAGTTATTGGACTATGCCAAAAGGGTATAAGACACCATCCAACCTTCATTCCAGCGCAGAACACCTTTTCTGGATGGTGCGTAATACACTGTGATGGGACATCATTGTCGAGTAATTGACATTTGTGTCAAATCGGTGATGACTTATTATGAAGCATAGCCTAGCCTAGCCTAGCCGGTTTTGCGTCGTCGTCTGCTGTTGTGATTTGTTTTGTTCTTGTTGTTTGAGTCTATTGGATGTGTCTCGGCCCATGATACGAATAGGCTAATATAAGCAAGCACTTGTTGACCATTCCCGATCTGATTTGTTACCACCAGGTTTCATCAATTTGATCAGTAACTAACTATTATTGATCGGCATTAACGGGGTCGACAACGACTCCATTCTTCAAACATTCTTCTTTCTGAAGCACAACGCATAAAGAATACCTAGCTTTGTTATCACTTACATACATACATACCTCTCTTACTGTACCGTTGACGAACTGGCACCATCGTCAAAAAGCAAAAAAACTAAAACGAATCTTACCAACCCAATCCGATCATCAATCCATGGTTACGGTATTAAGATCCATGTAGGTTGGCAGTTCTGCCCCTGAAATCTGGTGCTGTGCTGTGCTGCCCGCCCCTTGACCCGCACTGGAAATCCGCCAGGCCATACATCCCACCTAGCCTGACCTGGGTACTCGTCACGCTTCGTTTCTTGACTGAAAGAGAAAGACCCCGAATTATTTGGTTAGCTCTACTACTCTACTCGACTGATTTGGTAGATTCCCCCGTCTTTCGGGAGAGCTTCATTTCTCTTTCTTTTCCTTTTGGCTTCGTCCTCGATCTCGGTCTCGATATCGACTCTTGATTTTGTCGACGGATCTGCAGCTCTTCTGCTCATCTATTCCTTTCGCTCCTTTTTGTTTTGTTGCATTAGTTAATATTTCTTCCCTTGTTTCCATATGCCTGTGGTACAAACCTAGGCTTTCAGCTCCCGCTTTCTTTTTCCCGCTTTGTAACTTTTTGACCCGGTGGCGACATAGACACCATGTCGTTGAATGGATTGGACGACCCAAAGGTCCAGGAAGCCCACGAGGCTGCTGCCGCTGAACCTGGAGGATGGTATGTTAAAAATTCTGGTCTGTTGTGTTGGGAATGAATGGTTTGCTAAGTCTTCAGGTTCCTCCTCAAGTACGCGAGCCGCGATGAAGTCGAATTGTTTGGTCGTGGTTCAGGCGGCGTGGCCGAAGTGCGCAACAATGTCGCCGAATACGAGGAAACCAGCCCTCTATATGGCTTCTTGAGATACCGAAGGAGGAACGTCTTAATCAAGTACCTGCCCGAAGATTGCTCTCGCCTTATTCAAGGTTCGTGCAGGCGCCCCTCCCCTTCCCTACAGATGACCTTCTTTGTTCCTAGCGTAGCAGCAGTGTACTGACCTATTTTCGCAATTTAGCTAGAGTCGCTGTTCACTTCAATGCCATCTGCGATCGATTCTCCCCATACGATACCATATTTGAAATTACCGACGCTAAGGAACTCAAGGATACAAGGCTCTCGGCAGCTTGCTCTTTGCACGCCGCTTCAGGTTCCAGCTCGTCGTCTACAAGCTCGTTGCGCCGAAGACGATTGATGGAGATTGCGGAGGAGGAAGAGGAAGAGCAGCAGCAGCGCGCCACCAAACGCCAGTCAGTTGCTGAGGACGAAGCCAGCGATGTTCGGCCCAAAACAGCCAAAACAAGCCACGATCCTGCTCTACACACAGAGCCAGTAACCTTGAACGCTGAGCTCGCTGAATCTCCAGAGGAAAGTAAATTCACCGACGCGTCAACCTCGGAAGTCCCCAACTTCGTTGGCGCTGATGATAGACCCATTTCGCCCGGTGAATCGGATGCAACTCCACGATTGTCATCACAATCCGGCAGACCTGACTTGTATCCCTATTCATACAGTTACGGAAAGCCCAAAGTGAAGCTCGGACCACGGCCGTCGCTTGAAACAAACGGCCGGCCTCGCACTGCTGGCTCATATCGTCCCGTTTCGCAGATGCCTTCTGGCTTTAAGCTATTTGGTAAGGGCTCCAAGAAGGAGAAAAGCAAGGACGAAACTGCCACTACCGAGGATACTCCTGCCGAGGACAAGGACACACCGCCTGTGCAAGACGAACCGCAGATCGTCCATACAGAACTCACCCGCCCCGTAACTAGCTCTGGAGTTTCGATTCCTGGATCTCCCCTCTTGCCTGTGCCGCCACCCGCGAAACCGACAATCTCACCCGAGAAGGCGAGATTAATGAAGGCCATGAAGCTCCGAGAAAAGAAGAAGAAGGATCTAGCGATCGAAGCTGGTGCCTCGTCACCGCCTCTCGAATCCCCTGGACCCAGTGAAGGTGGATCATCTACAGATCGCGCTGAGGACAACGAAAATCAACACGAGACCGAATCGAATCAGCCATCAATGTCGAACGCCGACTCAGGAATTGCCCTAGATGGATCCTCCGCCTCGATGAATACTGACCAAGCGTCCGATCTTGCACAAACCGATTCCCACCCCGACAGTCCAGTCATCGCATCCTCTGAACTCGAAATTTCCACGAAGGCCTCTTCTCTTTCTGGATCGACCGATGAGACTCTGCATCCTAAAGATGATGATGCACAAGATCAAGATGAAAAAGACACTGTCGCCGAAGCCTCGACAAAGAACGCAGATGACGAGACAGCTGCTGTTGCAGCAGTTGCGCCAGTCACCGATGCTCTGCCATCCAAGGACGATGAGGAGTCTAAGGATGCGCCCGTGCCCCAAGCTGATACCAGCATGCCAGCCAAGCAAACTGAGGCACCTGCAAACGATATCGAATCCACAACGGACTATACTTCTAACGCAGTCGAGACGACCGAGACATCGGACAACACCGATAAAGCTGATGAGCCTCTATCTCCCACAACTGCTGCCTTGAAGATTCCCAAATCCAAGTTCTCGACCCAGGATCTACGATCAGCAGCGAACGCAGCTCCGTCGTTGGTCTCCAACTCTCCCCACAGAGAAACTCGCGAGGATAGTCCAATCATCGTCACCGAAGAAGCTGCGGAGAAGGAGGAGGAAGACGACAATAAAGAAGTCGAAGTGTCTGAAACAAAGCAACCAAAGCGTAAAGCCAACATCGAACCAATTAAGACAGATCTCGCGGAAGAGAAAGACCCTCTGTCTGACGACGAGGACCTGATGGAGGAACTACATAGTGCGACACTTCTCGAGGCGAAGCCTATGACTGTTGCTAAGAGCCCGGTCACCCCAGTGTTCCCGAGTCCAACCAAGAGCGAACGGTCTCCTGTTATCGCCAGAACCGTCTCGAATCCTGTACACGGCAAGCTTCTCACCCCTGGTGATGTCACTACAAGCTCGGCACGATCTGTCAGCTCAGGAGGAGCTGCTTACTTGCACAAGATTGCTCAGCAGCCCGGCGGTCCTACTCTGTCCAGAAAGGGTACTGTAGGATCCAGTATTTCGCAGCGTATCAAGGCGCTCGAAAAGCTATCTGCCAGCACCGGCGAGAGTCTCAGCCCTGCTCCTACTGCCTCCGCTCGGGAAAGACCATCTTCAGCTTTCTTTTCTGTGCGAAAAAGCCGAGAGCCGTCTCGATCTCCATCCGTGGTAGACCGAGCTAGCTCCTTCAACCGTTCCAACCTTCGGACTCCTCCGTCACGGTCTGGTTCGCGGGATGAGTCGCCCGATAGATCTAGGCGCAGAGGCAGAGAGCGCTCCACATCTGTGGCTAGTCGCCTGTCCGTTTTCGAAGCGAACCCCCAAGAGAATGATGGCTCCCCTGGTTCTGAGTCGATCTCCGTTACTGCTAGAATAGTTCGCGATCCCAGCCAGAATGCAGCCAAGTCGTTCGAACCCCCTAAAGATCCATCGGAGTATAACCCAATGGAACTCCAGGAGTCTCCTCTGTTGGTAGATCACCAAAGGGCATCACCAGCCTGGACCCCCGGAGTTTTTGAGCCGTCAAAGGAGACTATTGTTGAGCGTCGAATGTCCAAGGATGATAACGATGGCGACAAAGAGGACCCGTCCCGACGATCTTCACTTAGTATAGTCAGAGACTTCATCAACGACCGTCGCAAATCCCTCACATCACCTTCATCCGATGCCCTTCCCAAGGGCTCCCAATCTCCCACCCGTCCACCCTCAACACACCAAGGTAAACGACTATCAATTAGCAGTCGTCGATCTTCCATTAGTCGTGATAGAGAAAACGTGCTTTCTCCTTCGGCGACCACCGAGAGCTCCGTATCCGGCGATGAGACCAAGTCCAACGGTGAAAAAATGAAGTCCCGGGCCGGTCGATTTATGCGCCGTCTCTCGTCCCTTTCCAGTTCTCGTGGCAAGACTACACCTCCAACTGTCCTCTCACCGACTGTCCAGGAGGAGCAAGTTCGCCCTGCGACCAGCGGGCCTCCTTCCATCGTCTCGTTCATGGGAGATGTCAACGTGCAATTTCCAGACAACTTACTCTGGAAGCGTCGCAACATGTGCCTGGACTCCCAGGGCTTCCTTATCCTGAGTGCACTCCCATCACAGAGCAGTCGTACCGCTCAAGGTACGAAGCGTTACCACCTCAGTGACTTCCGAGCACCTTACATTCCTGATGTGGAGGTTCAGGAGCTGCCCAACAGTGTAGTGTTAGACCTCGTCGATGGCAGCAGTGTGCAGCTCGCATGCATGGACCGTACCGGGCAAGTCGGCATTCTCAACAGTAAGTTGCCTCAGCCGACATCTATACATACCCGATATACTAACAATCAAATAGCCCTTCAAGAAGCCCATGCCAAACATGCGACGCCGTTCGCGCTTTGAAACGTTATTTGTCTTCCTGCTGGGATGCCTGGGTTGAGCCCAAGACGTCGCTGAATGCAAATCATCAAATGCTTCTTCATCCGTCGATTTTCACCATTACATATACATGGCAATCTTTATTTGCCTTTGCCATAAACCGCCCCCTACGTCTCGCTATACGTTAACGGACTTACGACACCTTACTTATCAACATCTTGGTTTCCAGAGTGTATACTGCTGGCTTAGGTGTCTAATACACCGACGGATGCTCCGGTCTTTGAACCACTTTGCCGACCATAATCGGCCTTACATATTCCCTTTTAAACACCACCCACAAGACTTCATATAATTTTCTACTTGTCTTCTATTCACATGTTAAACTATGTACGCATGATACCACAACCCTTCCTCTCATCCGTGTAGCCCGACGGCTTTCTTCCCCTTCTTCTTTTTGTACTCTTTTTCTTCTTTTTACTTTCTACATACAAGCATTGTTTGTTTGTTCTTCCTTATTCTATCTATATCACGCCTTTCTCCTCGTTGCTTAACCCACACCAATCTGTTAGCTCTCATCAGAGGACGCATACTAGCGCAAAGGGAAGGAAATGGTTGGATAGGCTGTGTGTGATATTTTATTACTTATCAGGAATGGCGAAAAGGAAGCTGGTTAGAAACGGACCAGATCGAGGTAGAAAGAAAAATCATTGATCCTAGATCCTAGATCCATTTTCTGATGCTCCATAACATGTACTGTGTGATGATTTAACATAACTCAATTTACTGTATGCAGACGATGACAGTATTATAGAGCTTTTATGACAAATGTCCAATCGGCCTTTTCACATTTTTATTGTACTATTCTTTTCTTTCATATATCATCATGATGATCCCGCCAGTGACAATCCCAGACATTGCAACTCTCAACTCCAACTTCAATCCCAAACTTAAAATGGGATATACATATTGCCACTGCCATAAACAGCATGTCTTTGCATCCTCTGTTGTGTTATTTTGTCGCAGTCTAACTCTTCAAGAGAGACTTTCCCTACCCCTATCACCTTGAAGCATAAGATCGTTCTTCACTAAGACCCTGATTTCAGCTCTAAGAACGCTGCACTGATGCCCAGACACCTCTTGTTTTGCGTCGTAGTCGTCTTTGCTCTGGATCCCTAAACAATGGTCTTCGCTCGCAGGCCAACTTGTGGACAAAAGCAAAAGTCACGGACTGCCTCCCTTGAGTCTGGACGATGACAGTATTATGTATCGGAAGATTTGTCGAGCGGCCATGAAAGATTCAAAACAGTCTAAGCATGGCTCGTCGGAGGGCCAGAAGAGGGATCCAGTCCAGGAAATTGAGAAGGATCCATAGCCATGTATTCCAGGAGGTCGAGACCGCCGACGTTGACTCCTTCAGGACCCATAGCAACGGAAGGGTTCTCGACGTTCTGGAAGAAGGCCGGCCCAGGAGGCAGGTACCACATCTCGTTTCCTTGATGATTCCAGTCTTCGAAGAGGCTAACATCCATGTTGGCGACAGCACTATCTACCACGGTGGGCGTTGATGGACCCATGGGACCCTGTCCGGGATAGGGAAAATTCTGTGCTGAAAGATCGAAAGGTGTGGCTGAGATGTTGTTGGCCTCATGAGTAGCAGCTTGAGCTGGGGCTAGGTTGGTTTTATCAGTATTTATGTAAGATGTCTTTTGAACAATATTCTCACCGTTCCCGTTGAGACCGTCTCGAAGTCTCTGGGCATGACCTCCAACCCAATTAGGGTTTTCTTCTCCGTTCGGAGCAACGCTTTCACCGTTTTGCGTCTGGGCTTCTGGGGCGGGGCTTTGCCCCCTGCCTGAAGCTTGTTGCATAGTGGGAGCCTGGATGAAGCGGTTGCGGAGGCGGCTCGTGAGAGACTCGAGAAGGTCTGCAAAGCGGATTCCTAGGTGAACGTCATCTACGACGCAGTTTCGGAGCGCTTCCACAGTTGCATCCATTAACTCGATACTCATCCTTACGTCTGACCGAGGCGCACCAAGAGCAAAGGTCTTAAGCAAGAACATGGCACCGCTAATAATACGGAAATACGTTCGCACAGGAGCATGCTTCAAGTAGTCGCCTGGCAGCAGACCTTCGACCACTGTACGGAGTAGGTTCCGACTTCCTTCCACCACTTCACGAATGTATTCCTGGTCGTGCGCAGTGAAGCCTCCAAGTTGACCAAGAGGAAGCTTGCCATAGTTGATCATCGTTTGAGGCGACAGCTGCGGGTGTCCCCCGTTGACAGTTGCTGCTCCGTGATGTCCAGAGTGAGCCGTCGCTCCAGCTTGGGCTTGATTGGTACATCGCTCGACAACTGCCTGCAGTGAAAGGGAGTTGATATAAATGCGCACGTATTGGTACTCGATTGTCAGAATATGCCTGATGAACTCGGGAAGTCGGAACAGCTCGAATTCCCTCCACCAGTCGCGCAAGATAGGCTCGAACTCTTTGAGAATACTGATGTATTTGCCGTTCTGAATGATTTGTGTTGTGTGCTTTCGGGAGCGGAAAATCTTCTCATTGCCCATTTCCATAGCGTTACTAATACCGGCCCAGCAATGGATAATTTGATCATCCAGTTCCAGATCAGGCACATAGTTGAAATGATTACCAACAGAAGAGGGGTTGGTTCCTGGGGTAGTCCCATCCACAGAATTAGGTCGGAATCGAGCAAGAGCAGGATCGCTTCTTCTAAGGTGAGCTGGAGCCATGTTGGTCCAACCAAGACGACCAGCTAGCTGTGTAGTGTAAATGAGTAATAGGCGCTTGATTCGGAAAGCTCGTTGACGGTACGATTCCTCCTGGTATTCAGGTCGAGTGATGGCGTCATCTCGAAGCAGCTCATCAATATCATCAAACACACCCAGTTCGTATGCGAGACCGTTTGCAGTACTGAGCAGCATCCAACACATACGGTCGCTCCTCCATGCTGGCTCGAGCCAGCTCTCAATCCTCTTGCCGCCGAAGCCAGGGCCTAAAGTTTTGCTTGGGTCCTCATCAGCAGCGGTGATAGCCTGGAAGGCGGCTTCCATGGGCAAAACTAATTCATCAGTTGCCTCGGTTGGCGGGAAGTGGAGTGCGCGAGGGTGCCATTCAGTCAGGATCATCAGTGACTCGATAGTTCCTAGAGTTCGTAAACTGCCCTTGCGCAGCCCACGCCAAGGCGCTGTGCTGCTCGTTTGAGACTCGTCGAAGATAGCACTCGTGCTAGGTGGAACACAGAAACCACCCCCGAAGGCCTCTTGTCCCCACAAGCATCGCTCGATCATGCCGCGCAGATACATCCATAGTTGCTCATGGATCGCATGGGACCGACAATGGCCGCCAGTACCAGGCATCTGACGATATCGCGAGGCGATCGTCAGAAGAGTGACAGTTAGGATTGGCTCTTCATATAGCAAAGTAACATGCGACGCAGGGTTGCTAAAAGTCGGCGGTGATATGGGTGTCAAGGGAGAGAGATATTTGTAGTAGCTGTTGAAATTAGCACAATGAATTCATAGTAGACGAGGGCTTGTCTTACTAGTCGATGTACTCGATAGCCTCGAGGGCCGTGAACCAACCAGCGCGGACGAATCGAAAGCGTTGCCATGCCTTGATAGCTTCAGCATACCCAGGCTGGGAACTAAGTTCAGGTCGTGAGAGCTCGGGGTCGATGGGTTGTTCTGTTTTGGGCGGTCTGGAGTTCGATCTGGGAACATAGCCATAGGGGCCAGTATCCTCAGGCGGGGGCCGAGGGGCCGTTGGACGAGCAGATGAAGTACTCTCTCGGCGTTCACGTTCAACGGCAGGACTATTCCATGTCAGCATTGAGTTTTGGACTAGCAAAGACCAAAAGGTCTGTAGACATACCTATCCGTGGCTGCTTTATAAAGCAGATCCAATGCGTCCTGCGGACCAAACACGCCGCGCCGCATAACAGTCTGAGCCTCGATGTTTTCAAGTGTCTGGTTGGCATCGCCGTCACCTCCCCATTCACTGTTCCTTCCGCGACCCATCCTGCTACCGTCAGGGCGGCGCAATGGTTGAGCTTGGCCATGGGAGCCTCCTGGTGTCAAGGGTGCATTGCTGTAAGACCGACGTTCGATGAGCGGCGGAGGGCTTCCATTACCATTAAGTCTTTTACGACCATTCCTGATTATGTATTCGTCCTGATCACTGCCATCATCATCCGTCTTGCGCTTGCGACGAGTAGCACTAAAGAAGCATTCTTTACTCTCGCGGCGACAGCGCACACAAGGGGGGTCGTGAGGATTGTCGACACTGCCAAGGTCGCATCGCACTTTGCGCCGACGGCAGGGAATGCAAGCTTGGTAAACACGCTTGTGCTGGGGCCCTTGGCCTGCGTTGCCAGTCGATTGCCCGGGTGTTTGTTGCGCTGACCCTTGCGCGGCGTTGCTAATTGAAGCAGCAGGACTCGAGTCGGAGGCCCCGGAGGCCGGCTGGCCAGCGCCGTACGGGGCCATTGTCAATGTCAGACAGGATTCGGAGGGAGGTTTCGTCGACGGACTCGGCGATCGGCCAGCCAAATTGAGCGGCGTGGGGGGTTTGGGATTGGTACGGCGCGGCGTCGACGTCAAACGTCGCTATGGCCGTGCTGGAAGCGGGCGAGCTCAGCTAAGAGCTGACGAGGCTCAAGCTGGACGCGATGGAGAAAAAAAAGATAAGGCTGATAGGATATGATGTCGCGTTTCGGTTTGCGGCGGTTCGGGGAGGGAATGTGAAGGAGAGCGGGCCGAGGAGAAGCGGACTGGGGGGGATGGACGTCCTTTTTGGAGTTCTCTGGGCCTGGAGTGCAATGGAGTGCAATGAACCAAGAGACCGGGCGCAAGGGTTTTGACTCGAAGTGCCCTGTGCGTGATTGTTATAAGCCAGTACGTACCCCGGTTTGGTTTGATAAAGGAAGAGTGGAAGAATCTGAATGGATCCGTTCTATCGAGGTACTCGATGCGGGGGGGATCACCTACTAACAATGACTTAGACTTAGTTCGAGTACAGGACTCGACCGGAAGTGGCCAGTGCAGAGTCAATTCAATGGAAACTCGTTAGTCAAGGCGGTCCTGCTTCAAGGATGAGTGTCAAATGAGAGGCAAGAGACTAGCATAAAGCCTGGGGTAAGACTTTTTTTCTTTCTCCTCTACAGTTCCTGGGGCGGTAGGATAAGACAGCTATGTCCATGCCCATGTATATTCTGGGGGTGAAACATGCAGTAAAGAATGTCGGTACAGCTGGGACAGTCGTGATAGGCTCGACAAATTGGAGAAAGGTCACGAGCGCTGCTGTTATTTTTCTGTTCCCTTTGTCCAACGACTTCAACACGTTTGCTGTGAGTAAGTCGAGGTAAAATTGGGAGGCGTAGTACACACCAACAAGTATCAGGTGACGGCTTGTCAATGTGATACCTTACGTATTGGAAATCAAACATTAACTTACCTTGGACTTAGCCTACAAACACTGCATAGAAATTCCAATCGAGATCAGCTCTCTCTCTCGTCAAGGGTGGTTGTGTTGCTAGTAGCGAGCTTGTTAGCTGATACGCCAAGACGACCTCCATGGGAATAGCTTTCATTACTTTCCTAACGGCTCACTCACCGTCTTCACTACCTAGGTACTAAGTTACTTACCTTCCTAATCAATTTCTGTCCCCTGATACCATTGAACCCAACAGCTAAGTCAAGAGAATCTTGAGAATTTGCAATGGCACGGTCAAAGGTCTAGAAAAATAGAACAAAAGAACCCAGTCACTCAAAAGTTCGCGTTAGCCCAAGACGGGCAACTCGATAATCAACGTCAAGCCTCATTGGCTCGCCCTGCGTTTTGATATCGTTTCGCTGCAAAACCGCTGCAGGCGATCGAGAAACCAGGGGCCAGGTTCCAGTCCTGTGCAGCCATCAAAAGGACGAAAGGACTTAGCCTAATCAGTGACATCTCTGACATGATCTGCCATCCACGAATATACTCCGAACGATTGTGTCTGGCTATTCGCAAGTTTAAGAGCAAGGCTACTTGCCATCGCTATCTACAACCCTCGTCTCACAAAGGATTCTCTTATTGCTGTATCTCTACCGCTCCAGTCCAAGACGAGCGATTATCACCACGTCTACATAGGTAGCTCTCGATAATATGCATCAGCTCCGCCCCTCCCGTACCTACCACACAACCAATCGCCAAGTCTGAGGCGCATGTCACGTTGACGACGCCTCCATCTTTGTCGAATTTGACACACGTGTCGTGTTGGTCTATCAAACTTGTCAATCTCTCCTCATCTCGTAATAGGTATCTAAAAGAAGAAGGACATAATAAAGACGTGCAGTCGCAAACTACCTATGCTATACATTGTGCATATTCTACGTTTTGGTTCTTTGAATTCTTCCCAAGCCCCGCGGTGTAGAAGGAGAGATATTCTTGCTTTCCTTTCATTCGTCAATGGCAGCTTGCAAACGCTCTCGATGCCGTGCACACTTCTTTGTTGTTACTGTGGCTGTCTGCATCTTTGTTCATACAACTACGCATCCTCCGAGGTCTCCGGTCTTCCTCCCGGGCCGGAGAATTGTCCCAGACAACCAATTCGCAAGTTCAGATGCTTAGATTTGTCCAACTCACCTGCAGCTCTTGCAGACGACGCCCTATTGAATGCCATTGTGTAAACTTCTAGACTACCAGGACCCTTGCAACCCTGCTAACCATTCGTATACGTAACAACAACGCAACACAGCGGAGGATGGCTTCTCGCTTCCTTATCTTCGTCCTCCACCGTATCCATCTCCCCGTTACTGCCGAGGGACCCCCGCTCACGTTCAAACACAAGGTGAGACTTTAGATAGTACCGTCTTTAAGTCCCCCAGAGTGACAGTACGGCTCGCGAGATCAACGAAGAGTGCGCTACTCAGGAAAAGCTAGTATCTCAAGTCCTCTTAACAACAGGTCCGGTTGATGTTAATAAGCCTGGATGTTAGCAGGGCGACTAGTTGCAATAGTGTGCAATTCATAGTTCCTATCAGCTGGAAAGGAATCGAATTTGGGACGAAGCCGTCATCAGCTTCTTACTGCTATACTATGCCAGCTTCACACTATGCTTTCCGACGCTGAAAACCAACATCCTACTACACAGTTTCGTACTTCATCGTTACATCGTAGAACCAGAAGCAAGACTAAGTATTTTGACCGAGTTCGTGACAAGATGGATGGAGCAGCCAGCATCTTGATACCGGCAAGCCCCATGCTCCCGTTTGAGCCGCATACATAAATTTACGGCACTTGATCACAATCACTCAAGGGAGACGGCAATCCTGCGACTTCCGGTCCGACGTCTCTGATCGATCCGGCCGGTCAACTTGGCCGGCCCAACCCGGGCCAAGGCTTGATGTTATTGGCTGCTTACTCTTCACATGTCCGTCTCCGGATACCGAAATTCAACTCCCTCCGTCACGAATTTAACTGATACGACATTGCATCACATCTTACTGAAAAACGGTTCAAGACGAGGAGGTGAGGTGGCCTACAATTTAAAAACTCCTTAACAGATAAGCGAGAAAAATAGTTCTTTTGAGACTCATGACCAAAACCACGAATTTCTTGTTTCCGGCCCCTATACCCCTTCTTGTTACCCTCCTTCGTGCTCATTAACTCGTCATTTTCCTAAATCCCAAAGTTTCAGCAACTCCTAAGCGCAGACTATAGGCCCTATCGTCGATGGAATAACATTAGGGGTATTGACATTAAGACATGGTAGCAAACATCTACCCGACAAGGCCCTTCTTGGACTATTGCCAAATTGACGTGGTCAGTATCGGCGGTTTCGGCATGTCTGCAGCGGACGAGGGAAACTTACAAGATGATCCCAAAGCTTCGATGTGAGGCCGTCTGGCATGGTGTAGAGATCGATTGAGAACTCTCCGGCTTTAACCAAGTCATCCACTATTAGCCACCATACACATCAACTTCAATGCAAAGACAAGAAGGGCGGGTATACAAAAAGAAAAACAACGAAGGGATTGTGTAAGAGACATATAGAGATGGTTGTAAACTGGCAAACACGGGACTGAGAACTTACCCTCAACATCGCTCCTAATATAGGTGTCTGGTCCCTTGTTCTCGTTGATGATCTGGATAACACGGAGCAGATCCTCTTCCTCGAGCTTCTCCAGCGATTCGGCGATCTTCTCGTAGTCATACTTTTGAGCACTCTTCTTGGTTGCAATTCCCTTCTTCTTGGGGCGATGATCGTCATCGGTAGGGAGGGGACCAGTCTCGCGCAGGCGCTCTTGCAAGCTCTGGGAGGGGTTCTTGAAAGTCACGGTATGCGTTTGTTCGTACTTGTTTTGGTGGAAGTTTAGATCGTGGATGATGGGCGCTAGCTTGGTCTTCTCCGTAGTGTAGCAATCGATTGAGATTTCGAACTCGCCCCAGCCCTCGTTCTTACACGTGAATGGCGGTTTGGTAAAGCCTGTTGGATAGGGTGAACTCGTTAGCATCCCTGAGCTCGCGATTACTGGAACAAATGTTCAACATACTCTGAACAGGATTCTCGAATGTGGGGTGAAGGTTGTAAACAACCTTGGTGAAAACATCAGCCGGGCGCTCATTGCCACTCTCATCCACCATGAACACCTTCAGGCTCCATTCTCGCATGGGAAACTGCTCGACTGGCGAAGGCTTATCGCTAAAGACATACTCGTCAGTACTTGGAGATATGCTGGTTTATCTCCTAGACGACTAGGTTGTCTCCCTGGAGGATGATACGCGACCATCGCGATCTAAGAAGCCGTAGGGGAAAGGCGCAAACTCACATGACATGCTGCTCAGTAACGATTTTCACTTGACGCTGAAGCAAGAGGTTAGCTTTATTTTTGGTAGTGTTTACTTTTAGCCTGCGGCCTGATGTTGCTGAGTGGCCACGCGGAGCCATGATGATGTGTTTTCGGCGTGCGCAGTTCTCAGGCGATGTGGCAAGGTGCGCAGTAGAGTTGCACGGTAACACAGGATACCATGCAAATGACAAAGAGAACAAAAGCGCGCTGGCGCTGGGCTGGCCGTGGCCAGAAATATGACCAGCAGATAATAAAGAACGCGGCAGTGAGCAAACGAGTGTGATGATGAAGCAGCAGCAGCTCGCGCAACAAACAGGTGCGGAGAGAAAGGCAAGACTAAGCAAGCAAGAAATGAAGCTTTGAATGCCACAACGAATAGTGCGTGAATCGTTGTTGCAGCTGTCGGATAGAAGCCATCATGGGCCTCTATGGCTGCCTGCTTCTGGCTGTCCGACCCAAACGCGCAACGCCTGTCACTGACATTGGCACTGCGCTGGCACTAGCACTGGCAGTCACAGTCGCAGGTGCAGATGGAATTATGTATGTAGATAAACACGAACAGACCGCGACCAATCTTTGCAGAGCCTCACTCACCGCGCGACACACGTCAGTGTCAAGCAGGGCAAAAGGAAAGCAAAGCAAGTAGACGACCACACACTGCAACCATCAACCAAAGAGCTGCTCAACCGAAAGCAAGCCATCGACGAGCAAAAAGATCATGTATGAATGAATACAGCCAAACAGGAGGGAAGCGGATGGGGGTATACATCGAACCAGCAAAGCAGAGGCAAAGGACTGGCTGGGATTTTCAACTTACCTCGACCAACATCTTTTCTGGTGATCAAAAACAGCAATTGGGAAGAGCCAGACAGTAGAGAATCGGGTGATAGAAGACCGGCCAAGAGGATTGACGTGGATACACAAGAGAGACACACAACGACAATGAGGAAGAATGGATGGGATTGGGTTACAAGGGGACAAATTCCTACAATGAAATGGACGGAAATGGATGGGAAACGGCGGAAAACGGAGAGGCGCGCCAACAACTGGACAGAGCAGAGACCAGTCCCACGGTTGGTTGGACGGGGGGCCAACAACAGAATGGAAAGGAAGGCTGGAGTGCAGGGCAGGCGCAGTCAATGGGCCAAGGTTCAGGCCAGGTCAGGTACCTGGGGAACCAAACCAGCTGAGGCAACTAACGGAGGAGTGCTGAGGCGAGAACCGTGAACCTGGAGCACACGACACGGTGGTCAAGTTTTATCGACAAAAACTTTTGAGAATAACGCGTGATAAGAAAGTCAAATACAAGATAGAAGAGAGTCTACACCAGAGTTCATGTCGCGGACAGATTTTGGGTTGCAACAACTTATTGGAAGCCCGAAGACGGAATTATTAGGTTCTTTGCCTCTGTACCTACAGGTAGAGCTTCCAGGGGATGACACGCTGAATCACTGCTCCACTACACTGCTGTCCAGGCACCATCAACGCGCCTTGTCTGGTCTGGTCTGTTTTGGGCTCCGTGCTTTGTTTCCTTGATCCAATCTGCATCATGACATGACCCCTTTCGCCTTTCAGACTACCCAGCGATGACGTGAAGGTATACCAACGCGGAGGATATGGTCAAGACGGGTGTTTCTTGAGTCCAGGCCCTGGTAAAAGCTCATAACCGCGTAGCGTGCAGCACTGCGGTTATCCATTACAGAACTCTGTAGACATCCATAAACAAGGCTCGACTCTGCATGCATCAACAACCTGCCTGCTCATCTGGGGACCATGAGGCGACACGCAGTATATAGTTTCCTCCCCGGGGCCAGAAGCTGTGTTGTTCTGGCTAATTGGCATAGATAACTATTGGAACATAGCTTACTCGAACTCTACATGTAAACGAACAAGTCCTTGTATGGATTGGTACCAGTTGTTCACCTCGTTTGGCATCATGTATTAACTTAATTTACTGCGTTCAGCTTTCACACCCGTATAATATACAGCAGCACCCCGGCGAGAACAAAGATCATCAGTCAGATCTATCACGAATAGTCAGCCACATCTACTTCCAACATGAGCCACAAATACCACCCACAACCTGGCTTGGCTTCTCGAATTACCAGTCACGAATAGCGAAGCAGCTCACATGACAACAAGCATATAAAATCTATGGAATTTTTTTCTTTTACTTCTTTAACAGAGGGTGCTATGTGATCTGATGTTCCTATGATGCTAACTATCCATCCGTCCTTCCATCCACTAATCCGCCTTGAGGCTGAACTCGGACAGTTCACCTCAAAAAAAAAAGAAAAAAACCTCTCTGTCCTTAGGAATCTCTATCTATCCATCTTAAAACCAGACTGGGAATGTGGTGTTATGGAGGGGTGTGGTGTGGTGCGCGTCTGTGGTGGGTTAAGCATCGCAATAATGTGAGATGCTTGCTTGATGCTGTGGCATGCGTTGTGGGAGTGGTGGAGTAAAGCTTCATCCTGGACATCATAGGACTACGAACGAGTATGAGTCCTTGGTGATATCCAGATCGAACTCCAAAAGGGCAGGGGAATCGGGAGGGTTCTCAAGCACGAGCCGTTTAGGAAGCGGGAGCATCGGCCTCCTGAGCCTTGTTGAAGATCTCCTCGTTCTCCTTCTGGGCCTTCATGAAAGAGTCCTTGAAGTTGTTGGCATCTGGGCAAGTATTAGTAACGAATCACTGTAGCGAACTTCATCTAGGAAACCTACTCTCGGCGTTGGCAAATCGGATGGCCAGGGTAACGGCCTCGGGCTCACCCTCACTGACATCGGCAGCGGCGTTCCACACCCAGCTACGGTCAGAGCCAACGTTGGGGGAGAGCTTCATCTCGGGGACGATGTAGTGGTTGGCGCAGACCTTGAGGGTCTTGTCGCGGCGCATCACCAGTCGGGTCTTGCCGTTCTCCTTGTGCTTGAGCAAACGAACGTCACCAGTACCACGCTCCTTCCACTCGCTGCTCTCCTTGACGAACTTGAAAAGCTTGGCGCGCATCTTGAAAGTCTGCTCTTCGGCCTCCTCGTTGGTCTTGGTGTCAACCTTCTCGGTCAGCTTGATAACGGGCTCGAAGTGGACGTCCTCGGACTCGGGAGCGTCCTCCTATATAAGCAAGGCCTGTTAGCTTCATGCGTTTCGATGGGAACGGCCACAGCATGCCATGCTGAGACATATCAACATACCTCATCACCCTTGGCAGCCTCAGCAGCCTCTCGCTGGGCCTTAGCGCTACCGGAGTTGTCACCACGTTCCTCCTCTTCCTTCTTCTCCTTCTTAGCACCACCGCCGAACATAGAAAAGACGGACGAAGATGTAACAGGCTTCTCGGCAGTACCCTCAGCCTCGGTGGGCTTGGTCTCCTCAGGCTTGGTCTCCTCGACCTTGGGCTCGGTGGGCTCGGAAGCAGACATTTTGACGGTTTGTGTAATCGGTTGTGAATGTGAAATCAGATTCTACTGCCCCTCAGACGTCAGCAACTTTTTCATACCCAGGATCCTAGTCCCGCAGTCATGGCTTTTACCCCTCCTCAAGGAGGGGCTAAGAACCATGATTGCCCCCCAGGGTGTTAAAATACATGCAAAATAACAGCAAAAGTCGGAGACAAGCAAAGGCGCATTAGACTTACCAGATAAGCGAAATGTGGTTATGAAGATGCTTCGGGGAAGCAAGGGATGGTTGAAAGTTTATGTGATGATGGTAGATGGTGGAAGTGGGTTGCGGTCAAGGTCTGGTGATTTGTTTTTACCTTGTCAGGCTGCCGTCCCGCCTAAAAAAACTGAGCAGCAAATTGCCCCTCCTTTTCCCCTGTTGTGCCCTGTTGCTCCTTAGGCATGGCGAAAGTCAACAAATACTTGTTTGTGATTGGGAGCAACCTCGATCTGTGGATAAGTACCTCGCAGCCTGATATCAGCTGTGCAGGTACTTGGCACAGATTCAAGATTGGCTGTGGGGTTACTCATTCGGTGGAGCTGCAACAGACTGTATTCAGTATTAGTTGATACGTAGGTGCACTACAGACATCTTCTTACTGGTGACTGATCTTTGGCATCAGAAAACTTAGGTACCAAGAGCATAAGAGACTGGATTCATAGACCACTCCTACCGCCGTTGTAGATGGATACGCTGAGGTCACTTGTTTTTATTCTCCAAAGCCCCGAGTCTATCCTCTTCGTTCAAATCCCTAAGACTAGTCCATGATTATGGCACTATGAAGTGTTTCATTTGTCTAGTTTTGTTGCTAGGAAGCCAGTCTCAAAGCTCATTTACACCAAGAAACACGACGAATCATGAGTTGAGATGGATCCCATTACTATTGTTTTATAGTAAGCCCCTTTTCCGTTTCCTTCATACAAGCCGTTCGCCACTCAGCAACGACCCACGCACTATGTCCGTTTAGAACACTCTTAGAAGGTGCAGAACGGGTTCATCGACAACACTGACTATCATGGAAATAGAAGGAATTATAAAACCAATAAAAGCAAACCAGAAAACACGTCTACAGATGGTATGAGACCCCCATGAACTCCTGTCCACCAATGCCCTAAAAAACCATACCCCATACCTCAGTGATGAACCCAAATCCTTCCATAAGACGAAGCTACCATGCTTGGCACGAGCGATGAGAGGGGTTGAAAAGAAAAAGGCCCCTCAAGTCGTAAGTAGATAATGCAGTTTGATACCCTATTCCTGCTGTCCTCCTAGCCGAACCTGGGAATTGTTTGAAGAGAACCAAAAACGGGAGAATTTCCCACGAGCGGGCGCCTTAGTGGCAGGCTCTTGGATATGTTTGTTCAGTTTACTGGTCATAAACTCCTTGGCGGCACGTCGGTAACGGTCATATTCCTCGTCACCCGCAGTTACCTTGAGCCACCATAGCTTTGCTCTGATTTGTGCATTGAGCAGCTCAAGATGGGCTTGGTTCTGTAGAGCATCAGTGCTCGGGACGTATTGCTTAAAGTCAGTTGCAACAGTATCCAGCTTCTTCGAGACGCCTTGTTTTGCCATTTGGACGAGACACTTGATATCCTTCCTAATCCAGCTCAAAGACTGGTGCGCATTGTGAAGTTTAACGCCGATGTCTTTGCACAGATTGTCGGACGTGGTCATTAGATTGTTAGAGGCTGTCTCCAGTGAGCGTCTGGCTTCCTCGAGTCGTCGCTCTGCCTCTTGAGCAGCAGCAGGAACGAGCTCTGGAACACGTTGAGCGAACAGCCGAGTCATATCCAAAGCCTCCGAAATCTTGCCCTTCTCGAATTCAATCTCGAGAAATTTGTGAACCTTAGGACGGCAAGTAGCATACATGTCAACCTTGATGGTTCCATAAGCTTCCTCTTTGGGAATCTTTAGCAAGATACCCTCATCAACAGATAAGGTACCAAAGTGGACAGATTCTTCACCACGCTTGACGTTGAAGTTGAGACAATCTCTGTCAAGCCATGATTTCTTGATACCCCGATGCATGCAAAGCAGCAAGTTACTTTGACTTCTCTTGACAGTCACTTCGATCTTTCGGCTGCCCCAGAGCCATTCGTTCATTCGGGCATCCTGGATGGGAATAAGTGCCGAACCTCCAGCTGATGTGGAAAGAGATTGCGAAGTTGGCAACGGACTTCGGCTCGAGGACAAGATAGTGGGGTGAGCTGTGACAGCGGAAGTGGCTGCGGGGATGTGGGGAGCCGCATCTCTTGAGAGTGGAGTGAGGAAGGCGCTGATCAACGAGATCAGGACGAGTAAAAGGACCACAGGAAATGAAGACTTGGCGATTTTGCTGATTGCCTCTCGGTTCGTAACCTTGGGGTGCTGGATTTCTTTCAACCATTTGTTAAGTTCTGCCTGTCGAGTCTCCGCATCCTCTTTGATCCCGGTAGGTGAATGCACCTGATCTGGCTTGTCTCCGGTGTAGCCAGCGTCGGAGCTAGGAATCGATGGAGTCTTGAGGCTTTTCTGGGTATACTCAAGAGAACATCGGGATCGAGCTTCATCTTCCGACTCGGATTCCTGTTCGGCAATTTGTGGCTCAACCTCGGGTTCGTCCTCTGGTTCAACCTCAGCCTCAACCTCGGGAAGGGGCCCGTTCTTAACTACTGAAGCCCAGCTTTGTTGCGTTTGTGGAGTCTTATTGAGATCTATGGACTCAGACATATTGTCAGACTCTTGGTGGGCTTGTTGGACGGGAGCATCGCATTCATCGGTAACAGATTCGTCGTCGTAGGTCTGCTCAGTACCGGCGCAGCTTTGTACATCGTCGGGACGGGCGAGGTCGAAAGAACCAATAGACTCGCTCATGGACTCGTTGTAGTTGCCATCTTGAGACTCGGTATCCGCGTTCGAAATAAGCTCGTAAGAGGACTCATCCATCAGCCCACCGTCCTCGGGAGTGGTGGTGAAACGCATGATGTCTGGATTACTAGATGAAATCCAGTTGGCGAGGTGTCGATTGCCTTGAGGGCGAGGAAATCGTAGAGTAGGTTCGGAAGTCGACAAATGGTTTCTGTTCGGCAAGATGGCAGTCGAAGCAGCCGTCGCTGGTGTTGTCGGGCGAGAAGAGGAACTCGTATGGTGGTGCTGAGGAGCAGGTGTAAGCGAAGAGGTCGAGGGCGATGACGATGGGGACTGGCGAGTCGATCGGTGTTCAGTATCACGGGGGACGGCAGATGGAGTGCAAGTAATATCAGGATCCTGCTGTTCCATAACGAAGCGAGAATAGAATGGGAAGAGGTTCTATTCCATTACAGGCTTCGTAGCAAAAAGCAGCCTATGTAGGATAATACGATGAGGTGTCAGGTGAAGTCGGACTGCGAGGGGCAAGAGAGACTGAGGTGGAAGGATAAGGTGAGGGGTGAGCGGAAGGCCGGATGATGGGGAAGGGGGTGTCTGTGTATGGTGCGATGGCGGGTAGGAATATTGTATAAATCGGTGGTCAAGAGATTCAAAAGAAAAGGATGACAAAGTGTATCTGATTTTGGGTTCATATACAGACGTTGGTTGGGAGAGAACAAAATAACTAACCAGAGAAGATGGGGATCAGAAATGCGACCTCGATGCGGGCTGGAAGTATAGCTATTCCAGGGTCCGTGTCGTGAAGCTGTCTTGTCTTGACCTGACCTGGGGTTGGTTGCCTGGGGCTGTAATAGATCAGAGGTCAAGGTAGGCCGAGAGGTTGGGGTGATTGTTGTATATAGGTACTTTAGGTGACAAGAAGCAAGGGAAAGTTTGGTCAAATAGCAGGACCGTAACTTTGAAGATGAAAAAGTCAAATCTAAAGCCTCCTATTGCGTTGATGAGATGAAGTGTGTTGATGAGGTGCTGACAGGCATCTACCTATGATGGCATACAGTCGGGGCTTTGTGTCGTGAGGATTAAGCTCGGGGTTTCCACGTTGCTACTAAGATTGTACCCTTGGCCACGGCCTGGGTAAAGAAGTGGTCTTTTGGGGACAAATCAGCCCAGCAGGACGTTGAGGCCTCGGTGATGTGATGATGAAAAGGAGGAGAGAGGAAATGCGCGCTGGAGGAGAGGGACGGAATAAGGCAGGCAGGCAGGCAGACAAAGTGCATATTGACATTCACATTCACTCATTAAGTCGTAGGGTGGATCGCTTTGAGCTTCAGCTGCATGTATTTCTTTGAACGCCACTGTGTCTGCCTCAAACTTAAAGTCTGATATATGTCTGTCCAGATTACTCATGGCATCAAGGCTTCCTTCAGCTAGCTAACCTTTGTTTCTATGATATGAAGAAGAGATACTCTAGATGTCTACTGCTATATATCCATGACCTCTCAAGGTCGTTGCGATGTGTTTGATACCTTTCAACTGCTTGCTGTCGTCACTTAAACCGGGGTCCCTGCTAGCACTAAAGAGGATCCATGCAATTCACGCCTCGTCAGATAGGCAGGAACTCGGGACTGTGAAGATGCAATTCCCTTCTCATTTTCAGGTTCAGAATGGCTACAATTTATGTCATGACAACTCTGACATTATGCATTGGTATTGGTTTCATCCATTCACTTCCATCATCTTTGAATTCTTCATATTGTCACGTCTTTATACTCGACGTGTTCCTAGATGATTCTACGTCTTATCGCTTTGCATGCCGCTATCGCACCCTGCACCCCCACCATGAGCCGTCGTGACCTCTTAGCGCAACTGCGGGGTAGAACGAGAGTGCTCCAGGGCTGTTTCGGGCTGAAATAAACCCACTTCTCTAGGACCCCGTGAGCAACCTCTTCCGATATCTATCTTCGACTTGTCAAGTCCAGCCTGTGTGACAGACAATCATTAACCGCTCGAAAAAGGTGCTGTTTAGTTTGAAACGATTGGCACTTCTTCCTGAAGCTAGAGCACATATTTGACTCATACACCAAAGTTCTCCTCACCGCTATGGTTTAACTATAACTACGTGTATCAAATCCGAAATCCAATGATAGTGAAAGAACAAACACTGCGATGCAGCCCCCGTGTCTCAGTATTACTCTAACGTATGCATGGGTGACATGACGTAAGATCACAGTACTCTGTACCAACGTACTCGGCAAATGCCTTGTCCTTTCATCGTAAGATGCCATACTCCTGAGTTTTACATACTGGCTGTACCTTGTCATATTCATATTTATATTTAAGATTAATCCAAAGAAATGAATGAACCTAGCTTTCCTCTGTTTATACCAAGTTTCCATCAAAGTTGATCTCACTTGATTGGGGCTGACCAGAAGGGCCGAGACGGTCATGTATACAAACTTGTAACTTCAGGGGCAAAGAACAAATAAGCAGCGACATAGTCTCGGCGATGATTGGGCTGAGAGTATTGGTTCTTGTAGCCTCAATTCTCAATCCAGCACTTGCATACGCGTATGCTGAGGTGATTATCATGATCCTCGCCTGGTGTACGTGGAGAATCCTTCACCATCCCATCATTCAGCTGCACTTCCTTCGTTAAAGCCCATTCTAGGAGTTGGGGAGAACATGGTACAGAGAGCCTCAAGGATCCGAATTTGCCATGCCCTCACAAGCAATTTCCAGCCTATAATACTGCACTTCCAACTTTGCCATCCATGGTCAGGCACTTACAACTGTCACAACAGAAGAACATGGCGCAACATGGTTTGCTGTCTTGATTAGCCAACCGGGGAACTGTACTGTCAACAACTGAGATTTTCGCGTCTTTACAAAGCAATGGGATTATGTAGAGTAGTTTTGTAAATTCATTCGTTTTCTAATCCCAAAAGGATTATCATAACTATCCCAAATATCCCGATGTCGACATATCCACATAAGGTAGTAGGGGTATCTCTATACATAAATCCAAAGTCTATAAGAAAAAACATCGCCATCATTGCAATGTACTCATACAATCTTCTCCTCGCGTAAATGGAATAAACAAGTAGTCTAGCAGTCCTTTTGCCGCACAGTAACTCCGCCAAATAAAACATAGGGAAATGGCTAGCGTGTGTATCCCCTCCCTGAGGGTCACTTCACGCCATGTCTGGGTATCGTAATCAAAGACTTCGATGTGAATCGATGCCTGTAGGGAAAATTCAAGGATTGTGTGTCGTAGACGTGGCCGCATTAATGTTGTGTGAGGTGTGATATAAAAGATATGATCCGGTACACTATAGGATAGTGTGTTTTTGGAAGAGTTGTTTCAACGATGATGTACCGAAGGTCTCATCATCAGGGATCATCTCAATCAGACCTGTTAGGTTGGCGAACAGGTCACCCTGGTTTCGGTAGCCAAGCATTGCGGGCACGGCAGCGTTGTCAAACTCGATCTCCTCGTAGTGGACCTTGACAAAGTGAACCTCAGGGTTGGCCTTGACGATAGGCAAGAGAGCTTGTTCAATAGTGGCAGAGACCTCACACTGGACGAGTTAGTATCTGAGTTTTGCAGGGGGCAGGGATATCAAGACATACCTCATGGTCGTACACAAAGACAACAACGGTTGTTTCCCTTCCAACCTTCTCAATGGCATCAAGGTATCCAAGAGCATCCACCTCATCTAGTCGGCCATAGATGCGTACACTGGGGCTTGTCCTTCGGTTCCTGACCGATCGACTGGCCTCACTCTCGAGCTCACGTCGACGGCTCTCTCGCCATTGTGCAAGGAAAGCCTCCTCATCGGCATCACTCTTGGCATCATCCTCGCTGCTCTCGGTATCACTCTTTGCAGCAGGAGTAGACTCAATGCCGAAGATACTGTTGCGGGCAGTGCGAACGCGGTGTCGCCACTTGTTCTTGCGGGCAGCCTCGTAGTTTCGTGCGTCGGCAATGACGCCCTTGACGCCAGTGGAACGACCGTTGTCGAAAGAGACAGGAGGAAGCTTGATCTCAGAGGCGCCAGCGCCGGTGAGGCGATCAACAGTAGGCATGCGCATTGCGGAGTCGATTTGTGCGTTACGGAAAACGTCTTCTTCGGAAAGATCTTGAATGTCTTTAAAGTCGGGGTCGTCACGGTCCTCTGGGTGGAGGGTTTCGCGGTGTGTGTTCTTGGCGACCAGGTTGTTAAATTCTTCTTGGGCAGCAGTTGACATGATGGGCAAACTGGGGGAGGGGGATGGTTTAATATGTAGGTGTTTGTGTCTGTAACGAAATGTTGGAAAAGGTCAATGCCAGAGCAGTGAATGTCAGGGACAGGCAAGTTTGGAAACACAAGTGCTGTATCGTTCTGGAAGGTGTGGAGAAGCTAGAAGGGGGGCGTAGGGAGGACAGGGCACACAAAGGCGAAATCCGAGTTAGAGAATGCAGCACAAGACAGACAGGAGGTCGTCTATGCAGGGACAGGGCGGTGAGATTGAAGGAAAAGCTTGGATCCAAGGGCAAAAAGAGAATAAGAAGGTGACGAAGCAGCGGAAGTGGAAGGGGTAGGGTAATCCTCTTTTGCGACTTGGTTTGTTTCAGGGCATCACTTTAGGCCATGTAATCGACAAGAAACATTAGAGGAATGTGGTCGGGCCACCTGATGATCTGTCCTATAAACGTCCAGTGCAATGGCTGGGCGCAAGACTCGGGCGGAGCAGGGACTGAGCGCTTGTTACAGGGCGCCCAACCCAAAAAGAATGGATGTGTTGACACTCACTGCGAGGTTGACTGAAAATAGACACGACAATTGGGGCTACTAGAACGTGATGAACCAATCATTGCAGACACAGACTGGCAAGAACACCTACTACCTTTACCTTACCCGTAAGCTTATAGCCCGATGAATATCTATCATGTATCAATCTGAAAAATGCTCCATTGAACCTCGCTGCAGATCTTATGACTATCCAACCCTATCTTACGACAAAAAAGCAATCAATTCCTCGACAATTGTATTGAATGTATAATCACTGTTGCACATAAACTGCGCTGCTTTTCCTTTCGTCTTTGCAAGCCACGCGAGTGTCTAGTCAGGGGTGGAGAGCTCCCAAATTAAGCAAGGATCCAGGGTTCTCAACGGCTTTTGCTCGCAAACAGCTAAAAGTTTTGCTCTCCATTGAGAAACGTTATTAGTCGGCATTCCCGGATATGGGAGACGTTAAGGTACGGCATGTACCGCATCTGGTCACATGCCCCGTACAGTCGACCATCGACTAGTAAATCACAGGAAGGTATATGGAAATGGTGAAATGAGGTTTGATGCAGCATAGTCGCACCACTGAGTGATCGGCTGTTCAGGGGATATTACCGTTGTGTGCTACATTGACCGCACTGAGGATAAGTTTTGATGCTTTTTCGTGATGATATCAGAGTTGGACAATTATTATTGCAATTACCCCTCCATGAAAAACATCACAAGATCAACATCTGCCACATCAAACTCAACCTGATCTTCAAATCGCATTGAATAAAGTGCTTGGCGCAATGGGGGGCTCTAGCATCTCATCCTGCGACAGCCCAGAAACGAACTCGGCAATGCCACGCGGGTTCCTGGCATAAATCGACGGACAAGACAGGCATCTTGAGCGAATCAATTGACAGTATCAATATCCACCCTAACGGTAGGGATATACGAGCTTGACCACAACATCAGGCTGAGAAAACTATCAGTCAACATGTCAATGTCTCGGGGAATTTCTTCTGCAAAATCGCAAACCATAACATCATTCGCAAGATGTAGCAAGACCAAGTAACGCTCGCGTATACTAACCTCTCAAGCCTTCTAAAGTTCCGTGCCCTGACCGTGCTTTGCCTGTGCTTATTGTTCACTGACTCTCTCCCTGGGTCTACTCTTCCACGCGGCTGATAACAACAGGGGACACTATAGGACCGCTAGCACAACCCGCACTCGTTTCACGACTCCGTTTCATCCTTCATGCCATGAACAGACGGTCAAGGAATTATCAGCAGCCGAAAGTGGCGGCACATGATTCCCCAAGATACGCTTCCGCTTCATGCCCTGCCAAGGAAGAACTGGGAAGTATGACGATGACTATATCAACACCTTCGAAACATCGACACGAGCGTTGACCGCGCTCGGGCATGAGGATGGCACAATCAGGCTCTTTCTTGCACTTCTTTCCAACTTGAATCGCAACCTGAGGATGGAGGAACGCATTAGCAAAACAATTGAAGCATCATAGCAATCAACAATCAACAACGGGCTTCGCCATTCGTGTTAGGCAAATTGCCTTGACATACGCACAAGTCGTAAAGTACGCTGGTCAATCTACCTTACGAGACTTCGCCAATCAGTGCTATCATGCGAATCGTTCTATCCTCGGATCTACAAGTTTGACAGCTTAGATCGGCCAACAATAACGACAATAGCGGCAAACGCGACTTGCGCCATCAAGCAGCCTAGCAAGTCTTCGGTCAACGGCCATGCTAAACGCCATCGAGTGGTATATTCTAGCGGGTTTCCAATCTTTCTAATGCACATCATCACGAGCCATGACCAAGTCATTCTTATTTCCCCAGCCTCGTCATTGTTCTCCAAGCCAAGGCTAACAAACGAAGGGTCCAGGGCGTCATAAATTACTCTCAGCCCAATACGACACTGCTACTCATAGATGGCATTCGTACTCATTTGTCACGAGAGCCTAAATGTCATAGATTGCCAGGTGATGCTGGCGGGGTCCATGATGATCAAAGCTGCTTGTTTAGTTTTCCATGCTTCGGCATCGCCGAAGTCTTCCAGAAGCATTTGGGGCTGTTGAACAATGCTACCATTGGATCTTAATGGATCTCAATGGCTTTTGGTACTACCTATTAGGAGCCAGCCTCTCCTTGAATGACAACGCGGCATATCCATGTCTGTAATTCACTCGACGCATTAAAGTTGACAGGCCAAATGCTTGCAGAGTATTACTTGGACTGGTGATCTCCATCTCATCTTCGTCTCGTGGCCAAATCCGTAAGTGGTATTGGATAGACGCATAGCCTAGGTTTCCAAAGAACAAACACCGACAGCATGCAACCGTTGACGCGAGAAACCTCGGGCCAGTCTAGGGTGCGGACGTTGTGAAGCACCGGTTGACAGCGCATATTATCCCCATCCCGTGACGTATTGTCCTACTGAGTGTTCATTTGGATTGATGTATTGTTCTCTTTGCTTTGACTACATCAGCCAGAGCCATTCATTCTTCTATCAGTGGGCTTTGTGTTCTCTTGCTGCATCGGTTACATTGTGACGCTCGCACAAGAAGCAGGTAACCTACTTTTGACACTTGTGTTCCGTCAAGTTACATGCCAAGCAATGTCATGAGGGCAAAGGGAACCGGCTACGAACATATAGTTAACAATGAACATGCAAGTCCCAACCCTTGAGCGTTCAGACGCCATACTCAGATGTCTCCCATGAGAATGCAAACAAGATGAGTTCGTAAAGAGCAGTTAGTAGACGAAGACAATGCAATGTTTTGCTCAAAGATCATCGACACTCGGCCTCCAATAAACCCCCGAGAAAGAGTTACGCAGTAGCCGCAGTTTGTTCCATCAATTCATTCTTTGTTTCTTTGTATTGCATGAGCACTTTATCCATCTGCCCGAGACGGCTTCCTACATGTGTCACTATTTGGGAAACATAACGGCTTATTAGATTAGTTCATTATTTACTTGATTCCTCAGCTGAGTAAAAGCTTGCTGTCATGACACTGGTTGTGAGGACCCATGTAGTGGTCCGTATATTTGGCATTCGGCATGTATCCTAAGGCGAAGCCTGCACGAACCGCTACGCCTGCAGATACAAACAACCCGATCGCCAGGAGCATGCATATGCTACACCTTGGCGATATGCGTCAGTGACAATCCTCGGTCATGTTACGTTGCGACGACCTGCCGTTACACCTCAGATTGGGGTCGAGATAGTTTCAGAGCGATGCGTCATTTCAACTTCCTATCTATCAGTTTTATGGCCTTCAAATAATCTTTTATTCTTTATCTGATATACCTATCACTTCGTTTTTAAGGGGGCACTGAATATCCGTTCGTCTCCAGACACAGAGCTTCCTGGCCCGGTCATCAACCAAGTATTTTCAGGCACAGGAGAAGGCAGAAGCTAAAAACATGATATCTACAGTATACTCTTAGCACACCAACAAAGATTCGAAATACAACCAGTCTTATGAAAGATGTCTCATCATTTGACACATAACCGGACTAGCAAGCTACTGACTTCAAGTAGGAATGGACACCTCAGAATAACGGCTGGTAGTCAGTGGATGAGGTCGAGTAGCACAATAGTTGCACAGTAAGTTGACATTTCACTGCAAGCATTGAGCATGGTAAGAAGTCTGAGTAGGTAATTTTGAAACATCATGATGTATTATCTCGAGGACTGAAATTTTGCTCGGTATAGCCGTCAACTCCCGTGGATTCCCCTCATATAAAATCGTCCCCCCCTACAGCTTTCCAGACCTTGGCTCCGTAATTATTCGTTTTGCGATAGAAACAGCCTGGAACCGAAAGACATGTGCCACCGAGAGTCGATACACATACAGAGGGCAACTGAACAACAGAGGAAACCCATCCAATAATACAACCACCCATTACTAACAGCCCGGGTTGTGTCAGAAAAGGGGAAACTATGGTGCATAGAATTTTGCAGGTGCGAGAAAAACAGGAAAAGTGAAAAACAATGAAAACAAATAATGAAAAAGAGGTATCGCATCAGCCAGTGTATTTTCTCCCCCAAATCCACCACGAGTTAGCAGCCCGTATTGGAGTGCCCGCGTCCGGCTGAAAAAAGGTCGTTGGTAGGGGTATGTGGTAAAGGTAAGGTGCGGTTCGTCACTTCGTCCTGCATTCGCTAATAGTCGAACTCAAGATGGGCATCTTTGGCTTTCGAATTCGATGGGCAATATAGTCGTTCGAACGCAGATGGTATAGAGGCCGCGGGCACGTACTGGCATTCATATATCCAGACAAATAGTTTCATAGTCGTAAACGACAATTAATAAGCCCAGATTTTAAGCTGATAATGTTAGCAAGTTCAACTCTTCAAGTTTTGTATCGAGGTCACTTACCAAAGAATCCCATGATCCTGTGCACAAGCTTGTGCCGTCGTTGCTCACACCCAAGCAGCTCACTCGGTTCTCGTGGCCAACAAGAGAGCCAACCTTCTCGCCTCGAGTAATATCCCAGACCTGAATTGTCCGTGTTAGCCATTTGCTGATCCTTTCCGACAAAATAGCTTGTGCTGCCACAAGCGAAACCAAGCTTACCTTGCACTCAAAGTCATCGTAACCGGCGAAAAGGAGACGTCCAGATACAGAAGTAGCCACGGAGGTGATACCGCAGAGAATAGACTCGGACTACCAATGGCGTTAGCTTAAGGAGGGCCAATTTGACAAGACCCACACTTACCCCGTAGAGGTTGAGTTCGCGATCCGCGCGAATATCAAAGAGTCGGCAAGTAGCATCGTCGGAACCAGTAACAAAGGAGTGTCCATCGGGGAAGAATTGAATGGCGTTGATATCGGACTCGTGACCAGCGAAGGTCTGGACAGCCTTTCCAGCACGGATATCCCAGAGCTTGGCGAAAGCATCGCAAGCACCGGAGATGAAAGTGTTTTGGTTGGTAGGGTTAAGGCTGATGCTCATGACGTCGCCGAGATGGTCGGCAAACTCAGTAACCTTCTGTCCAGTCTCGATGTCCCACTTCATACAGGTCATGTCACCGGACGACGTTAGAATGCTGCGGTCGTTGATGAATCGACAGCAGGAGAGGTAACCGGCGTGACCAGAAAGTTCACGAGCAACACGAGTAGGGCCATCACGTTGCTGGTTCAAGTTGTAGATAGAGCAGATGTTGTCGAGACCACCGCAAGCAACAAAGTTGCCACTAGGGGCGTAGGCGCAGGTCATGACCCAGGAGGATCGCAGGGGAATGGCGTGCACTTTGTTGGTGGTGTAGGCATCCCAGATAATGAGTTTGCCATCCTGAGAAGCAGAGACAAGGTGCCTCCTGTCGGTCGACCAGTGCATAGCATAGATCTTGGCCAAGTGACCCTTCAGTGTTCGCTTGGCCTTCATAAGCTGGTTCTTGGGAATGGGCTCATGAGCCTGTTGCGCGACAGCGCGAACTAAAGAATTGAAAAGACTGGGTCAGCATTGGTTTCCCTAAAAGATTTCTCATTTGAGCAATACGGATAGCAATGGAATAAGAGCATTATTGGATGAGTACGATTATTCCGTTGGCCAGGAGTATTCAAGTTGGCTAGGCAATTCGGGAGTCACGTACGAGTTGTGTCGGCAAGGTCATCCTTCTTCCTCTTAATTCGATCCTTGAGAGTTTCGGCTTCGCGACGAGCCTGTTGAATTCGCGATTGCATGGCCTCGGGCGAGACATCGCTGTTGCCTTGAGAATTCATCGTGATCGACCGTGTGGGTGGTGTCGGGTTGTGGACGCGCGACAGGAGAGATTAAACGAGATTCCGGCAAGAGGCGGTGTCGAGATGAGGATCGAGAAGAGGAACGACGATACTCAGGTCCAAGTCGAGCTCAAGAGGAGCAGAGCAGAAAAGAGCGACTTTCGAGAAGAGAAATTGACGATGGACGAAAACAGGAGCTCGGCCGGCTGAGGATGGTGGATGGGATTGAAATGGGCGAAATGCAATGCAAGTGGAGAGTGAAAGGCCGGAGAGAGAGAGCTGGAGGAGAGAGGAGCGAGGAGGATTGTGAGTGGTAGGGGCCTTTAGGGGGGAGGGAATGCGAGCTACAGACTACAGGGGGGCGTGTGCGTGGAGTGGATAATCTAAGAGTGGACGAGTGGGCGCGGGCTCGACTTGGCCAGTGGCATTGGCAGCGGCAACAACAGGACGATGCCCACGGACAGGTTAATGAGGTAAGGTACAGACTAATGGAACCACGGGATACTACCACTGCTACAGTTGCAGTTACAATTCATACTGGAAGCTATAGGACAGAACAATAGAAGGAATGGAACCCTATTGCATGGAAAACACCGACCTGGCACCGTGGCGGTTGTTGTTCCGGTTTCTTTGAGATCGGGTATACCTAGAATCCTTTCATAACGACTGGACCGCTCAAAAGTTCACACACAAGCTGACAGCTGCCTTAATGCCTAGGTGATAGATGGATGGATGGATGGCAACAGCTTTGCCATGTCTCGGAGATCAATTCTAGGATCGTTCCATCATATTTCGCACGGTTAAAGATGTCAATGGCAGCTACATTATCTTTCGTGATTCAGCCACCAAATACAAAGTACCGAACCTACCGTTTACCCAGGTACCACTCACTGGATATCTCACATCTACAGAAATAAGCCCCTCCATCCATTTACAGTGGATGCTGTTGCTGCACGAACCTGCAGCTAGGGGAACCCTGCGGTCGCCGCCGTCGCCCCGACCCTTTTTGTCCACTTGAGCCAACCTTGCTTTTCCACCCATCTTTGATATTTCCTTTCCCCGAGCCAGCTGCCGCAACCATCAAAACCAAACACCATCAACTTCATATATCGTACAGCACTGTAACCCATCATCGGAATCATCATATTTCACAGATCTTAATATCATTCAATAAAAACTACTCAATACTATGGCTGTGCTCGATGCCATCTTCCAGTCGGCGCATGTTGATTTAAACCATGACTACAAAATGCGATTGGCCGATTGGTTCTTCCCAGCGCGATGACAAGCAGCTACAAGCATCAGCAGCAATTCGAGATAACCCAGCCCCTGACCTCGTCTGGCATCACCAACTGAGCCCACCCAGGCTTCCATTAGAAGCTCGTCCCGTCCACTGAGCGACCGATCCAGGTCGTCCTGGCAGCGAACAGGGCTAGAGCCTCGCCCCAGAGCGGAGAGTCTTAACCCGAGCTGGGTAGGTGGAGGACTCGGAGGCGCACCACCCCAAACCAGATTGTTACTCAGATTGCGCCTATTGCATGCGTCCGTCTGCTTAAACTACACCCACCAGAAACACTGAGGTGATCTCCCGCCAAATTCGACCAAGCTCCAATACCCCCCAAGGACCGAGAACAACAATAATTACCCAAGCTTTCGCCAGTACTGCACGTACCGGAGATCCATAACTACCTGGATGATTTTGTCTCCAAAGTCTCTTGCATTGCTCGTCAGAGTATCACCAGAAATCGCAACATCAACTTCATCTGGTTCCTCGATGCCACTATTCAGGGGACACAACCAGTGTCTGATTTCATCGATTATTAGCAAATCAGATTTAACATAACCTTGACTAGCTGCTGGTAGTCCCGGCCAAGACAAGTCCAAAGTCCGCGCTACTCGTTGCCATCCACGAGATGATCTTTCGCTTCGACACACAGAAGGAGAAGCTAGTCTCAGAGAACTGTCTTCAACCAGGACTATTGCCAAACCCGTCGTGAGCTGTTTTCTGGCCCACAACCTTTGGACCTTGTCAGCTCCACTTGTAATTATAATTAAATCCTCGTTGTCTTTTCGGCTATGTAGCAAAGACTCCCCAGAAAGGAGTTTCGAGAGTCAAGGCTTTGCATAGCCTATGGGCAGGATTTTGCTCTGTTTGTGTTACCGGTGCAGCCCGCATAGGGCGCTGTCCGCACAAAGAAGGCACTTGCAATGGGTCCTAGGCTTACATGATTACATCGCACGCGGCTACATAAGGACGCTTCTCGATCGCACCAAGCAACTGGAATGGGGAAAAAACAAATATTCATCAGCCTTGGCCCAAGTGGCCACTGCTTTCCCAAGAGACATCTCCAAGCCTTCGAATTGACTTCCTTACTGTACAAGATTCTCCGATATACTCGACCCAGAATTTTGGGTTATGTTGACTGTTCACTTGCTGAAGATTCGTGGAACGGTTTCGTTGTGAGACAACGTTGAGCAGAGACACATCAGCCATCCAAGCAAGTTGATGTCTCAAGATTATATTAGTGGATGCGCATGGTCTCGGGCTGCAAACGTTCTATCTTTCCCTTAACTGATACGCGTCGTTCCGTGTTTGACTTTGAAGTCAGATAACCTTGAGATGATTTCGTTCGAGAAGACTTGCTGCCGAGAGACATGGGGGACAGATGGATGGGTCCGGAGAACGATGTGGACTCAGACTTTTAGAGGCCCCGATGAACCCTGTCTCCCAATGGCTCTTTTAACCACTGATGCAATATCAACCCAGGCTACCAGGCCCTGTCTGTAGCAGAAATTGCTGCCATCTGTTGTTTTCATCGTCTGGGTCACGTCCCGGCTGCCGATCATTCTTCAACACAAAGCGTATTGAGTTTCTCGACGTTCATAAATTTTATGTTTGGGCTTGGCCCAGGCTTAGCGAAAGCAGCTCGTTGATACAACGACTCCTCGATTATGTGCCACCAAGCACACCCGTTCCTATATCCGTCGACAGCCCGTATGGCTACTACTTTATGGCTCAACTTAAATAAAGGTTTGGTAGATGCTCTTGTTTATCGGATGTGTACCGCACACTCGCACGAAAATTGGCAATGTGGATATGGAGTCGGTACCTGCAGCAAAGTGCTTGAAAAGTGCGTAATGCATGCTGTGACCCCTCTCGAAACCCAGCATATGTGGGCGATAATGTTCGAATTTTACCATTGGCGGTTGCTGTTTTATACCGATTTGAGTCATCTGACTTCACAGCTCGTAGTTTCACCAGGAAGATATATCGCTCTAGCCCGTACGGTTTCTTGATTTGTTTCATTTTGGCGTTATATATGTGACTTTTTAGGATTTTCAATCTATCGTCATCCTCGCAAACGATATGGGTACTCATCTTGAACTATGCTGGTTAAAAGCTCTTGCATCTATTTAGTTCAAAATCACAGGCCCCAACGTAATTTACCATATCCCCAAGATATCCACCCTCTTGACAGGCCCCTGCATCTTAAAGTGAGGTCTAATCCCAGTCCCTGGTCTATTCCTAGTCCGGACAAGCAGAGCATTATACGTACCGTTCTAAAAGACGCCGTCGCGCCCCTGATCAGCTTTGCTCCTCATCTTTGAGGTCTCTCCAGCGAGTGTGTCTTAGCATTCTTTTCTGGTACAACGCCTCAGTCGGGCAACAGTCCCATGTCAACTCTGTTTACGTCGTTACGCCATATCCCGCCGTTGATAATCTCGGTCTTCGAGCCTGTCCAGGGTTTCCCGGGATGAGGTGCTGCTAGATATCACGTCGAGATACACAAGACAGGCAATATCAATAGCCAGTTTTGTTATATACTGGTTCTACTTATCCTTCCCATCGCCTGATTTTCTGCAAACATCGTAGTCCTCATCCAAGTCAAGCTGACTTGTCGTTCCTGAACTACCACAAACGCGTCCATGAGTCGGGCACAGAACAGTAGCATCTGGAACCAGCCGGCTTGGCACCCCTTACTAGAGCTACGCACTTATCTGTAGAACATCTCGCACCGAAGCCCGTCCCAATGACTAGTTAGCTCCAGAGCTTCCACTATACAGTAGGCCCTCTACCCTCCCCAGCACACGACTCATGACATGCATGTGCTTGTATTCTTGACCCTCCTGCAATCAACTCTGGCCATCATTACCAAAATAGACATCAATACTCGCGACAGCGCGCTCGAAAGTTGCTCGACAGACATGCATTGCGAGTTTGACTTGATAACATCGTTTCTTTGAGAATGATTGTCTCTAAAGCTATCATTTATCTGACTTTCCATTTTAAGATACCCTGTACCAATTCAGTAATGCTGCAGGCATGAGTCAGGAACTATGGACCCTGGACATAGTAACCTGGTTGAGGATGTGCTTTGACGTAGAAACGATGTAGAACACAGCCAACAGTGAGGTGGTCAACAGTGAGTCAAGCAATAAACTCTAATCTCCATTCCCTGGTCACAAAGCATGTTGGAAGACACTACATATTGTGAAGTGCTGTCGAGGGCATGGTCGTCTCAGATCGATGCGCGTCGACTACCCTATAGCAAATTATTTTTACCTGAAGCGAATTGGCATCAACCTAGCATCATTCGGTAGCTGAGCGCAGTTACTCAATAGTCAATGATAGCTATGTATTTTCCATTAACTCTGGTTGTATCATGCGCAAATTATATCATGTCATGCCTCAGTTTGTGTTTTTTGAAACACGGTACGGCAGTTGTCATTCAGTCCTTTACATGTCTAGTAAGAAACAGAGACATAACATATCATTCAACAATTTAACCAAAATTCATATACAATGTTTTATACATCACGGCATATGAGTGATAGGTCGAAATGTATTAGATATAATTTATCGGCGACAAACCTTTACATAAGCAGCAGACTCAAATCGAGAGTCGGGTATGGAGTGAGACGAACAAATCAATGACAAGACTTGCAAACACGGGGTAAAGAAGCGTCTTGACATCATTACGAAAGTGATTCTACCGTAGTCTTGATCACTCGGACTCTTCGTGATAGGCTTCTGATACTGACGAGCATGTAGAGCCCGGGTCAGCCTTTCAACTCGGATCCCAACGGCAATATACAAGATCAACAAAAGTCGTAGCTGCAATTGTGCAATGCGCATGAGAATTCTGTGAGAAGTGACTGATACAGATTCGCGACGTTTGTGGCTTTAGGACCCTGTTATGTGCCTACGAGGAAGGTTTCCTCCATATCTATGTTTCGATGTTGGCTCGTCACGCGATACAAAAACGACTAGCACTTGATCAGTGTGCTATTTAGCTGTCTTAAATCCAGCAATAAGCTTTATTTGTGGTGTTGTTGAGAACTCTGATGGAAAGGTTGCTGTATTCAACTGGCCTGAGGGTATTGAGGCTGACTGCTGTGTGTAAAAATGCTGTGTTATTTACTGTGTGGCCTCGCTCTCGGTTGTCAGGCAAAAAGGCATCTAAATTAAATCCAGCAAAATCTGCAAACTGATCCAGATGAGAAGCCGCCAACAAGTGAGCAGTATTATGCACAGCATTCGGAGCCAATGGACATATATGATGCGAGAAATTATTAAGTTGCTTTATCATTCGTCATCATGAACACCCTTCCACCCAATCCTCTATATAACCCAAAGCTAGTATTTTGTCTACCCTCAGAGAATGATATAGCCCTACCTGGTTATGTGAGATCTTATCAGTGAGTCTCTGCCCAACTCTTGAACCAATCTAGCGCTTCGGGATTAGCAACGCTGGCATTGGTCTTGACATTCATGCCAGAAAGGATTTGCTTTACAGCAACTTCGATTCTACGTCTTTAGTTAGTATCGTGCGGCCGTCTGTATAAGTTGAAAAGAGATAGACTTACTTCTTTCCATTGCCTGTCTTAGGTACACCTGCTCCGCACTCCTCGACTACACCAGGAACATGCCGAGGGCTCAACTCAGCCTTAATCTTGGACTTGATCCGTAGACGGAGGTCATCATTGAATTCACGTCCAGGTACCATCACTACAAAAAGACATACAGTCTCGTCCGAATCCGTTTCTCGTCGACGTCCAACACATACAGCATCTTCAACCTCGGCAGCGAAGAAACGTGTGAGGATGTTGTAGATCTCGGCAGATCCGAAACGCACACCCGATGGCTTCAGTACGCCATCTGAACGACCAAGCATGACCAGGCTTCCTGTCGAGGGGTCGGGGATCTTGACGAAGTCACCGTGATGCCATACAGAACCTTTGACTCCGCAAATGTTTTCGAATCGCTCAAAGTAAGCGGACTTGTACTTGGCCTCCCCATTGGGACCGAAGAATGTGAGAGGTTGGCACAAGAACGGCTTGACGCAAACAAGATCACCAGGCTCGTCGGCCTTAATTGGATCTCCTGTGATCGAGTCGACAGCACGAATGGCCATGCCGAGACCAGCACATTGGATCTCACCAACGCGAACGGGAAGTAGTGGGCAAGGGGCACCAAATAGTGAGATAATATCTGTACCGCCAGTGATAGAGCCGAGGTTGATGTGCTTAGGGAAGGCCTCGTAAACGAATTTGAATGTTGATGGAGGGAGAGGGGAGGCGGTTGAGTAAATGGCCTGCAGTCGGGAGAGATTGATCGAGCTGTCGCGCACAGGGTAGATGCTGTTGGCCTCCAGAGCAGTCAAATAGGCAGCCGATGTACCGAAATGAGTGACCTCGAGGTCAGAAAGGAGACGTGGTAGTGAGAGATGGGCATGAGGTCGGAAGGGAGAGCCAGAATACACAACAACAGTGGTTCCCACCGCAAGGGCTCCAATGCTCCAATGCCACATCATCCATGAGGTAGTCGTGTAGTAGAGCATTCGGGATGTTGAGTCGAGCGAACAGTGAAGAAGATGCTCCTTCTTATGCTGGAGAAGCGTACCCAGGGCTGTATGAACAATGGCCTTGGGAAGACCAGTGGTCCCGCTGGAGTAAAGGACGTAGAGGGGATGGGCTGGAGGAAGTTGCTCAAACTTCAGGGGCTCTTCGGAGGCAGACTCGAGCATTTTTGTGTAATCAACAGCTATCACACCATGCTTTTCAAGCTCTTCCAACCCGAGACCGCCAGAGCTGATGTTGTTGATCACAACTACCCTCTCAAGACCCTTATTCTTCAGCTCGCCCACAATCTCAGTTGTTTTTGACACACTTGACCATTCCTTACCGTTATAGACAGTGCCGTTATCAGCAAATAGTACTTTGGGTGCGATCTGGTTCAGACGATCCAGAACGGCTGAGACGCCGTTATCAGGGCTGATGCCAGTCCAGATAGCACCTATCGCTGCTGCAGCAAGCATGGCAACAAGCGCTTCAACATGGTTAGAGACAAACCCCGCAACAACATCATTGGGCTTGAGGCCGGCTGCGCGCAAGGCATTGGAACAGCGGCGAACGGCCTCACGGAGCTCAGCCCACGAAGTGGTCACTGTGGAGTTGGGCAACTCGGTCACGGTTATTACAGCCGGGGCCGTAGGTTCGGGTTGTGGAGAAGTTGCAGGAAAGAGTAGATTCTCGGCAAAGTTGAGAAGTGAGCCAGAGAAGAAGTCAGGCCGAGGATACATGGGAGCATTTTGAGGAAGGACCTGCCAGTGAGTTTAGTTAAGTTTCTGAACAATCTGATGCATTGAATGCACCATTGATCCAGTGACCAGCGAACATCTCGAGAAGTTCCGCTTACACCCTTGATTTCATACCTCGTCAAAAGGCTTTGAGGCTGTGACACCAGTGAAATGCCAGACTTCCTCCCAAAACGAAGCAACATCGTCGATGGACCACTTGTAGAGCGCTGGGTAGCCGTCAAGACTTAAACCATGCTTCTTGCTGACATGCTCGAGAAACTTCCACATGTGAGTGGACTTGGGATCTGAATGCCGCCAGAGGACATTGTCCTCTGATGAAGGCGCTGCAGCGGAAGGTTCAAGCTTATCGATTGACATGATGGGCATTGAGGCGGAAAAGGAGGGAGAATAAGATGCCAGCCGATCCCTCGGTAAGGATATATATGTTGAGGGGCAATTTAATTAGTTGGGGAAGATGTGGTAAATGCGACAAAACAGTGAAAGACTGAACTGCTCTGCGACACCACTTTTGAAACAATTGAAAGGACTTTTTGATATTTGAGAAATTTAGATGCTTCCCCAACGTAGCGGACTTTGTATTCCGTCCTTTAATGAGCTCGGAACGGAATCAATGCCTCGCTGCCGTGTCTATCGCGAACCGCTGAAAGCCGTCCCCTCCCGATCTCGGTTCCCCCGCCATCGAAACGGCGCTCCGAAGTGGCTGTGGTGGGGGAGGCTGGTGTTGTGTGGCTTCACATTCTTGAGCCGAGGGGGTATTCAATCAAGATGCTATCAAACAGCTATGGAACTATCATTGATACGTAGGATGATATGATAAAATGTCAAATGTTCGAAAGATCCATCCTCTACAATTCAATGCTTTGGTTCTCATTGATCGATACTGAACTGCAGGTCATGTCCTGGTTCCTTATCAAAAGTACGTTGGAGGTTGTAGCAGACAGGACGCATCTTTGAGAAGAAGAATTGATTCACCGTCTGTAAGGAATACCGAATACGCATCGTAACATGATCACCCAAGCTCGATCGGAAAACTGAAGCAGAATCACGTTGTTTGGCACTTTGGCGAGATTAAGCGTTTATTAGCCTTGCAATTGCCTCGGAATAGTCTATGCTTTATGTACTACAGTAACTAAAGCTCGGCATGGTCAATTCCCCTAAACCTCCGAGATGAGAGCCATCGCTCGGATCCCGAGGTTCTTGCTCATGTAGGCAATAGTCTATCATAGGTAACGTCTCGAGTTGTGGGACGGTTTTGTGCAGGAACTGAGACAAGCCAGTACCACAACAGGGATTGACACATGGACTCAGAAACCGCGACGGCGACATTGAAGAGGAGCCAACGATACAGTATCTCCGGCCTTGCAAAGAGCATATCGAAGCTTCAACATGGAACTTATCCAAGATAGTAAAGGCTTCAAAGTCACGCTCATGTGACCATCACGGATAGTGTACATTGGATGGCTGAAAAAGACTTGGCGGTGAAGGCTATTTCACATTAGACGATCTTGTTCATCTTTGATATCTTGGTAGCGCCTTGATCTGGTCATACATGTCGGTGTATAAGCGCCGGGAATTCATGTAGTCGCCCTTTTGCGTCCTGGGACTCGCGCCATTCTCGTATGTATATGTATAAGCTTGTAACAATTGGAGGTCCGCCCAGTTCCCATGAAAAAGTTTCAAGAATGAGACGATGTTGAGATAACTATTTTGAGCGTTGATCCAGGCGAAAACCATCAAAGAGCAGTAAATAAATGTCATCATCAATCGCCGGCTGCGACGGAAATTTCGAAGCTTGGGCACGGCAATGCCCCTGGATGATGACATCTCACTTCCTTTAGTTTCATCATGACCAACGCTATGGAAGAGCACAAGATCTGATGGTGGTGAGCCCGCAGCCCCTTGACAGGTCTGCCATTCGCTACAGATGGCAAAGGAGAGAAATTTTGGTGCGAGCCGAGCTTGAAAGAAAAATGTGGCGCTTCCTTTTAGAACCTCCCGAGTGTTCCCATTCGCAGGCCGGAGAGCTCGGAGCCCAGGGGTTCTTCTTTGCAAACATACATTATTACTACGCTGTCATCGATTAAGGAGTGAGAGGGAGCCAAAGATAATGTTCTGACTATTACGGATACCATTCCGTGATTCCAAGGCTGGAGTCAGCTTGTCCGTAAGATAGTTAGGCACGGGGCATAAACTACCTAGATCCCAATGTTGACGACACGCGCCTCGCTTCGGGGCCTCGAGCCTCTCCAGGCCTTAGAAAGAAGTCAGTGCTGAAAAGTCCAACGCAGCGAGTCCCTTGTCTAGCAATTGTCTTGAACAAGGAACGAGGGGATGGCAAAAAGGCGAGACGAAAAACACACTGCAGGACCCCGCTGATTGACCCCCTTGAATTCATTATTATCTAATCCTCGTGTCCGGTCCTCCCCGACTTGTTGTGTTGTGTGTGTTTCTCGTACATCGTACATCGCATTTGGTGACACAGTCAGCTCCTCAGGTACATGCAAATAATGTAACTTTAAACTTGTCTATGGCCTTGATTTCCAATTGTCCAGCAGTTACTAAGTTGGTAGCTTGTAGGTATCCCCGTTACCGCGGTGCATCAAAGTCAAAGTCAGGTACCTAGTACCGCCTGTCCCCGCTGTTTCCCGTGGAGCGGAAAACCTGGACTTTGATTGTTTTTTAATGCACCGAGATCCTTCCATTTTGTGCCGCTGACTCCGCTGCTGTACTCTGTACGTTGGTGTCGAATAATTGACTTTGTTTCTGTCGTCTTTCTTCTTTTCCATCACCACTCTATTACTACTCATTGGACCGTTGCCGTCGTCGCGCTTCGTTGTTCTTCAGCAGACAGGCTTCGGCCGAGTGATCAAGAGGGACAGGGCAACCAATCCACATGTCAGACTAACAACTCCCAGCCATCCGGCCATCGCATCTATTACCAGTACTTCAAACTTGATTGCTCGATCGTCAATTTCACATTGTTGATCTCGATCAACAATATCCTGCATTTGCTTTTAATACTTGGTTGCGGAACTAAGTAAATAACGACTACGGTCACTTAATTCGACTTGACTCGACTCTCGACTCTCGACGATATAATATACACGCCCTTGCGTTGAGGCCTGATCCATTGGAGCTTGGATCGATCTCTCGGACCTTTCTTTCAACGATTGAGTGTTCATCTCTTGTCTCGGGGCCTGGAATCCGAATTCAGCAGTATTACACAAACTGTTTCTCTGTCAAACAGCAACTGACTGGGTAAGTAAACATTTTTCTCCTCTTAGAGTGCCCAAGATCGTCCCTGTGTCTCGCTTGGAACCCAATTCCGTTGCTCCCCTGGCATTCTTCCAGGCGATCATCTGGTGTTTTAAGCTGTTCCTGGCTGGACCACGGCTGGGTCCGCTAAAAGGCCCACAAGCAATTTGCAGTCGGCGGATCTTTACTTTCCCAGTTTGATTCGACGCCACCTCCTGCGCCCCCCTGTGCCTCCTGGAACACGCACCACTACCTACACCTCGAGTTTAAACTCGGCTGTCACCTCTTATCAAAAAAGAATCTCCTTCATCAACATCCATTCGTTGTACCGTGCACAGTTCCAGCTCAACTCAACATTCTTTCTTGTCGTTGCTTGTGTTGCAGCTTGTTCTGGCTCGCCGTGCATACTTGGTTTCCATCTTTGCACTGCTCGATATTTTCACAATTGCATTGGAAACGTTGAGCCTTTCATAATCTCCTATTCAGAGAATATGCATCACGCCCAAATCTTTTGTTGATTCGATTGTTCAAACTCAAAGTCCTGCTGACACTCCTTCCCCGTTGCCAGACTATAAAGTTCGTGTGCTTAAGCCATTGACTCTGTCTTGTGCCCTCCTTCGGTATCCTCGCGATCCAGCCTCTCTTTCGCCTGCGCATCACCAACCGAAACACCTTTGCTAGGAGAGATGCCCCGTCGGCTGAATCCATTTTCATCCTCGTCCTCCATGTCTCAACCCGTCAAGTCGGGCGAGAGGCGCCCCTCTACCTCAAAAGGCAACCGCATCACCAACTTCTTCTCCAGTAGCCCCAAGTCTACTGGTGCTCAACAAGCTCTTGCCGCCGTTCAGCAGAACCAGGCCGCCGCTACTGGCTTTTCTCCTTCTCCTGGCCTGCCCACCATCTCGCTCTCTACTGCGAGCCCTGGCGGCCCCAACAACATCGATGCTTCGACGACGACTCTCTTCCAACCTCAGACCGCTGAGGAGATTGATCGCCAAAAACGAGCAGATGCACAGTTCGGCCCTCTCCTTCACTCCAGTCACCGATACACCAGCCAATCTCACGGAGAGCCCCTTGAGCCTCCTGTTGAAGACGAGCCTCCTTACTATTTCATCCTGACCACATACATCAGCTATCTCATCCTGATTGTCCTTGGCCACATTCGAGATTTCTTCGGCAAGCGTTTCGGAAACCCCAAGCACTACCGTGCTCTCAAGGCCAGCAATGGCTATGCAGCCCTCAACAGCGATTTCGACAACTTCTATGTCCGACGTCTCAAGATGCGTCTGGATGACTGCTTCGCCCGCCCTACCACTGGTGTCCCTGGACGATTCATCACTTTGATGGATCGCAAGTCCGATGACTTCAACCGCACCTATCAATACACTGGCACCTATACTGAGACCCTCAACATGAGCTCCTACAACTACCTTGGTTTTGCCCAGTCCGACGGTCCCTGTGCCGATGCTGTTGAGGAGTGCGTCAAGCGATACGGTATCAGCTTCTGTAGCCCTCGAGGTGCTGCTGGTACCTCTGATCTTGCTCTGGAAGTGGAGCGCGAGGTTGCTAACTTTGTTGGAAAGCCTGCTTCAATGGTCTTTTCTATGGGTTATGTCACAAACTCTAGCTCTTTCCCCGCCATCGTTTCCAAAGGTTGCCTAATCATCTCTGATGAGCTCAACCACGCTTCTATCCGTGTTGGCGCTCGTCTCTCCGGTGCCGTCATTCAGTCCTTCAAGCATAACGATATGGCCGACCTTGAGCGTGTTGTGCGTGAGGCTATCTCGCAAGGTCAACCCCGTACCCATCGTCCCTGGAAGAAGATTCTTGTCGTTGTCGAAGGTCTCTACTCGATGGAGGGTACCATGTGTGATCTCCCCGGCATTCTTGCTTTGAAGAACAAGTACAAGTTCTACCTGTTTGTCGATGAAGCCCACTCTGTCGGTGCTCTTGGTCCCCGAGGTCGTGGTGTCTGCGATTACTTCGGCATCGATCCTTCCGAGGTTGATATTCTTATGGGAACTCTGACAAAATCCTTCGGCGCCAACGGTGGTTACATCGCAGCTGACAAGCACATCATTGACAAGCTCAAGTGCACTAACGCTGCCACCCAGTATGGCGAGACACCCGCCCCTTGCGTCCTCATGCAGATTTTGGCTTCTCTGAAACTCATCACTGGCGAGCTGTGCCCTGGTCAAGGTGAGGAGCGTCTGCAGCGTATTGCCTTCAACTCCCGATATCTGCGCCTTGGACTTAAGCGTCTTGGACTTATCGTCTATGGCCATGATGACTCGCCCATTATTCCTGTCATGCTCTACCACCCCGCCAAGCTTCCTGCCTTCAGTCACGAGATGCTTCGACGAAAGATTTCCGTCGTGGTTGTTGGTTACCCTGCCACCCCTCTTATTAGCTCCCGAGCCCGTTTCTGTGTTTCCGCTGCCCACAACAAGGAGGATCTGGATCGTCTATTGGCAGCATGCGACGAAGTTGGCGACATCCTGCAGATCAAGTTTTCTACTGGCGTAGCAGGCGGTCTGGACCCTCTCCCTGAAGGTGTTTCACCTGAGAACGAAAATGAATGGAGGAGGGATAACCGAATTCCCCTCAAGGCCCCTCGCTGGCGCCTGGAGGATGTTGTCCGACACGGCGTCCAAGATTCCAAGGTCCCTCTTCGTTAATACTTTGACCCTAATCAAATTTTTGTTTCTGGTGTTTATCACATGCTTTTAATCCACCTATGTGCTCAGAAGTTTTCTGAGTGGCGTTTATGCAATTACATAGATCCGTCCTGTAAAGGAATACGACGTTGCACGACGTTTAATGTCCTTGATTCTTTTCGATGGCTAGCCATGTGGCTACCAGTTCTTTTTTACTCATACTCTTATATAAGAGTTTTTGAAATGGGTTGACGGAGTTGAAGGCGTGTTGAGGCAAGGGCCATTTTTGGAATGGGTATTACGAGGAAGACTCAGCAAATCACCTTGGTCAGCAGGTTAAGATTGCAGAGTATGGCATATAGAATAATTATTAGACGACGTATATAAAGAAGTAGTATAGCTCTACTTCGACTAATCAAACAAAATTATGATCAGATATATTCGCTTGTCAATCATCCCTGTCACCACCGGTTATGACAACTGGTTTTGTTGCTATGCGTTCATCAGATATCTTTGCTGCAATCTTACACATTGCCAGTAGACTGTTTATGGAAGCCAAGTCTTCTGTCCGAGAAACGAGTACATACATGGCGATGACACCCGATTCAAATCCCTGGCTGTTCAAGTAGCAATGCTTGCGGTTCGGCCTCAAACGAATAATGTTTCTTCGAAATACCTCTTATCGTCCTGTCTCTTGACCCAATTCTGATGACTAGTCTCCAGGTCTCGATATCATTCCCTTCATACATTATTTCCCTAGTTTTCAAGTCTAATGATGTTTGAAGGAGAGACAAACTGAGGTTAATTGAGTGGACCAGGAGTTCGATACATATCAGCAAGCTATTTTCAGGGCTTAGGACATGTTTCAAAGTCGTCAGTTGAGACTTTTCTAAACAAATGTTGCCTGCTAACACTGAGCCATGTTTGTAGACGGCAATAAAGTTGCTCGTTTGTTTATTGAAGAAACAAAGACCGTCCAATGGCTGATTGAGAGATGCAAAGGAGGGTTGAATAGTGGAATGGTTGGACTGGTAAACGGGCTACAGCGGCGGCACCTATAATAATAGTGGATGAGGGCCTGGCCGGGGCCTGGCAGGGGGATGCTGTCAGTGGAGCGGGACGGGAGCCAAGGCGTGTTCTCAGTGGAGGGTCAGTCATTCAAAGTCCCTCCAAGCCGCCCAGTAAGGCCCACTAAGAAAACGGCCAAGGCTCGAGTTTAGGTACGGAGTACTTCCGTAAACAGGACGGTCGGCCTTCCACGTCAAGTATTCGGTACCTAAAGCAGAGTGCTGTTTTCCGCAGGTCGTTGGTAGGTGGTTACTGTGCGTGGAGGCTATCCCAACTTGGGTAGCACCTCCTCTTCTCTTCCCACACCCAAGCGCTTCCACGAGCGAGCGAGCACGACAAGACAGGCTTGACCAAGACCAAGACACAAACAACCCCGTCATCATCACCACGAGCAGCCGCTCTCTTCTCCTCTGGCTACCTCCTACCAGACTTTTCCTTTTGTTCGCATTCCTACAATACTTGCTTGTTGTCTTCGAGGGCCTCGGATCCAGGTCTACTTATTCTCTTGGGATCAGCTCTCGTTTTTCCCACTTCAACATTGCCTCAGCCCATTCCATCTTGTGTCCATCCAATTCGATTCGTTCTCTCGCATCCAATCGTCCTACAGACTGCACCCACTTCCTCGACCCAGCATTTCCCATCTCCTGGGATCGTTCCTCTTAATGACCTTCCGATCACGATTTGAATGAAAGATTTACGACGCATTCGACCGACGGCAATCTCCAAATCTCGTTCCTTTCTCTCCAGCCGACGGTGCCCGATCTAGCGCATCTGTCTGCTGTTTGCGGCATCACCACCATCGTCGCCTGAAATAGTCTTTCGTCTCACCTACCTTCTCAGCTGTTGGCGCCTACTCTTTCATAACAGTCAGGATGATGAGCTTTGATGGTGGCACAGCCTACGCCGAGTCCGATGCCGACGACGAATACGAGCGAAGCATGGGCGACCACTCTCCCATCACCAACTCTGAGCATTCTCCCATTGACTCTGAGCTCTCTACGTCCGCAGAGCATACTCCTACAACCTACGGCCACCGCAGCAGTGCCGACCGCCTTCCAGAAACCATCATTACCGAATGGACCGTTGACGAATGTGCTGATTTTATTGGCACCATTGGTCTCCAGCAATATACCGATCGCTTCATAGGTACGTCCCGGTCCAGAGCAAGACAATACCCCCATTATCCGTACCAAATTTTCAGGAAACTTTCAGAGAGTAATGACTGACGCTTAATTGCTTGTAGAAAACGAGATTGTGGGTGAGGCTCTCGTTGCGCTACAACATGATGATCTCAAGAGCATGGGTATTGCTAGCGTGGGACATCGCCTTACAATCCTCAAAAGCGTCTATGATGTCAAAAAGGCCCAAGATGTGCCTATTGAGAGCGACCATTACCTACCCCTATGTACGTTGTTTCCAGGTTCCCCTCCTTGGTGGACTGGCGTGATTCTAATCCGTAACCCCTGCAGCTGCCGACGCTGAAGCGCAATATGCTACCGCAACTATTAAGGACATCAAACACTTGGTCGAACAATTCCGCCTCCGCGACGAACGCATGAGCCTACTCGAACAGGATCTGCGACGAATGACGGATGATTTCAGGCGATTGCGAGAGGATATGCTGCCAGCCTTGCGCCTTGTTAAGGATGCGCAGCAACCGTTGCCCAACTTATCTAACAATCAGCAAGCATATGGATACGAAACTACCATATCGCCCCCCGCACCAACACCACCCCCGGGCTCGAGTCAATCCGGAAGCTCCGTCAAGCGACAGTACTCAACTCGCAAGATCTTAATCGGAGCAACACCCAAGAATGCATCGCCTACGCAATCCACGCATGAGAGGTCAATAGCTGAGACTGCATTGGACCCTGCCAACGCGGCAGAAAGGGCCGTCCTCTCGTCTTCTCATCTTGCAGCCATGAATGGAGGGGGCCAAGGCGCGTCGTCTCCTTCATATCCCTCACCCAACATTCCCTCTCCAACGTCCCCTCAGACCCACATGTCCGCTACCACCCTCGCCTCTCGATCCTACCGCAGCGAAGCACCGACGCCCTCCACACGAACCACCTTCAACGACGATGGTCACGCCAATGCAGCTTATACTTCCCGCGAAAAGGCACCGCAAGGACCGCCCCGCAGACGAGAAACCCCTGTACCTGACACGCCCAGCCAGAGCAACGCATCAGTCGAAATCTTCAAATCGTTCCGCGTCAGTATGGAGGACCCTTGCTACAAGGTTCTGCCTGCTGCGCTCAAAAAGTATCAGATCAACGCTCCATGGGACCAGTATGCTCTCTATATTGTGTATGGAGATCAGGAGCGTTGTCTGGGTCTTGAGGAGAAGCCGTTGATTCTGTTTAAGCAACTGGACAAAGAAGGCAAGAAACCCATGTTTATGCTACGAAAAACGACAACAGCATCAGCAGACGGAGAACCAGGAAGCGCGGGGCTAGGCAGTACCTCGAGAGGAGCGCCGACAGGTTACGACCCCCCGGGAGGAATTATTTAAGCTACTCTCTGAGTTGCTGGTCTTGGTGGTGCTTCCGTGTGTTCCAAGCGACAAGTATTCAACGGCGGCTACCGAAACCTGAATATTGTCGAGAGGCGAGCACGAGACACATGCTGTACGTCAGACTTGCAGGGCCGGCACAAATTACCGCCACATGGACCCATAGCATCGGTCCAAGGTATAGTTGCGTTTCTTGGAAGTCGGAGCAGGCAAGGTTTGGCAGACTGGTCGGGCTGTCTGCATGACGTTCGGTGATGTTTGTTTCAGTGGGTCAGCGTTTCTGAGCTGAGGTGGTGAACCTGAAACACCAACCATGGGCTATTTACGGGGCAGCACGCTAGATGCTGCACCGGCCTACTGCGTATGTCTCGAGCTGAACTACGTTATTGGCATGATCCGGCCACTAAAGAGGAGGCTTGTTTGAAGACAAGGATTTTAGAGTGTTGCCGGGTTGAGCAACTGAAGCTTCCGTCTTGGGGGAGCTTGGAGCGACTGGGCCTTTGGGCAGTTTGAATCGAGGGCTATTTACTTTTGCTAGAGGGATGCCCACCAGGGAGTGTCGTCAGGAAGCGATCGAGCCATGGCATGCATGTGCAGCATTTTTCATCAATTCATCATGGGGATATGCGGGTTATGGCGTTTGAAAAGTCGACTAGGTGTTATTCTGCAACAAACGGCGGAAATGTCCATCGTCGTTCTATTTTTGGGGCTTGCATCTTAATTCAGCACAGCACAGCACAGCACAGCACAGCACAGCACAGCACAGCACGGTACAGAACAGAATAGGGAGAGGGTTGTTAATTAAGGAGCGAGTTGGATCGGATCAGATGTATGTATGTTAAGGCTAAGGTGGCTAGGATTTGTACAAGTCGGATCTTGTGGACTTTGCCCTCATGAGAGGATATGCTGGCAGCTGTTGAGAATTGGACATGATATTGGCGCTTGTGAAAACATACTCACGTGTAGTAGTACTACGTACGCATAAATCTTTTGAGGTTAAGGGTAAAGAAACATTCTTCAACTACGGACTTTGACAAGCCGGGGGTTTTGACAGCAAAGGATGCTGACTCTTAGTTATGTCGAAGTTATGTTGGAACTAACGAAACTATTCCCATTGCTTCACTTCACATACCATTGCCAACTCTTCCCAAAAGCCTCCCTTTTACTCGTCTCAAACTCTTCGAGAAAAGCTACCACCGCTTCGTATGGCACTCCCCTCCTCATGCCAGTCTTCTCATCCCAACTTGAGTGCACACCTACTAAGCTTCCAGTCATTCTGTCAAATAAGCCTGCTCCACTGTGTCCCCAGTACGTCCAGCAATTGTGCTTGAGAGCCCCTATATTACTATTATTCTGAGGGTCCTGGCCTTCAGCCAGCCCACGGAATGTCCCTTCGCTGAGCACCAGTGTGTCGTACCCTGTCTCTGCATCGCTGGACTCTGCCTCGAGATCATCAGGGCCGGGATGGCCTATGCACAAGAGCTTGGAGTTGAACTTGGGAGGGGATGATGCGATACGGATATAAGGGAAAGGTCTCTGGGGTGACTGTGCTTGATCGATGAGCAGAAGGGCAAGGTCCCGTGCTGGATCCCATGAGATCACTTGAGCTGATACAATGCTTCCACTTGAGGATATGAGAACATGGAAAGGCATCCTCGTGAGTTCTGAGATACAATGGGCGCAGGTGAGGAGGACGCCATCAGGTGAGATGCAGACTGCAGTGCCACCATCGGCTTGAGCAAAGACATAAGTTGCTTCAACAGGATTGTGGTATGTCGGAGGATTGACTGTAAGAGAGCGTTGGACGTCCTGAGGAAGGGGAACCTCATAAGAAGTGAGCCAGTGTCGTTTAGAGAGTAGAGCATCATGGTACTCTTTAGGGAGAGGGAGTCGTGATATGAAAGACTCTGATGGAATTTGCTTTATCAGAGGCTTCTTAGAGCATGAGTCTGAAGTTTGGTCTCTCTTCGAGGGTGAAACAGCTGGGGAGAGTGTTTGGCGGGTTGAACTGCGAGTTTGACGGGTTGTAGCGCTGGGTGAGGCGGTCACCAAGTCAATGATTCCCGACATGGCAGAATGTAAGTTTTGTAATGACAGCCAAGGAATTTGTATAAGAGTGAGATCTTGAAGTTGAACGTTATGATTCTATTAGACTAATGATCTAGTCGACCTTTTATAGAAGTTCCACATGTGTAAGTCGATAGCGGCACGGTGGGTTGGCTGCCTAACTACCACAGGCAGAAAGCAGGGGTCGAAGATTTAAACAACAAAACCGCCTCTGGTATAGCATCGTGCCATTCAGACAGGAAATTGAAAAAGCTCAAAAGTGTTCGGGCTAAATTTGAATTACTCAACTGTTGTTCCTTTGTACTCGCCAAGACTTGACTGGACTGAACAATGGAGTTCACATCCTTATGACTGTCCCTGTAACTTCCAGGCAGACCCTTTCAATCCTCTGAAGAGTATGCAGCCGTTCATATCATGGATTTTCCGGCTCTGGTTGGCTCGGCCAATACTCTCCCTTTGCGATGAGTTGGTGGGTTCAATTCCTTGAGAGGAAGGCCGAAAGTGTACCGCCTCATGCTGTAAGCGGCTCATAAATTCTGATAATGGATTTCAAGGCAAGGACGAGATCTTATCGTCAAAGTAGGTACTTACACAGACTAAATGCACATGGGCAATCTTTGGAGTGCTGAAAGACATCATATGCCCCCCGAAAACAGGATCCCGCGTTTTCAAGAAGAGTCGCGATGACGGAAAGGGTGTTTCGGGAGGGAATGACTCGGCCGATGGCGTTCGAGGTACGTCCGTTCTTTCGACGATATCTTCTGGCAAGAACTTAGCAGGACCGTTTCCAACCCGTCACACAGCGTGATGCATCTCTATGCAGCTTGATGTCGTTGGACAAATGGACGGTTCTCTTTGACACGCCATTAATATCGCCAATGGTTATTTTGACCGACACTCCCTTGGCGTCTTTCTCATAGTTGATGATTGTGATTCTGAATACCACAAACGGGTTGCAAAATAAACCGCACACCATGAAGGCTTGACAGAAAGATTAGCCTAAGCCCTTGACTAAGTCGCCCAAAGCTATCCTACATAAGCTCTCTTGTCATCAAGGCTTGAGTATAAGTGGGAGGGCGGGTTATTTCCTGAACCACTTGACATGCGATCCTAGGCACCTACCTACTATAGGTAAGTAGGCGCGCCTTCCTGCTGAACATCTCAAGGGATCACCCCAAAGCAACATCCCGTTCATTCTTTTGCATCAACACTAAATCGTAACAGCTCTTTCTTATCATATCTCCTTCAAGATCAACATGGCCTATAACCAGTTGATTCCCGGGACCCTTGGGGTCTTTGGTGGAATCTTCCTTGCCTGGCAACTGTAGTACGTGCGGCACAGAGCAAAGAAAGACAATAGACAGTTCGCTTCCCTTCCAGGCACTCTCCTCATGATTGTGGTACTGGTAAGCAAGTTCTTTAACTTCATCGGAAACGGGAATCTGCTAACACCAGCATTTCCTCATCAGCTCGCTTACATTACCGAACTCGTTTTACTCCGAACTTTAGAAGCCACAGAGGAATCCTTCGACAACGATATCAACATCCACGTCAAAGCTGGCCAGGACGAACTTTTTAAATATGAGAAAGAAGCGAGCGCGTCCAGACTGTGGTTCGCAAGTCTATTGGTTTATACGATTCTCTACTGGTCTCTCAAGTTAGCCGCACTATATTCATTCTCTCGCTTTGCAAAGGGGTCAAACCATTGCAGCTTATGGCGCATTATACCCATCGCCGTTATCGACTTTTTGGCTTGGGTTGGAATTATAGGATACCTGATTTGTACGGACGTTGGTTTCGCAAAATGCGCACCAGATGGTCTAGGTGCTGAGTGTATGTGACAACCGCAGAGTTTTGTTGTTCCTTGACTAATACCTCATTATCAGGTCACAGCATACGTGCCGACCACGAACGGGACATCTATATCACTGCAGGGGTGAATGCTCTGACGTATCTTTTCCTGATCACATTGCCTCTCCAGAAGCTTCTGCCTAGGGCGCCTACCATTTGGAAAAAAGTGGCTGTTGCTATCTTCTGTCTTGGTGGGTTGATCGTGGCGGTCATTGCAGGCATGCGGTGCTTACAGGCTTATAAGGTGAAATATAATACTCTGCCTATATTGAGACATTGCTAACTGTTCAGACTGGAGAGACTGTGCGTGTGGACGTCAAAGGCCGTGACTTGATGATTGGGGAGATGTTTACTGCTATCGTTACATCAAGTATTTATTCTCTTTTAAGCACATTCCTAGAAGTAGACGACAATACTGAAAACAAGGGAGAGGAGATTGAGGAATAGATTTGCACCGACCCGCCGCGGAGTATTAAAGTGAGCCGTGTGTTGCTTTTTTTTTTACCGTAATCGACCGAGTCATCAATTTTGTTTAGCCAGCAGAACTCTCTCCCCAACCAGGTGTGCTGTATAATAATCCGCGCACAGAGCAAGCTTGACAGAAATAATAGCCTAAGCCATTTGCTAAGCCGCCTCAGCTATCCTAAAGTCCCTTGTTATTTCTCATGCCTTAGTGTAATGCCATAGCTAATGTGCGAATTATTTTGTAACCTGCCTGCCAACCTAACGCTGCTACTGTACGGATCCATGGATACAAACCTTATCAACCACCCCGCGGTTTCCGGGTTCGGGGCGGGGGAAGCATCCACATTGCGGGCCTACCAATGGGGACATGACGTGTAGATGCTGGGATAATTACCTCCAGCCTCCAGACCGATAGAGCCATCTATCAAACTCACAGTAGGGTTTAGCCTTTGTCAAGGATGATCAAGGCTGAAGACATTGAATTTTGAGGCTGCACAACCTCATTTCCCAAGTCGGGATCATGTTCACTTGCATATACTCATGTACAAACATCCGGTAAGTCCCAAGATAGACTTTTCTTGGCGATGTGTTTATCCTATCGGGTGAATTGGAAACTGTATATCCGTGACATCGAAGGAAGCTCGGGCCATTAAAGATTCGTAAACGTCTTGGCGTTCACCTCGAACTTGAATTTGATCTTGAGTTAGAGGTATCGAAAGGGAGAGGTTAAATAAGCAGGCAATTTCATTGTCGAATAAACGAGGGAGGTACAGCGGGCTGAGTCATGGAAGGGAGAGAAATAGTCACTGTACCTTACTTGAAGCCTGGAGAAAGAGACGGAGAAGTTAGCAAACCGGCGGGAGTTTAAGCAGAAGGTGCACCCCAGATCCATGGCATGTTCCCTGCTCCCTGTCTTCCTCCACCTGCGCTTGCCTTCCTTCCTTAAGTAATGGATGTTTATTACTAGGTAGGGAGCCTTAGAGAAGGGAAAATCCTTGTCGGTTTTTTGTCTGAGCGTTTTACACGATTCCATTCATGCATCTTCACCCAGCCCCCGGTGTCTCCGTCACTTTCTTCAACCTCCGGGTTTTTTCTCTTCTCAATTGATCTTGGCCTTGTTTTATGTTAATTTCTCCGGTGATAGATTAGACACGGATCTCTTCGTCTGTTGCTCTACCTCTTGCAGTTTGAAGAAAAGGGTCCTTCATTACCGGCTGTGCACAGTCTCAACCTCCGTTATATCCTCTCAACCGCGTTGACAATACAGTTCTCTAGACCACCGTATCCTTGGTGTTAGAGACCTCACTTGGCACCTGCCGTATCTCGACAGGCCAAGAAGTCAGACTTTTAGGGACGTCGGTTGTCGATCATCCCAACATATCCACCTTCTTTACTGCCGCTCCGGTCCATCTTTCGGGTCACCCGGACATATGACCGACAGCTACTGCTCCATTCTTGTCTCGACTTTCACAACCTACTTTTGTTTCTGCGATCGCTAAAACAATCGGAAGCTTTTAAGCTTAATCCTCACAAGAAATTTGCCCTCTCGCCTCTTGCGCTTGTCTGGTAGCCACCGTTGTCTACCGACCACCGGTTTCGGCACCATGCCCGTCTCACCCATATGGCATCTTGTTCCACGCGGCGAGCATGCCTCGTCGCCAGAAAGCGACCAATCCTCGACAGCAGGTACGGCCGGGAATGTTGTTCCATCGAATGCCTTTGCAGATGATCTGTTTCGCGAGAAGTTTATGAGCATCGCCAAAGGAGGGTCGAATGGGGAGAAAATCATGCGCGGCTTTCTGATCGGTCTAGCAATTGGCCTGGTAGTTGCATGCTTTGTTTGCTGTTGGTACCCATGTTGTCGACCACGGCTACAAAATCGACGACGAAGAAGACGGACGCGCAGAGGACCCCCAGCAGCAGACGAAGAACAAAACGCTGCAAGTCGTGCGCCTCCTGCATAACGAAACCACCCCGAAAGACAATCTTTATGGAGGGGTATGGACCTGCGAGCTCGCGTGACAAACGAGGGAAGCAGGCGTTGGCCAATTTGCTTTGGGACAGATTTCCGAGTCCAGCCTGACAGGCAAGGGTCTGCAAGAGCGTTGCGATACTGCATGAGTATATGGATTCGAGCACATGCGAACATGCGCGAGAATTGGACTGGCATTGAGCTCTACTCTTTGCCAGTGAGCACAAATACAATATACAATTACTATGGTCACTGAGATGTCTCATGACCAAGCGTTAACAGCAGAGACGCTGCACACCAAGTGCAAACAAAATTAGGGCCATACGAATCAGGCATTTTTGCGATGGAACGGAATTGGCGAAGAAGAAGCTCCCTTGGAGCATAGACCATGACATGAATTCACGAGAAGGCGCAACAGGAGGAATGGCACGGCATTTGCATTGGATACAAGGCGTTAACGGCATGGCGTACAAATCTGGGGTTGGGCTGCAAAGTCTCACATTATGGGGACACAAATCAGGCATCTGGAAGTTTTGTATCGTGTACTTGAGGCAAAGATGAAAGATAGTATCAGCTCTCTAGAAGAACAAGCATAAATTCATGATTGAGCGTATTTGATGGAAATAACGCATAATGCACTGAAGGTGACGCAGTAGGTTGTGAGGCTCCCAATTCGGTTGTCATTGGACGCGCGTTAGCGAGGACATTAAACATGCTTAATATCCCGGGCGCCATTCATTGGCAGAGTCGCCATTGAGAGTCGATCATTTGAGGCTTCTCGTCGGATTATCGCAATCCGATAACTTGACATCCATGACAAGGACAGGGACAAGAATAGCAACTGCACAGCCTCTCTAGATACTAAGGTGAGTCGGGTGTGGCGTTGGCCACGTTCGGTAGGTACGTAACTGAAGTCGAAATGAATAGGACTATGCCCGCGGTCTAAATAGAGGAATGTTCTCTTGATGAATATCCAAGAAAACATTTTCACTTTCCTATATATTTAGCCTTGCTAGAAGAGCTGTCAGAACACTCATTCTACTTTGTCAGCCAAGCTTCTCAAGTCCTTGTGACCGTCCTAATCAGTCACAAGTCGCATCGCATCCATCCTGGATCGCAGCTGAGAACTTCCCTGCTCTAGGTACTTCAAAGTAGCCCCGCCTTCCAAGTCTCAGCCTGCCGCGCAATTGTCTGTCTGGGCTGTTAGGCGTTTTCTTTCAACATCCTGTTTGGCGTTGAGTATTAGTACTACCCTTTTCTACTCTTTCTTGCTTCACCTGCTTCCTATCCTATCCTATCTGCGACACATTGTTTCGCTCTCAACTCTGTTGCGCCCGTGTTACAACCGACAGATCACTACGTCATCCTACGAATTAACTCTGCGACACCAAACAACGTTAAGAATCGCGCTTGAGTTCTAGACCAGAAACGCAGCTGGCAAGATGTTGGACGAAAACCTCCCGACATACCGGTTCAAAACCTCATCGGAAAACCCACTCAACAACATCCTCTACTTTACACATAATGGGTCAGATCCTACACCCGAATACCTCGTCAAGCGACCGTCTCCCTCCGACGCCAATGGCCAATATGCGCTCGGCATGTTCGATTCCCAAAACACCTCAGTGATATACGCAGAGGTTGGCGTCAAGCCTGACTGGGTATCACCTACCTTATCCGCTGCCGAAATCCGCGCGCAAAATGGCAACCCGCCCCCCAAAACTCCCATCACGCCGGACAACTTTGCGGTTTCTCTATATAATCCAGACCAAGACATTGTTGTCAAACAGCACCCGGGCAGTTGGGGAAAAACTGACATGTGGGAATTTGAACTGCCAGAGAGGTCCTTCAAGTTGCCCAGCTCCAGCCAGATCGACCAAGAAGATCGACCATCTATCACCGAGCTGGTTCCCAAGGTAGTGTTTCGCTGGAAACGAGATGGACGGTTGAGCAAGGATATGACATGCTATATGACTGGCAGAAACGTGGGAGGCAAGAAGAGCAAGGAACCTGATATCACTGTGGCCTTTTTCCGGGCTAAGCACGACTCAACATTAACCATATACGAACCCAACATGGCTCGGGTTGAGATTGAGGATAGAAGAGGTCTCGAGATCACTCTCCTCATGAGTGCTGAAACCATCAAAGACCTCTACATTAACCCGAGTCAAGATCCTTTCCATATTCTTGCTTCATCGAACGGCCGACGTCGCCAGAACTCTCGCCCGACAGCCAACTCCTCCACTGGCCCATCAATGGCGGGTGCCTTGAACAACAACCGGCCATCATCGCCTCCTCGGGCTCAAGCCGCAACGCAACCTTCAAACAACAATGCCCAACGTCAGGCCGAGGTCGAAGCCGAGACGAAACGGTTGCAAGCTATGGTGGCAGAGGAGGAACGGAAGAGGTTAGAGCGTGAGAAGGAAGAAGAGGAAGAGCGCAAGAGAATTCAAAAGATGCTTGAGACTGAGGAGCAGGAACGTCGTAAGCGAGAAGCTGAGGTCGACGCCGAGACGGAACGTCTACGCCGAGAATTCGGCATGGCTGGCCAGGACTTTGACAATCAAGCAGGCTCAGGTCAGCCATCACCACCGTTACCCCCTCGTCCTCAGTTTTCATCAGGCGCGTTGCCCGCAAGACCTAACAGCGTAGGATCGGCACCAAACGGTCGCCCACAACCCAACTTTGCGCCACCGCCTTCACAACCTCAACCTGGTCCCAGTGAGAATGGAAATGGCAAGAAGCGTCATGGCCTGGGTGGTCTATTGCAAGGAGCAGCACCTTACGCCGGCCCTGCAGCGGCAAGCGTCAGTGGTTTCTTCAGCAGTCGGAAAGACGAAGATAAGCGGAAGAAAGTACAAAAGAAGCGCAGCGTACATTTCTAAGCAGTCTCTTGGGTTTCTTATTGATTATGGGGTGTTTGAATAGGTTACATGTATTACAAGGAGGATATACCATAGATCTTGGGAACGGAGTCAAGTTAGGTACGAATGAAATGACTTTGTTTTAGATACGATGTGTGCTAGTGCAAAAGTTTGCTTGAAAGACAATCCATTTCGGCTCAAGTTGCCCAGAATGATAACTACTGTGTTCGTCACCCTAATACTTTGTATACCAGTGTCTTTCAATCTCTGCCATAACCATTAACATCCGGCGGTGTGCGGTGCAACGTGAGGTTTGTGTCGTCCTGTACGACATGGGGTGAACGACGCTGTAACATATGGTGAGAACCGTCTGATGATGAGACGGCATTTGAAGAAAAGTAGAGACCTGCGCGATTTGCATGGCTAGAGAAATGATCCCTTGGTTTAGAAGTTTCGAAGTCATGGTGCTTTTCGACCCCTAGTCATGGAGTTTCGCGGATACGGCAGTCGCTCGTCAAGGTTCACCTCTAGGTCTTTGTTCTCTTCTGGAGAGTAACCTTCAATCGGACTGCTTGGTGGTGATTTCATGCTGCGTAGTGGGATTGATATGACATTTGGACGCTTGTATGGTCTGGTTGGGCGAACGTATGCAAGGTCGCCAGAGAACATCTTGACTTGAAGAAATACTGTCAACTTGTCTGGAGAATGAAGGGTTAAGAAGATGTACGAAAAGTGATTTTGTGGCTGCAGGAGAGGGGCAATGATGTTGAGTCGAGCTGAGGTTGGCTTATTGTCAACTGTTCTTGGATATACTCGGCACTTGGGCCATCAAACATATCAATTTTGTAGTTGGATTCATAAAAGAGACTTGACAGCAATAGATATTTCAATGGTTAACTTGAAAACTAAGATAACGGGTATCTTGTCGAGCTGATTTGAGATGCATAGTTACTGCATAGTATAACACGACTTGGTGAGAATGAGAGGCTCAATTGCCGAAAACAATAGTAAGAACTCATGCAGTTCATGTTACTGACTGACCCAGAATAACAATGTAAGTGACTGGATATATATTGCACAGATAAAATCCAAGTCTTGAAACCTGCTTGCCTCTGCTCTTTCAACTCTTATTGCTTCTATACTTCGGGGGCGCTAAAGCATAGAATATGTTGACATCCAATGCCTATCTGTGTACAGAGTAGCTACTATGTAATTGTGGTTCTAGATTACTTGCGTTTATTGAAGGAACAACCGCGCGCTTTCAGAGATCCTCCCTCGCTTTAGAAGCTCCAGTAAGCAATCCCCCTGTCGATCATCATCCTCAATGGGAAGATTTGATTCCTTTCAATAACAAGGGTTGCATTACTCTGCTCTGTAGTACAACGTACGATCGATCACTCATTGGATTGAAGTTGCATTCGCGAAGACAGAGTGAGTACCAGTTTAACAAAGAAAAGTTTCACCGGATTCTGAAGCAACGGAATAAATCTGCTTGGACATATTCGTCCAAGCGCGCTTCCTTTTTTGGATTCATGTCCCTCTCTGTTTGGAACATGCCAATCAATCGGCGAAACAACCTAGACTGAAATTGGCGACGCAAGGTTGTTGAACGATCAATGCCCGCTGTATAACATGCATTTCTTCCCTCCTGAGACTTTGATGACCAGTGATGTAACCAGGATCATTATCTCGTCCCACTACCTATGCAGAAAAATGCATGCCAGGTAGGTGCAATGGATCTTCATGCCCTTTATAAATAGAATGTAAAGCTGCCCATACCTATTTGGCTTGATTCCTCCCTGGCCTGGAGAAGAGTCGACCTTACACCATCAAGTGCAAATCAACTTCAGCCGAAACTCTACGATGCGCTTCTCATCTGTGTCAGCGGCTGTGTTGGGCCTCATCGGCTGTGTCAATGCTTGGGGTGGCCTTACTCCCGATAGCCCAAGATTCCGAACATTGGAGCGTCACGGTCTTACAGCATTCAAGCACGCCGCTACTAATTCCAAGCTTGAGTATGTGAGCAATTCGGGAATTTGCGAGACCACGCCCGGAGTTGATCAGCACTCGGGCTACTTGTCTGTCGGTATGTAAACCAATCGTTGAGCCGTTGAGCCTGCCCCCTGATCCTCGATATAGGAAAGAACCATAGCATGTGGTTTTGGTTCTTCGAAGCCCGGAACAACGCAGAAGATGCACCCCTTGCCATCTGGCTGAACGGTGGTCCTGGATGTTCCTCCATGGTTGGTCTCTTCACCGAACATGGACCATGCCATTTCGTTGGCAACGACACTGAGCCATCTCTAAACCCTCACTCGTGGAACGAGTACGCGAACATGCTCTACATCGATCAGCCCATCGGCACTGGTTTCAGCACGGGCACCGAAGATGTGAACTCGACAGCCCAGGCAGCTCCTTACATCTGGAAGTTCATGCAAGCTTTCCTGGATCGTTTCCCTAAATATAAGTCGCGAGAATTTGGCCTCTTCACTCAGTCATACGGTGGACACTACGGCCCTGAGTTCGCCGACTATTTCCTCAAGCAAAACGATAAGATCAAGGAGGGCGACGTCGATGGCCACAAGCTTGATATGGTTGCCCTGGGAATCAACAATGGCTGGATCGATCCAAAGAGACAGTTCAAGTCCTATGCCACTTATGCGAACCGCAACCCTTACAAGAAAATTCTCACAAACAAGAAACTCAAGACAGCTATCGACTCATACAACAAGTACTGCTTGCCTCTCATCGAAAAATGCACAGAGCTTGAAGGCCAGGACGAAGAATGCGCAAAGGCTGACGATGCTTGCAACACACAAATGTTCACCAATCTCGTGATTTCGGGCGGTGTTGACTTCAACGTGTACGATGTGCGCATCGGCCAGAACGATGTTGATCCGCCAGACACGTTCCTCGAATACATCACAAGAGCTGAGGTCATGGATGCGATTGGAGCAAATACTCCATTTACCGAGTGCAGTGACACGGTTTACGCAAACATGGCGAAAACAGGAGACGGTGAGTGCCCTTCAAATAACGATAACGGGATAAAACGCTGACACGAGTGCAGGTTCGCGTTCATATGTCGGGCCTTTGGCTGATGTTGTGAAGCGCGGCATTAACACTCTAATTTGGGCCGGAGATACTGGTAAGTTGGCAATTTGTGATGCCATCAGGTACGATGCTGACATGACAATCTTCCAGACTGGATCTGCAACTGGGAGGGCGTGCTTTGGGCTTCCTATGCGCTTGAGTGGCCAGGGCAAAAGGAATATGTGGCATCGCCATTCAGCAACTACACAGTTGATGGCAAAGCCCGCGGTCGGTTCAAGACCGTAGATAACCTATCTTTCTTGAAGGTTTGGGGGGCTGGTCATTCAGTGCCATACTATCGTGAGTACCTATCGCAAACCATTCAGACTTCGTCAACTGACAGAACAATAGAACCTGAAACAGCACTGCAGGTTTTCAAGCAGGTGATGCAGAAGAAGGCAATCAAGTCGACCTAATGAGTTATGTTGTATCAAGGCGTTGGGGAACACGGGACTATGGGGCTTGCTGGACGACCATCTTCATAGTATATCTTTCAATTTTCATCTTCATGCTGTGTACAACTGGACTCTGATCGTTAACCATTCCGAACAAACATCCTGCCATGTTCTCGTAGATTCCTGTTTCATTGCAAGCAAGGTATAAAAGCAAATCGTACGCCGATGTCGTACATACAAATAGTAACACAAGATAGTTTCCAAACTCCCCGGGCCATGCGGTTCCTTTGTACTTCATTTTGACTACTGTGCCTTGACCTTTTCGAGACGTAGGTCGTTGATGACCATGTAGCGGCTGAGGGTAATCCAGCCATAGCGGAACCAGACCATCTGGCTCCTGTGTGCCTGTGTCATGGCACTCCAAGCGGTGCCGTAAGCACCTCGGCCAACAAGCTGGTTCATGAAAACCAGTCCTTCAGGACGCTCCGCATTATCGTTCTTAACCCCGAGATACGAGAGTAGTGTAGGGACAAAGTCCATGAAAGCCGAGTACTTGCGCACAATACCTACAGAGGTGAGAGTGTAAAGATCAACAGGGCTTGGCCATTCCGACTCGGTCGTGGTGAGCGCCTGGATAAAGGATCGGGCTCCCAGGTATAGGGAGATATGATTGGGGTGGGACGAAACTCCGTTGCTGTCAAAAGTAACAAGGATGTCAATGTTGGCCGAGGGCTTGAGATTGTTCTTGCGCTCGTGACCGAACTTGGGCGCAAATGTGCTTCCTAGTAGACGAGCGATCAGGTTCTTATCCCACATTCTCGTCATTGAATCGGGGAAGTCGGTGCTATAAGTGAGGTATTCCGTCAGCGTTTTGAACGGTAGCAGTCGTTCGAGGGGCGGTCAACATACGGATTGTCCACCACAAAGACATCATCCTCGCTTTGCAGTCCCAGCGCCAAACCGCTCTTGACCAGCTCTTGCTTGCGAACGTCTCCTAGCCCGTCGGCATCTCCTATAACATGCCAAAAAGTCACCATCAGCCAAAACTGCTTTCAACCAATTTTGTGTAGTCGCATCATCATCTTGATAATGCGATTGCGAAGCACGGGTCGTTGCAGTCGGCTCATACCAGTGCTCAGGCATAGAATCTTGACATGGTTTCCGTTCTCGGGTCGTGTGAGGGCGAGGACGGTGGGGGAGAAGAACATGGCTTCGTCGTCGGGGTGTGCGATCAAGAGGCAGACGCGCTTGTTCTTGATGGTGGACTGGGCCTGGGTTGCCGTGAGCATGTAGATGCTCGGCACCACGACGGCGAGGCCTGCGAAAATGTGAAGAACGTTCATATCGGCGGCGGCGATATTGCGATTCGATTTCGGTTGTGACGGAGGGTATTATTAGGATAGCAGTTTGGTTCGGATGGTTGGTGGATGGATCACTATATCAGCGCAAGGTCTATAATAGCTGTAAGTAGAGCTTGGAAGCTACGTAGAGTTCAATTGCACTGTTATAAGAGGGAATCCGATCCCTCTGGGATACTGGTCGTGACCCGAGTCGTAAACAAGTTGTGATGTCTGAGACAAAAAGTGGCACGAGACGCGGGAACAAGAAGTGAAACCTGGATATGGAGGGGCAGGAGCTCACGAGGGCGCAGATGCTGATCGCTAAGGCAACCCCCATGAGATCTCCAGTAAAGTCGTCTATACGTACTCACTGTAAAGTGCTTCGGAGTGCCCAACGACTGGTTAGTTCACCGCCTCACAAGCTCAATAAAGCTGAAGTCTCCGCCTTTGGCCCAGCTCTTGGGCCATACAGAAATCGCCTGCAGTGTAGTGCATTGCGTTGCGGCAGGGCCCGACGCTTCGGCTTCCATTGCATTGGCATGCGCTAAGCCTGTTCAAGTAACCTGTTGACGTTGTCTTTCAGGCACAGCTCAGCTAAATTGAACTGCAGCTTACAACTCAACTCGTTAGAGCTTCAACCACGACATCGTCCACTCAATCCCTACCCAATCATGGCCCGCCAACGCAAAGAGAAATCCGTCAAGGATATCAAGCTTGAGCAGCCTGATCGCTCTGGCCCAACCAAGGAGACTCTCGTCGATTTCGCAAAGGGTCGTGACCTCTTTGCTGAAGCTGACCGTCGACAGCGCGAGCTCGATGGCGAAGGACCCCTCTTATCGCCTCGCACGGAACGTATTCTCGAAACCTTGCTATGGACAGGTGTCATCGCTATGCTTCACTTTACGTTCGATGTGTTGGTGCAACGACAATATGCTATGGATCTTGATTGGCTTCTTATCGTTCAGCGGACTCTCAGAGCCTGGGCCTGTAAGTTTCTACCTGTCCTGCGTTACGACTACCACTAACGCGATGGTGACTGTAGTGTTCATCGTTCTCTTCTACGTCCTCCACCCGCATTATTCGCAAAAGAACTTTATCCCTTTGATCCCCGAAGCGTATCAGGAGACTATTCGCCAAGCTATCTTCTTCGTCGCAAGTACTTTGGGTGGCTGCTACCTCATCCACATCAGTAACAACTACGGATACATTGCAGTCATGAAGCAAGCTCCTCCAGTGGGTTGCTTGTGGGTTTGGGCGGTAGTCGAGATGGATATTCTTTGGGCCTTTCCAAGTCTTTGCATTGCGGTCGCATACGCCTACAAGCATGGATACCGATTCTGGTAAGATGATATGTCATTGTCTGGCAGATCTCCTGGACAGTACCGTATTCTCCGATCCATTGAACGTGATGGAGCCGTCGTCATTAACCAATTCGCTCGATTCTGCACTGTTGACCTCGAGATTTGCCAACGTCCCGGCTCTCGAAGAATCGGAATGGTCACGATGCGTCCATCTTCTTACAAGGTCTTCCAACCGATGAATGCGATCTCTTTGGTTCTCGACTAGGGATTCAAGCTTCCGTGAACTCTCATCCATTTTCATTTCTCGCCATTTCGTCCTCGATTCCAGGTCCCGTAGACGAGAAGATATCATACTCATTTGCATGAACTGCACTCTTGCCGTCAAACCTTCCCGCTGCCTGACTAGCTCCAAGGCCTTGGTTCGCACGCGGAGCCAAGCCATGGCTACCGTTGTACGGCCGCTCCAGCTCCGTGGCATGAGTGTCCATCCTTCGTCATCGTCGCTCACGGTCACCTTGGCCTCCGTCTCGGCGACAATGTCTAGTAGGCGCTGTTCAAGATTAAGCAGATCATCCATTACAAAGGCATACATCTGATACTCGGGCTGGTGTGTATGGAAACCTTCATGCTGGGCATTGATGGCTGTTACAAGATCGGCCAGCCATGTTGATTCGGTCTTATACCATGACAAAGACGTCTTGACGCGGAAGAACTCGTCGTCACTGTTCCGTAGATATGTGAGACGGGCGTAGAAGGCTGCAGCAATGGCAACGACAAAGGTCAAGATGCCTGCTACATTGGACGTTATTGAGAGCGGCGAATCTCTCTGGCCATCAGCGTCCATTGAGCCTCGATATGGAAGGTGGGGGTTTGGGGTTAGATGTCAATCTTGGCAATAATCTCAGAAGATAGTCGTCGAATGCGTTGTGTTAAACAGCACCTGGTATAAATGAACACCGAATATTCCAGACCACTACAAAGACAGCCCGTAAGCCAAAATCGAATTTGATACCCCCTGGAGATACAGCCGCACGTGATTTGTCACATGCCGTTTTCCTTGAAATCACCGAGCAAGGCAGGTTTGTTTGGGGGTCGAGGAAAGAATGTACTGAATATCTCAATCTATTTGATTTGAATTATGACTTGATTTTGTATGCCATACGCTATGTAATGCATCATGCCCATTATCTTTTCCCGTACAATCAATAGACTCATACTGGAATATTATCATCATATATGCAAATTGTAAACAAACTCGCTCCATAATGCAATTATTCACTATTTCGCAGTTCTCCCTCTGCCAGGTCTTGTCGAGTCGGCGAACGTAATGCCTCGGCGGTTGGGCGGCACTCTCTCTGTTCCCTCGTCATCACTATCGTCAGCTTGATTACCGACGCCTAGTGCGGCCTCTCTTCGTCGCCTCTCAGCTGGTGTCTCGGTAGTCACTCCCTTGTCCTCCTCCTCTTGGTTTGAAAGCGCTGCTAGACGACGCTTGCGCTCGACGGCAGTCTCGCCTTGCTGTTCGGATGGTTTGGGTGAGCTTGTTGGGACGGAAGGAGATGCAGATGCAGCAGACGGTCCCTTTTCTTTGGAGGGGGCGTGATGTTCAGCAGCCTTGGCAGCCTTGACAGCTGTCTCAGGGGGAAGATCTTGTTTGGCGACCTTTTTGATGGCTTGTGAAGCATCTGATTGCTCTACAACCTCCTTTCTTGTTCGTGAGTCCAACTTTTGCACCTCCCGGATAAAGTCCTCCTTGGTCATGCGCTGGCCAACACCACCAATTGTAAAACGAATGGCCTTGTCATCAGCAGCTTGGGTCTCGGCAACGGACTTTTTCCTATTCTGTTCATTTGCATTGTTGCCTCCGAATACACCTCCAAAGTTGGACCAGGTATGTTTGGGAGCCGGTCTCTCATTGGATGTACTGGGTCCAGCTCCAGAGCTTTCGCCCTTGTTTGTAGGCAGCTCATAGGTCTTAACAACTTCACCGTCCGCGTCTTCGACAATAATCTATGGTTTGTTAGCATTGAGTCTTCACTGAATATTTCTGGAGCTGAACGTACCGTGTTTCCGAATTGGTAGGCTCTGGCGGGCTCGTGTCGTCGATCCTGACCCTTTTCTTTACGCTTTTCCATCTCGAAGTTGTAGACATCGCCCACTCGTTTCTTGAATCCAGCCATGGTCCAGAGCTTGTCATGAGTTGGTTTGACAGCTGTGATGGGTACGTGGTTCTCGTCTTCCCTGTGGGAGTCGGGTGCAGGCTCAACATCAAGTACATCTCCTTCCTGGTTTTCGAACACCATTTCATGGCCCTCTTCATAGACGTTTACAGGCTTGGGTGGTGTCTTCTGGCCGCTGCTGCCAGCAGGGCTCTCACTTGCCTGTTCAATCTTATCAGAGTTTCTTTCCTTGGAGCTATCATCGGCGGCCAGAGTCGATTCGGTGTTGTCTTGCGAGGGCGAATCATCTTGCTCATATTGTTCGTTAGGGGACATGGGAGTAGATGATTGACGTTGGGGGAAGATTGCGGACTGCGCAACAGGACCACCAGGGCCGTTGTCATCCCAGTTCTTGTTCTTACGTTTCCGTGAGACAACAGAGGGCGAGCGGCTTCCACCTTGATCTCGCTGTCTGCGCAACAAATGACTGTAAGGGCCGTTGGGCGGGATGGTAGCATCTGGGGGGAACTGGGGAACCTTTTCTTCATCAATAGAAGCCTCTGAGAAAGATCTCGCCTGAGACCTAGACTGAGATGAAATTCGAGGTAAGCGGTTCATCCAAGATGGGCCGTCCTCAGGAGCGGCTGTGTAGGACATCGTCAGACTCAGGGTATTAATGCGCTTTCCGAGGGTAAAAACGGCGATAGATGATCCATGAACCAGAATTGACGTGACAACCATGAAGCAGACTATAGGCCACACAAGATAAATGAGGTCATAGTGTTCAGAATTCTCGGGTGGCAGTTGTGCTAAAGGCACTGGCTCCTCGTGCTCGAGTTCAGCTCGAGCCAAGATGGCGACAAAGATGGCGCCTACACCAATTGGGCCGAAATGGCCAGCGAACAATGCCTCACGCCATGTTTTGACGTCCGGTATAAGAGGTTTCAAGGCCAGCATGATGGGAATTCGGCGGAACAGTAGCACAAAAATGGCAATAACCACTAGGCGCCAAGCTACCAGACCAAAAACACCGTTGTTGAACTGCTCCCATGGGATGATCGTTCCAAAGTAGACGAAATAAGTCAAGTTAAGCAAAAGATCGATAACGTTGGAAACGTGAGATTCTTCGGTCTTCTCGCCAAACCATCCATCGTTTGAGAAGCCAACTCCTGCAGCGAAACCGACCAGCAAATCGTCCATGCCCAGGATACTACCAGAGCCGGCGCACCAGAGCGCAACAACGAAGTAGAAGACCAGGAAACTCTCACGATCGATGAGATCACGCTTCTCGGCAAATTTGATACCATGACGGGCAATATAGCCGATAACGAAGCCGTAGATCGCACCAAAGATACACTCGTATAAAATGACGTATACAACGAAGTGGAAGCTAACATCTTGCGCATCGCGCTTAAACTGGATTAGGTATAGAGACAGATAGATGAAAGGGAACGCCATGCCATCGTTACAACCAGATTCGGCGGATAGCAAATCTCGAAGATGCTTGGGAACTCGCTTGGCGAACTTGCCCTTACCGACAACGGACGATGCCAAAACGGGGTCAGTAGCAGTAACGCAGGCAGCAACAACAAGACTATCGAGCCAGTCCAGAGGTGGGATCATCCAGAAAATAAACAGACTGGTGATGAGCCAACCAAATGTCATAACTGGGATCAGGAGAAAGATGACGGACTTCCAATGGCGCTCCATGTAGAACTTTGGCAATTCGACGCCGACGGCGAAACATTGGACGACAAGAACAATTCGGGAGAATTCAACGGTGACGATATCGGTTGAACCCCATGAATTCGGGTCGATAAGGTTGGCGGCATGAGGACCAAAGATAACTCCGCAGAGTGTAGCGACTGTAGCTTCACCAATGTACATGCGCTCCTTGATAAAGGACGAGCAAAGCATAAAAAGGGAAGTGAAGCCGCCGAGGATAATATACACCAAGTGCGGCTTGGTAATATCGAGGTGCTGCCAAGCCATTTTGAATAATTGGTATACCTAAGTATACAGAGAAATTGGTCGATCTGTTAGTCGTTATTTGATCTCGAATCGGTGGTGTCGCGATGTTGGAAGTGATCACAACAACGTTATCGCGGAGGGCGAAAATCGGCGGCGGCGCCGCGGTCAATTGTCGTTAACACTCTTCTGAGTATGAGAAGCGCAGCATCCACGAGATAGAATCGGTCGGGACAAAAGAGCGACAAAGAGGAAGAAGACAAAAGACCGTAGGAATGTAGGGGATGGTCTCGTCTAATTCAATGGTAGTTGGAAGAAGGAAAAAAGAATTTCTCAACAAGACAAGAAAGAGCGAACCGTTGGAACTAATCCCCGTCAACCTACCCGATCGAAGGTCGAACCAAACTGGCACAGGCCTTGATCAGTGTCGTCACAGGGCAACAACGCCTGTAAAACTGGGATGGTACGCCACGACGCGCCACAGGTGTCTTGGCAAGGCGATGAAGTCGTCGAGATAGCGATACTCAGAGTATGTCTGTTTGTCACGGGGACAATTGAGAAGAATGACGAAAGAAGGACGAAATACAAGAGCCAGTAATGGCAAAAAATTTTAAGGTTGTTTTTAACCTCGTCGGCTGGAGATTTGTTTCTCCAAAGCGGGCATCTTCTCCTCTAGGTCAAGTAAAGTCAAGTCGAACGGGATCGTCACCATTCACCTCCATCTCACCACCAAACACAAAGCACACGATAAAGGTGAGGAACAGGGGCCCCGGTCTTTCAATTGCCGCTAAGAGAGCCTCGGTGGGGGCATGCGCGGGTCCATTTGATGCGCCGCTGCTTTTATCCAGACCACCAAGAACACCCAAGCCGGACAAGTCGGCAGAGTACAGTACAGTACATCAGCTTTGAGATGAATATAAACCAATGTCTTTATCATTCTTCTCAAGAATTCCAGCAACTTGAAAACTTGAACGAATTCATCAACTCCAGGCTGATCTTCGACAGCTGGTCTCACAATAACGGTCCAGATCACCGGTATTCTCATCACAATATCAGCCGTGTCTTACTCGTCAGCTAATCATATACTGCATGCTTCTCCCTTGTTCAACGCCCAGACTTTATTTCCAAGTGCCCAATAACATTGGAGTCCCACTTGACGCCTCAAGATCTTTACGCTTGTCTTATATCAGAATTCGATAAAGCTGATATGGAAAGCCCAACAAAGCCCAATCGATACACCCTCAAAAGCAATTAGAGCACATCAAGGGTCGGGACACCCGAGTATCTGTTAATTTCTACTGAGTTATGGAATATTCTGCCGGAGACGACACAGTAAAAGCAGCGCTGATAGACACCCCGGTTCATCCGTCCAAGAAATAGGTGGACCTGTTCCTCCGCCTGGTCGATACGGGTCGACTTTTTTCTCCTCTGCGAACGAGTAAACAAGAAATGCGGGCAAAAGAACATCACCTGAAGGTCCTCCCAACCAATACCACCTTTTCTTGGCATCGTCGCATTTCCTCAATGACGACTTTGCAGCGCTTACCTCGGCTTTATCCTCTTCCTCTCGAGTCATTCACCCCAATTTTCTTCAAGTATGTTGACTGATCCGCGGTGCGATCAACGACAATGTTGGCACTTTCAGAAATGGAGGTTCATCGATCGTTGGCGCCCCCACGAGAACAGCCATAGGATTGCTGTTTTCTACCAATCATCACATCTAGTTGGCTTCTCCCTGCGTCTACTCTCTTCTGATCTCTGGTCTTTTTCGCACATGGCTTATGATAACGGTGGACTCTAATTTTACCGCCCCAACGGCTGATAACTTACTTGGACAACCTTAAATGCACCGCCTGGGCCTGGCCTGGTCCATTCTGTCCTGCGAGATCAATATTATGCTTATTCCCCGTCATGCAAAACGCGGGAGCTACCAGTGGTTCGTAAAGTATCCAAGTTTGACGGTAGTTTAAGCTTTCCGGCCCTGGTTTCCCAACTTGATAAGCACCTCATGTCCTGTTATCCACAGGCCTGAAATTGGCTCAAATCGACAATTTTCTTGGCCGAGCTGACGTCAGTGAAGATGTCAAATACCACACTATTCTCATCGCAGCAATTCTCCGAACTCTTTTTGTACATAGCTTTGAGTTATTCTTGAAGTCTCCGTAGCATTAAAGGCAAAATCAATTCACCGCTCATTTTGGAGAGTGATTTGCGAAAATCCCTGTACTACGCGATAAAAGCACCAGACCTGATCCACAGCCTCTTGTGCTTCACAAAGGGCGACTCATCTTCCAGAGGATGTCTGTCAATTGAGGTTGCAACCCCCAGATCTCAGACATCTCTTGGAGATCTGAAAGACCCTGGATTTCTGGTGCAGCCAAGATGCCCAGAGATGCACCCCAGGCTCGCCAAGGGCCAAGAACTCTCATATCGAGTCGCCAAGACGTAAAACCGCACCAGGTGGTGCAAATGGTCAAACATGAGTTTTGATGATAGCTTCATCTTTTTATACAAGATGACTTGCATCACGCCTACTTGGTCGATGAAATTCTTAGTGTGCTGGCGATTGACGTGTGGAGAATCGCAATATGAAGCTGGTCTGGCTCACCAACAACCTAATTCACAGAGTACAGACATTGACGCTGAGCATCTAAACAGCTTCTATCGATTTCACAATGGTCGAGAGAACTTGAAAGACTATCGAGATTTGACGGGTATTGATTTAAATACGGCTGTATGAGTCCGTTACTCGTTGTGTGAGAAGTTCTCACTACTGGTGCTTTCCATCTTGGGATGCTTGCCTAGCATTCTACCTTTTCTGCGCTCAAATAAATTACAGTATTCCTACACCCTTGATATAATAATGCTGCCTTAACCAAATGGCTCTTAGTTGACGACCATGTACATAAGTGCGGACATGGCGAATGAAGCACACATAAAGTTAAAGCTGGGAGCGTGGACAGCTCCGCCGGCCGTTGTAGGCGTGGGCGTTGGCTCCTCGCTGGCCGCTTCCGCGGTCTGGCTAGGAGCGCTCGACCTCGTCATTGAGGTCACCATCTGGGTGGGAGCTTTAGGCAGGGGCAGAGTGCCTGTGGGCTGTTCTGTATCGATAGCGAGAACGCTGCTCTTAGTAGCAAGATCTTCGTCTACATCGGACAAGGGCTCTCCATTTAGACTACCGCTTGACTTGCCATCCGTGGTAGAAACACTAGTCTCGATGAGAACGTTCTTCTGGATCTTGGTGGCAGATGCAGAGCTTGTTGTTGTGGCTGGAGGCTGTGTCTGGGGCTCAGATGAGGGTTGAGCTTCAGGTTGTGATTCTGCTTTGGACTGAGGTTCGGCGACATCTCGGCAGAGAACGGCCACTAGGTTGCCCTTTTGACCACGGCTTAGAAGTGATTCAGAGTCGGTTGAAATGTCGGTGCATGAGGCTTGGATGAAGCCTTGAGCTTGTTGCACTGAATCCTTGCAAGCAGCACTGCAAGCCTTTCCACCGGTGAAATCATCGGGAGTGCATTCTGAGAGCGGAGTATCATATGCTTGGATGCAGTTTGCTGGGAATGACTTGTCACTGATGGACTCGAAGTCAGACAGCTTGAGGGATCCTGCTGAAGCGGAACCAGCCATGAGAAGGAAGGACAGCTGGAGCCATCGTCTGGTGGATTGTCCAGTCATTGTGAATGGTGTGTTGTGTATATGATAACAAATGTGAAGAGTTATTGTTTCCAAATAACAAAGTTTCGATAAAGATATCGAGAGTGCTCAAGCTCAATTATATGATACGTTGATTGTGGCTTGGCTCAGGCTCCAAGCATTGATATGGATCTTTCGATCAATAAAATGGGAACCCGGTTGAAACGCGCTAGGATGCTGACAACCAGATAGATGGGACCAACAAGCTGAAGGATTCTGTTCTGGACCTGTGAGAACGAAGCTGGTTGTAGGTCTTGATGTTTATGCGTCGCGTTTTGATGAAACAATCCTTGGGCAGATCGTTTCAGTCGGGGGATGTTTAGGCTAACAGTGGCGAATAGATGGGAAATCGAAGGAATATTAAATAGATGACTTGGTTATGCGATGGCGATGACAGTTGAATGAATGTTTCTGTAAATGGAAGGAATTTGATCGGCGTTTCGTGTCCAAAGTGTTACGACTTGACGGACTGGGAAATGAGAGTGTCGTAGGTGATGATACCGTCGAGTGAATGCCTTAATGCTGATAGACACACGCCAAGAAATTTAATAGAATGCGAAGAATGCCAGTTGAAGTGACAGATGCAAAGACAAAGAAATACGCGAGTGATATAATGATAAAAAGAGAGTCAAGGTATTGTTCTGATGGAGACTCAGGTGTCGAGTGTAGAGGCGAGGGAGCACAGCTTTCCTCTGCAATGCAAGGTCGTCGGTTTCACAGCTGAAACGAGTGGTGAGATTGTTTGTTCCTCTTGAGTAAAAAGGATGGAGAAGAAGAAGAGAAGAATGGATAATGAATGATGGGGATGCACAAATTCTTAAGAATAGATGAATAGAGATAATTATGGGAATAGAAATGGGAATGTGAATATGGGGAAAGGCTGGAGAGAGAGGAAAGAGAAGGATTGGGATAGGAACGGATGATCAGGGATGCAATAGACTAGAAGAAGTATTGAATGGAGCATTATTGTACAGAAAGGGACATCTAATGCACATCACTAGTTTACACGCGAGGGTTCGTTTTGGGGGTCGAAACCTTGAGAGGGCGCATCACAATTCGAGAGCCATTTGAAAAGGCCAAGACTATGGTGATCCATTGGGTAGGTTCCATAAAGATCATCAGGGGCTAAACTTGGAGGGCGATGGTTCTTTTTTTTTTCCTTCTCTTCCCAGTCTTGGCCTGACGTCACACCAATACTAGATCTTCAGTCTTGTCTATTATTGCATTTTAGTGTACTCTGTAGTATCATTCTGTTGTTGTGTTTGCTCATGAAACAGTCACAGCTTCTATCGCACAGAGCACGACATGGTCTTGTACTCTGCCAACAACATGTTTGTCCTCGTATTCTTTCCCCATGCTTTCGGTCCGGAGGGGAACAAAACAGGTATCGTATGAGTAGGTAGGTATCCAGAGAAGCAAAAGAAAAATCAAAGAGAAGGGAAGAGAAGAGAAGAAAAAAAGAAGGGTTCACAGACGTCAGACTACGTTTCAGACCGTTTGTTTCGGGTTTCATTCCACCACACGCTTTGACTCTCCAACAAATCAGAGCGTCGAGATGGGTGACGCCAAGTGCACCAGATACAAAGTCTGTTTAGTGCCTAGTCAGATTTGGAGTCTAATAGGTTCTAGAATTTATTGTCCTTTGTCTTCGTGTCAACGTTCAACAACACCATTATCTATTCGAAAAATGAAGTCTGCTGTGGTTCAAGATGGTGATGCATCCCTCAACTGCAACTGTCATCAAAAGACCCTGTCCTTATCCCTGTCATGTCACTCTCGTAGTAAGATTTGCCCCCAGAAGATATCCATCCTTTGGCGGATCGAAAAGTGGAAATGCCGTCTGCCAAAGGCGGCCGGACAGGACAGGGGGTCTGAGCGAAAAGCCTGACTCCACTGCTGAGCTAAGGGTAAAGAAAACAATCACACAAAAAGGGTGCGTAGACCGCTGTGATATGATTCGATATTTCCGTCACCTTCTGTACGCTTTTAGAACTCAAGTTTTCCCGTGAAGCGTCAACGGAAGAAATGTGGCATTATAAACTTCCGACCGAATGCCAAGCTAGAAAACTATTGAGCCATCCAAAAACTGATACATGCCACGAAACAAAGCATGATTCGATCCAAGCAGTTTTACACAAAGTGCAGACAGAATTCACTAGCGTGTTTGCTTTTTGTTCCCGAAGCATATTTGTTGATATTGTTTCGGAACGAATTCGGCACTCGTCAGGATTAGCATCAGCGATCACCTCTTGTCTAGCCCTTTTGTACACAGATCGTCAGGACTTGTTCCGCCAGGAGCACGACCCTCTTGTTTGAGGTCGCTCAAATGAGTAACCCATATGACCCATCAGAGCAATGTTACTCTACCGGTACTTCTATTACTCTACTCTCCCTTGTTGACTGCTACCTCGGCAAGTCAAGGGAAGAATTCGTCCGGTCAGGGCTCAAGGATTGTCAACATGACCCTTTCTTTCTCTCTTTCAGGCCCTCGATAGCATCGTCATAAGGAGATCGGAAAGCTCTTTGTTACTGTAGGTTCGGATGAATCAGCTCAGCCACGTCGACGCGACTTTTAAGGGTTGTTTACACGAATATTGCTGATCGCGGGGTGACACGACGCTTGACATCAACGCCAAACCAATAACTACATGGTAATCAACTCGGAAGTATCTGGACCCGATGTACCCTACAAACTTCATTGTTCATGCCATCGCATGCTAGCATAAGGTAATACGCTACGTATGTAGCTATCGCTCATGCCCGACTCCTCATGACCTTCGGTTACAAAGTCTTTAATTGTCGCTTACACTGGCGCAAAATGTCAACACCAGCTTCTCGGGACGATACAACGCCAGCGGAGTTAAATATCCCGATGTCACGGTTCAACGTCATTGACGCGTTATATCACAGGGTTCTCCTGGCTTTCGACTATCGAGCTAGGATTTGTTCGGTATGATCATCTGTGTCTAACAATCTGTTGCGCTCCTGTTATCTCCTCGTCAACTCTATTCACTGGCGACATCCATCAGCTTGGGACAGCATTGGTGTCTCATTTCAAAACTGAAGATCGTCACTTAAGTCACATTCATAACGCGTCAAGTATTGTTGGGTTGATCTTTGCGCACTGCCTTGGTCACCTCTGTTATGAAAAATGAGCGGAATTTGGGCTGCCTCAAAGTGTCGATCGATGTTACTTATCGGGTTGACCGTCAACGTCTTGGCTCGTTGCAAAGTGACTGCATCCGATCCGTTCCAGCCTATGCGTAAACGTGGAATAGCGGTCGACGAATTCGTCAGTCTATGCGATATCAGCAAGCTTCCTTGAACTCTTGGCCTATAGTGAATCGGCATACACTTTGGCCAAGTCACCTTTGTAACGACCTCATACCAGAGGCTCTCCGCCACGGGAAGTCGCCGCTCAATAAATCATGTGAATAGCCTTTTGTAACTACGTATGTTATGTTTAATGAGACGACTCACGGGCCCAAAAGCTAGGGACTTCCGATATTAGCGGTCGGGTCAGTATTACAAACGGATAGATGTATAACCCTCTGTGCCTCCAAGCAAGCTGACCTAGCGAATGGCAATCCTCTGATCACCATGCCTCAGCTGTATATTGGATGCAATCAGCCTGGTCCAGGCAGCAGAATGCGCGGTGCTATCCCGCCGCATCTTGTAACCCTAAAAGCATGGCTTGTTGTTGGTGAAAAGACGTCGGTCAATTAATTACTCGATCACAGCCGATTATGGCAAGCGTGCTAAACCATCACGAGTCAATCCAATGACATGATTATAGCGGAAACCCCGGCAAGCATTTGTGGACGTTAATGTCAAATTTTCATCAGAAAACAGCAACCTGAATCTTTCAACTACACAAACTGTGTTCGGTATAAACTCTTGATCAAACTTTGTTTTTGTGATAGGCAATACTTCAGGCTTTCATTGTCACATTCCCACGATCCATCCTCTATCTACCCTGGACAAGAGTGTGCCAAAAATCAGAGAATTTTTTCTTGTCAGAGATCGTGTATATATATTTTGATGATGCAGTCTCTTTACAAGGAACAGGATCGATAGCTCAGTGGTAGAGCGAGGGATTGCAGATCCCTAGGCCGCGTGTTCGAACCACGCTCGGTCCTCTCTTTTGCCGAAATACAGCACTTCTGAGTTGTGTCTTTTTGTGCTTCAACGCCACGTATCATCTAAGAGATATATACGCAAACAGCATTACTGCATTCAGCAACAAGCTGAGGATCGATAGCTCAGCGGTAGAGCGAGGGATTGCAGATCCCTAGGTCACGTGTTCGATCCACGTTCGGTCCTTACCTTTTGCTATTTTGGCACAATTGACTTCTTTTATTTTTTGTTTAATCTGTCGTTTGCTTTGTATACTTGCATTTTATGCTTATTTATGAATTTCTGCTGTGATGCGTCTCTGCGAGCGGGCAAAATCCATGTGTCTCAGTTGAAAGTGCTCTAACCTCTTCAGATGCCTACATCTCCCTTTGCTACATATGCAATGAGCCATGCGAGTAACATTGCAACCGGCCATCTTTATAGCTACACGAAACTTCATAATTGCGTTCTATATGGTTTCTATTGGATTATGGTGCACCCCAGGACTAGTTGACTCATACAGAAGAGCAAGAGTAAAGCCTCAGAAGATCAATCAGTGCCACCGCTAGATCTATCCTATAGCAATATCGAATGACGCCCCTACAAGATGTTGAGGACATCATGAGCTACGTCAGAAGTATTGACGCCAAAATGCTTAGGAGTAGTCTGGATGGATGTCAGCTTGGGCTCTGTTATTTCGAGCATCGCCAGAATTTCATACCTGAAGGTATAGAACACCACCCTCGATAACAGCCTCGTTATAGTCCCTCTTGATCTGGTCTACGACACGAATGTGAATAGCATACTTGTCTATAGCCTTGAGAAGGCCTTGCAGGAGGCTGTTGTCCTCCTTGAATTTATCCATATCGAGCCGTGAGACCAAACCCTCAAAGTAAGCGAGATGAGCGTTTCCAAAATTGTGTTCCCAGCCGTTGACGGTATCAGCATTAGCTTTCAACTTGTCGAAATTTGCTTCAAAATTGGGAACAAGGGCAATCTCTTGCTTGAATATCTTGTCCAATTCCTCTTGGGTCTTCTCAATTCTGCGGTCGTAATCGCTCCTGATCGATCTTCTGGCGATGAAATTCATGGGCCTTGGTGAAGGGGCGTCGTTCAGCGCTTTGGTGAGGTTTCCATCGTTAGCAGCATCGAATATATTGGTTCCGAAGTAGTTTTCCTTGAAGACAATGACGAGCTTGCCCTCGGAAGAGACTTTGATACCGCAATAAGAGACAGTATTGGTATCATCATAGTCCAGAGTCAGAACATGGGCTGAGCAGATCTCGTTTACCTCGTCCCTAGCTTCATCTCCATGCCGCTGAATAAATTCGCCGAGCTGATATATGGCATCCTCAACATAACTAGTAGGCAAGGAAATCCAGTTAGTTTCATCAATATTATCGGATAAGGACCTTTGAATCGAATTTTACACGTCATATGACTTTAAAGATAAAGGGAAACTCGTGGAAACCAACCTTGAAATTGCATCGCCGATACAGTTTCGACCCCAACTATCCTCATCAGTATAAGGAAGGATGGCCATGGGATTAACATCGATAGCCCAAGGCTGACCCAGTATCTCTGATAGCCTCTCTTGATGTTCTCCCTTCTTATATTCCCAGCCGTCTCGGACTGAAAAGACGTATATGTTAGTGTTTTGTGTACAGAATCGTGGATATTGGGTAACATACTATTTTTGCGGATCACGAGAGGAAGTCTCTCGAAGGGCGGTCGTCTGGACATGACGTATGGATTATTGAAGATACAGAATTAGAAAGTTGAGGAACTTGTTTTGAAAGCCTCTGTTAAATAGGTAGGGGGGTCGATATCATATTTGAAGCAGTGCAGATCCAATTGCCTTTACACCCTTTCGGAATCGGAGGCCTTCGAGGAATTTGGGCTAATATGTGGCAGCGCCAACGCCAGCTGAGAGACCGAATTATCTGAGACAGATCTGGACCTCCATAGACTGTAATATTGGGCAGTATCTTGCTCGCTTCAATCTGTGTCCAATAGCACGCGCTTGGGACCGATATAGTATGCATTCTAACGGGTTGTCTAAGCTATCAGCAGCCAGCCACATGGCGCTGAACTAACCTCTTCAAATGTTCCCCTCAGCTAAGAGCCGTCCAGACCCAGCGCCATGTATTTACAGAGACTACTCTATAGAAACTCATGCTTCCAGGAAACACGATTGAAGCTCAAAAAACCCAATATCAGATGTCAGAGGGTGGCAGAAATCAAGCAAACCCATTGACACAGATACTATCACCGCTTTCTCAAGTTCTATAACCCACACCCAGCAATTGGAGAGAGCTTAATCATGGCTCATGTGGTTTGGGAATAGAAACAAACTCAATTATCTGGAAATAGGAAAAAAAAAAGGTGCTTTAACTATATCTATCAATGTGATTTTATATTCGGTTGAGAGTGTCTGTGGTTGTGATAAGGTCTATTGTTTTGACTTTGTGGGGTTATTGACTAGATACAATGTTCACCAAGATCTGATATTCAGATGCGTACAGCACTCACACGAGCAATCTCTATTCTCATACATATCAGTGTAGTAAAATTACAAAAAGAGAAAAACATACAACACCGAGGATTCGCTGGTCGTCACCGACCCAACTACTAATTCAGCACTTATCAGTTTATCGAACGGAGAGCGGACGGGATCCCGAGTTATCTGATAGCTATGGTCGTATGTGCTTAGCTGCAGAATTATCTGAATCTATAAAGCCGTGTCAGATGCGGGAACGACCTTAAATCCTATTAAGACAAATGCGAGTGCGAATGCGAAAATCATATTGCCAACGCGGTATTGTCATAGCTTCCCGGCATTCTTTATAAGATCACGACGGACAAAGTCATCTCAGCTTCGCCAAAAACTACCCAAAGAGAGACTTAGTAGTGATGCCAAAGAGAATTTGTATATATGAACAAATCTCAAGATATATCAGCACCTCTCTGTAGCCTTAGCTTAGTAGATGTGTAAAGAGGGTGGTGCGTACGGATCCAACATCGCTCGCTATAGGACAGCTCTAAAACCTCTAGATGGGCCATCTTATTCAGCGATACGCAATACCTGAGAACATACACAGATTGGAATCAAGGATAGCCTTTTACAGTTCTATTCAGTTGAAGCTAATACAAACAGAGGAGCATGCGCCCAGCCTTGTCTTGGTGTCCATCAATGAATCGTCGCCACGAGAGTCATCTAGCGATCATGGTATAATAAATCTGCCTATACATCTAGCCCCCTTACTGTTGCGAACCACCCTGTCCAGATTGTCCAGGAGCACCTCCAGCACCACCAGCACCACCGAAGGGGTTACCTCCACCGCCCATCATGTTACGAGCCCTGCAGTCCTAGTTAGCTTTTGCGATTTGTGGTATAGGTGGACTGGGTTCTTACATCTCTCCAATCTGAGGGTCCGACATGAGACTGTTGAGGTCAGGCATACCACCCCCGGAAGAGTATCGGTCGGCCATGTCGCGGAGGCGAGGGTTGCTCATCAAGTTGTTCATGAGGTCGGGGTTGCTCATGAGCTTCTGGGCCATGTTGGCAAACATGGGGTTGCTCATGATGCTACCAAGATCGGGCATACCACCACCCTGGCCACCAGCGCCGCCACCACCGAACATGCTGGCAAGGTTGCCGAGATCAGGCATACCACCGGCACCGGCATCGTTACCGGAGCTTGGGGAAGCGCGGGGAAGGGAGTCCTCCTCGGCCTCCATCTCCTGAACACGGCGCTTGGCTGTCTCGTAACCCTTCTTCATGGCATCAGAGCCGCCGTTACCCTCATGCTGGATACCGCGGTCGTAGGCCTCCATAGCACCACGAGCATCACCAAGAGCGAATCTGGCAAGGCCAAGACGAGACCAGGCCTTTGTGTAAGCGGGGTCGATGGCAACAGCGGCCTCGGCATCGGAGCGAGCGGAAGCGTGGTCCTTGTTGGCGGAGTGAGCGGCAGCACGGTTGGACAGGTAAACAGCGTTGTTAGCGTTGATAGCCAGAGCCTGAGTGTAGAAGTTGATGGCGGCACTGTAGTCCTTCTGGGCCATAGCAGCGTTACCCTTTGACTTCAGAGCCTCGGCCTCCTTCTTCTGCTCCTCGGTAAGCTGAACGGGTGCAGCGGCGGGCTTGTCAGCACGAGCCTTCTCGAAGACGGAGTAGATCTGGAGGAGGTTCTGAGATCCGATGGCGGCTGAGACAGCAGAGGTGTCAGAGGGGTCGACCTTGAAAGACTCGGCGATACAGTTGATGGCAACATCGATGGAGTCCTTGTCGTCAGCGGTAAGAGTACCGTCGTTCGTTGAGGCAGAGAGGAAATCGCAGATAGCGAGCGCAAGGCGCTGCTTGGAGCTGTGAGTAGACGCCTAGAGTACAGTTAGCCACATATCAATAGTAAGGGAGTCATGACAAGTATCCAGCGTTTCTCGATACTGCGGGGGTTTTGCGCTTACCATGGCGAATGAAGAAGACCTGCAGGACAGGTTGTGGAGAGGGAATGGGGAGGAAAGAAGAGGGAAGTTCGAAATACACAAGCCTCACAGGAAAGTACCAATGGGAAGAGACAGAGAAGGTTGCTCAGTGAAGAGGTGAGCAAGGTTGTCCTAAGATAAAGTGCAAAAAGGCCCCGCGGCTGAGGCGTCCGTGGAGTTTGGGCTGGAAGGTTCCACGTGGGGCTGGCAGCGACCGAGCCTCCAGCGATGTGGGGGACAATGCGGGCACCTAGCAGGCAAGATTGGGGATGCTAAGTCAACATTAATATCCATATCTTAGTAGTGTTTAAGTATTTGACACATTTGGCTTCTTAAAATGTCATCTTTGACATGCGGATTTCCTGAAATCAAGTGTTCATTCATTGTGTTTAGCAAGTAAATAAGTAATCTGCAGCCACAGGTTATATAACCAGTTAGAGAGGCGATTCGTTTATTCCTGATACACCTCCCTCGATGCCTCCCCGACTCCTAGGACAAAATCCCCAAGTCGCTATGTTGAACCATAACTCCATCTTAATGCAAATATTCGCCGTCCGCCCTTTGCCCTCTCTACAGCATAGTAATGGGTACCCTATATCCTCTTACTTTCGTCGCCTGGCTCTGTCTACGTTCTTCACCCGTCGGTTTCCAATCGCTGCCACCTTGCGATACTTGGTGTATAGTCTAAGAACATCCTTGATCACCACAAACAGACATCCGCCTACAAGACTTCGTCCCCATTGTTGTTGAAGTAGGCCTGGTCGCATCGTACTTCCTCGTGAGAATGATGTGGCAGTCAGTTGCTTCGGGAGAGCCATGCGAAGGAGCTCGCCCATGGCATAAGAGACACCTGGAAGTATCAAAGCGCTTACGATCGCATTGGATACTCCAGACAGAATTGTTCCGAGTCCGGGGCGTCGAGCAGGTGGCGCTTGGGGAGCTTCATGTTGGTTCGGCTGAGCAGCTTGGTTTCCAGCTTCAGCCTCGGGAGCAATGACAGGCGCAGGGGCAGCAACTGCCTCCGGAGCCGGGTTTTGTGGGGCCGGATCTTGAAGTGCCTCGATCGGAACAAGAGCGGGCATATCCTCATCGTCATCGTCATCCTCGTCGCCGTCCTCATCGATTGGTTGGGCCACTGGATTCTCATTATCGAGGGACTCTTGCTGAGGCCTTTCGTTTTGCCCAGCTGGTTGTTGCTCCCAGGCGTTCTCGTCCTCACGATCGATCTCCTGAATTACAAGCTCGATGACAACCCCTCCACCTTCCTGGCCCTCTGCATCCCCGGGTGCCCCTGGGCCTGGAGCATCAACCTGGCCATCGTCGTCGGCCTCGTCGCCCTCAAGAGCATCGATGAGACCATTGAGGAATCCCACGACACCACCTTCTCCGCGCTGCTCTGGCTGTCGCTCGTTGGCAGGAGGCTGATCTCGTCGAGGCTCGATTGGAGGCAGACCCATGATTTGTCGGTTGAGGTTCACCTCGTAGGGGAATACAAATTCGCGCCAAAGGTTGAGGTAGACCGATCGAACGTATGGGAATACGGCCATGGCGAGCTGAGGAGAGGGAGGCCAATTCAAGAAGCTGTCATCATGCATGACGTGGTAGACACCATACTATTATCTTTTGTCAGTTTCTGCTCAAACCAATCCCAAGCTTCAAACATACCAATGAGGCCGTGGACAGAAAAACTTTATTCGCAAACCATGGCATCAACTGTCCGACGAGAAGGGCTGGTCCCACGTTGGTCAAAACCAATGCATTTCCCAGTCTCTCACCTCCAGACATCAAAACTCGTGAGGCTTCCCCATTCACCCAGACCTCGTGGCCGAGTACATAGTCTACTAAAGCCTGGCGACCCGAGAATGCCCACATAGCGAATGCTCCGTACATCTGGAGACTGAACTGCGCACCAAGAGTAACAGATGAGAGCAACACGAAAGGACTCGCGCGTGTGAATTTATTTGCCACGGCATCTGTCAGAGCGACGATAGGATCCCAAGGGCCCTCCAAATGAATGCGATCTTTACAGACAGGGCACTGAAGAGGCTTATTGGAACGTTCGCAGTCGGTTACCCATGAAAGCATGCAGTCTTGGTGGGCTTCAAGGGTGCATCCGCAGGGATCGACCCATGACCCTGGGGGGTCTGAGGGTTCTTCATCTGTTAAACAAATGAAGCATCGTCGGGGAGCATCGGGTGGTTTCTGCGGTAGAATAGCGGCTGCATCAGGCGCATCTTGGGTTGCTGACGACATGGTCGAAGATTGCAACCTCCCGGTCGCGTGCCAAGCGGGGAGACCGGTAAGATATGGGAGTTGTATCGATATATGGACTCTATTATTGCATGTTAACTCTGTTGGGAGAGAAATATGAGTGATAGAAGGAACCGCAGAAAAAGAGAAAGCCTTATCTCAGACTTGAATGGTGGTGGTGATGATGTTAAGGATGTGGCACGGAACGCGGCGGCTCGAGTTAGCTCAAGTGGAGCCTGACATCACCAAAGATCTTGGTCCTGCCTCGGGCAATAACGCTTAGCAAGAACGACCAATCAAAACAGAGGGCCCCGAATTGCAACCGCTAACTCTTACAAACGAATCCAACTTACAGGGACCTATCTACTAGCACGGTCTCAAATGAGCGTAGGTTTCTCTGAATCACTGCATTCAAGTTATCACTTCCTACCCATCTAGTATCCATCCAGATAGCGTAGATCGACCAGCTAACGTGGGGTGTTACAAGGGTCTTGCTATTACTCACGGTACTTGGTTCTGGGCAAGTCCCAAACACAGTCGCTGGTAGCCTTAGGTGGAATAACCTATGTACTTAATGTCTGTGTCTCTCAAGTCGCCAGCTAACTCTGGGGTGAATATTGTGAGGCTGAATCTAGTAAGAAACACACTTGACAGTACAGAGTAAGAAGTGAGTGATGATTAATCGCCCAACAATAGTTAGTAATGGTTAAGTTTACATATAATGTGGTGGCGTTTGTTGACTCTGGTCTCATCACAACATCGTCCCTGGGATCAAATCATGTTGTAATCCATGGTTTCTTTTGTGAAACCGACGACAAAGGACTTCTTAATTCGAATCCTTGTTTTCTAGTAATTGGTAATCTGGATATCGATGTTATTTTCTGGTGCGGCAGTATGAGCAAGTTTCTGTTCTGACACCTGGTAGTGAAGTGGGCTTTTGACCACAAGGCAACGAGATCCATCCACTGATTTTCATGGTATAGAATCCAATGCCATCCTTTATATCTTTCAACAACCCTACATAAAGACCCTTTGCCCCGGATCCAGTATGCTTCCCCAAGGAGGCTTGTGACAGTAACTACCAAAGAAGATGCCTTCCTTAACACAGACACCAGTTGCCTTGATCTCATTGGAGATGGTAATCACTACTACCGCTACGGTTCTCTTTTGCCTCGAATATCCAGTCGAATTCAGGTCGAGGCTCTGGGAGAATGGTGGTGAGCTAGGATACAATTCAAACCCCAATCAACGCATCTACTTCTACGCCAACCATCGTGAGCCCCCGGAAGTACCTTATATCTGGAGCCAAAGGCAAGACACCCGGCTTCCGAATCTATTAACAACATGGAACGCAACATGCTGATACTTAGCAAATATCCAGATTAGCCATATCGAATCTCGCCATCGCAATGCTTGGCTTTATCGTCTTCGTCGCCCGCTCAGCCATGTCCCATCTTCGCTACCTCCCTCGCTACGTGAACATCATCTACGACTTGATCCTCCTTAGTCTCTGGCTCGTGAGTCTCAGCGGGCAAGCATCAGGCGACTTTTCCGATCTCAAACATCTGAGTCCACATCCATGGTACCTTATGAGAGGGTGCTCTGCAGCGTGGGATAGAACCCGCGGATATTGTCATATTGCTCAAGCGAGCTTTGCGATATCTATCATAGCTGCGATTCTATATAGTACAAGATTGTTAAGGGAGATCGTCCTGATAGCGTACGCAAAAGGACAGCGACATCGGTTGAAACAGGCCAGCCTCGATGCCGAGGATATAGAATCCATGGAGAGCATATACACGGACAAAGAGAGGGAATCTTTGGATCAACAGGAAGCCAAGAACATCCTGTCTCTGAGTCCCGTTCTAGCATTCTTCCCATCCGATTCAGAAAGTCGTTGGTAAATACACGTGATGGGAGCTCACTGAAAGTTCAGGATCTTGGTCACGAAATGTAGAGTCAGTTGTCATGAGCCCACAGCCATAGCTTTATCAGACCATCCAGTATATCGTGGCAAGGACCGTAAATCTAAGCATTGGATAATGTCAAACAGCTTCAACTTGGGACTGGACCATGCTGTGTGGCAGGGATGGATATCCATCCTTGGCGGAGCTTGTGGTCAACTTTATAACGGCAGTCAGCAGGTCGTGATCGAAATAGATGCTCAACATAATCACGATGCAAAGGAACGTTTCAAAGGTATGATCAGACTGCAATCTGTGTTTTCATTCAATTCCGACTACACACAAGAGTGGTACGGTGAAGAAGTAACGAGTGGATCCATTGCTGATCACATCTTCCCCAAATCGTCAGGCCCCGAGTGGCATTCAGCTTCCCCATGTCTCATTCTCATCCATCAGGGTTCCCGTCGAAGTCGTTGAAGAAATAGCTTATTTGTGCTTGATTGGTATACGTTAGTTCTCGTTCCCCGTTAAGACATGCGCCAACCCGAGGCTAAACAGGGAATGCTTACAGGGCAGCCGGCGCAGGTGCAGCTAGAGCCGCAGCCGCAAGAGCCAGAAGAAGCGCATCCACAGCCAGACATGGTGATGATAGTTTTTGGGTGGTGGTAAAGGTTGTTTTTGTTTGTGTTTGTTAAAGTTGAGAGATGTGGAGGAGAGAAAGAAAATAGCGGGTAGACGAGAGGGGAGCTTTCTCTTAAAATAGAGAGAGAATAAAACCCGACAAGGGCCAAGATTCACTGACAAGTCGGCTGAGTGGCAGTAGTAGCACCCGCTAGCTGCAGCAGATAGGCGGGTCACACTTCAGCTTCCTCCATGATTCACACCGACCTGACTTTCCCTTTGGCGGCCACAAGCGGCTTCTCAATGGCTCGATCCATAAGACTTGGCCATTCTTATCGGCACCTTTTCCCAACCGAGGAGAGATGCTCGGTGCGCATTGCTCAGAGGCGAAAGGGGCGCCGAATGACGTGGGGATGTAGACTCATGGTAGCTAATGATTGGTGCAGTCTATGGTTCCTTTGCTTGTGCCGGGAGATTGATGGAATAAGATTCACCGAGATCCGTTCAGTCGGGGGATCGGGAGTGGATTTAGTTTGACTCTAAAATGTTGTCTGTTAATGGATATATCCTCTATATGATCTGTTTCAATCTTTGAGCAGAATTGTGATTCCTTTTCTCTTCTAATTAATCTCGCAATTAATATCCATCGACGTACAGTCAGATCAGGTCCCTGGAAACTAGTGGAGGTAGGCGGGGTATGGAGGGGTAACTTCTATCCTGGATATCAGTGGAGGTTTCAGTGTGACGTCGAATTGTTTGATGTTCGCCTCAGTTACACAATCCAAGACATTATATCATTATCCTGCGCATTCTTGCTCAACAAGTCCTGACCCTAGTCATCACAATATTCGGTTTGAATATAAGCCAAGTCTTCATACAATAATATCTGCTCAATCCGGAGCCACCATCAATCGTCAGACTGGTGACGACTGCTCGTATCATGACCGTAAGCACTTCTTCCTTGCTGGTCAGCAGTGTCCACTTTCGGGGATCAGAGGAAACATAAATAAGGAGAAAGCATCTTCGATAGTGTAAGTGAGTGTAGCATAAGCCCCCGACAATCAGAGCAGTCCTGCAAGGCTGCCTTATCGAGGCATAATCCTCGTTTTGACTCGAGGCGACGAAGCCACTGAACAACGAAATGGTAACAAAAAGCGTGATACCAAAGTCTAGGGTGGAATCAACCTTGAATTAAATATGGCTGACCTAGACTGCGATGATGTGACATGGTTATCTCGTTCCCTATGCTGCCAGTGGTTGGTTTCCTTGCTATTCTGAAGACAGACAAGCAACTATCGCCATGAGCAAGATTGAAGGAGCATGTTTGCCGCAGTTGTATTTTCCTGGCGCCTCAAGCATGTCTATGAAAGAAAATACATACAATAACGCCAACTTCAAACGCTGTTATACAGTCTATGATTTACCGAAAACGCTAAAAGGCCTTGTCTAAACGATCTCATGCACAGACCGATGGAATAGAGACTGGCCGAAGAGATACAGGCGAACAAATGCAATACTAAGATATGCAACGCCACACGCCTTGGAGCATGCTCGCTCATTCCTTCTTCTTCTCTCGATCCACAACCTCTCGCACCTCTCTCAGTACGTTCATGAACCGGCCCGCTCCGATAGCCGTCAGGATATGCCACCACCCATGGAACTCGAGAAGGAAAGCCCAAGGCAATCCGATCCTCTGTCGATATTCTCTCAACTGATGGCAAAACTCAAGGTCGATGTTCCAGATCAAGTATCCAAATAGGCACGTGAAAGTAGCAGTCCATACTCGTATAGCCCAGTTGCGGACATTTTCTTTGGAGAAGGTAGGCTTGGCCCAGTAGAACAGGTATCTAACGCGAACGCCAATAAGGATAAGCGAAACCCAGAAAGCGATGACCTGGCAAATAATCTTCGCAGACATGACGTAGAATACCGAGAACGAGATGAAAAATACCGCCAGAATGATTGAGATGTAACGGATGTTAGTGGGAGACTGGCGCAAGATCAGGAGGGATCGCAGCATCGACCAGGACAGCAACATCATGGACAGCTCGTCGACAAATTCAAGCGTCTGGCGAAGAGTAGCGTGGAATAGAAAAGATCCGAAGCCGAGAACCATGAGAGAAAAGGACATGAAGTCCCAGTTTGGAGCAAACAGTCCACGGCTGCGCGGGCCATACATGGATCGCAGGGCCAAGTATACTACAGGCCGAAAGAATTAGCTTTCAAGGGGCCAGTACTGGGACCTGTAGCGACGTTGCACATGACTTACCGTATGTAACGTTTGTCAAGGCATTGATAAACTCTGCAAGATAGAAAGTGATGGCATAGTCTTCTTCACAAAAACTACATCTCAAAGTTAGCTTCGCACCGCATGTACCGATGAGGTGACGTCTCTCACTTGGCTCTGCTGGTTGGGGGACTCCAAGCTCCACTCAGCGAGTGAGGATCGCCGTCAAAGCGAAGGTTGTGATGACCCATTTGAATGTCTGTATAGAATGTCTCCAAAATTGTGATTATCTCCTTTCACGATGTTCTTGGTTTTCCAGGGCGAGGCGCGATGCTTTCTAAGAAGTAGGAACCAGCGGCGTTGGCTCGGGGATGCTAATCACGTGTCAACGTACCGTACCTACCTCCCTTGTTTCTGTGACTGGCATCTGCGGATACAATGAGCTCTGATCTCACAGAGGAATGAGCTGAGGTTACTTTTGTTCACTCTCTTTGAGACTCGTGATAGATGGTCCAATGAATCATTACCAGTTTATTGTGCTGCTATTTTCCGCTCCTAAACCCGTCCGCTTTCGAGGCTGAGCTCCGAGAAATGAGCCCAAACCACAGGCATAGACCGCCTCGGCCACTTGTGTCTCATGATTTCCTTCCTCCCTCATGATTTCTTCCAAAAATTGGTTCATCCTCGCGTGTTTCCATCCCAATGCTTCGCGTCCACTTTTGACGTAGGACTAATGGCAGAGAAACTGACTAGCTGTTAGTTCTAGAACCTCACCTCGCAGCTGGGATTCCTTAACTCACTCCGGTCGAAACACGTAAAACACCAACGTCTTCTCAACTTATGAAGCCTCCAGGGATCCTCAATTGGTTTTGATCATTCCAATGTCCAGCACCCAGATAGGTCTTGGGAGATGTCCAGCGAAGGCGTACTAGACCTCGGGATAGGCAAGGTGCAGCGTCTGATACACCAGCGCGATGGTATCAAAATCTTCCCCATTGTCGACCATCTTTCGCTCATGGGCCACATACATCCGAGTTTGAAGGCAAATCGTCGTTGCCCATGCGTCATCCCTTTCTGCGTTGGAAGCTACGAGAGGGGCCAGCCAGTCAAGAAAATAGGTGATTCTCTCGCCAATTTCGTCGGAAACGCGCATGAATCGAATGAGCCCGACGACGTGATGATGAAGGCGTGGAGATTGCTTTACATCGGCTCGGTTGTAAGTCCAACGCTTGTACAGTCCAGGCGGTCCTTTGTACATAGCTGGGTGGGTGAAATCATAGGTGTACCATGTTCCATCACCAAGCTCGCGGTGCCAGTAGATTCCCCAGTCGAAGTCAGTCGAACCAAGCACAAACTTCCCAGTTCCGTCGGATGACTCTTCTTCACAGATTTCGATAATGCTTGAGTCATAGTCGTAGCGAGGAGCCAAGATTTCGGGTGGCTCCTCGGGGACGGAGACCGTTATGTACAGCGTAAAGGGCTGCAGCTGTTGGGTAGGAAAGCTCATTGTTTTGCCGGACCTCAAGTTTTTCTTCGCATGCAGAATGAAGCTTCATTTGCTGTGTTTTGCTGGGGAGCGAAACAGTTGGCGGTGTTGAGCGGGTTTGCAAAGATCAGTGGGCAAACAAAACTCGTACAAGAACGCAGAGTTTTGCTTCCACCGAAACAATGGTTTAGCAGCGTCAGCCAGCTGCGTCCCTAAAATGGAGGCCGAGAAACACTCGTGAAAGGCAGTTGGCGACCATTGTTGGAGTCACTAATCTCTACTGCGACTATTCAATGGTGCATCTCGGCCGTTATAGTCGAAGGAACTGGTTTTAATGAGCGTTGAGGTGAGATACCCCGGATGCGATTGAAGTGCAATTTTCATCTAGGTATCTTGTGCTCTGGGTAAATTCTTCGTGTCATGAGTTCCAATGGCCTGACCGATTACAAGATATTGGCATCGTGATGTGTTTCCAAGTCCATGCATTTCATCTTTCCAACTAACAAGCCAGGCAAGCCATTTCAAGGACCTCACAGCCGCACCTATCTCTGCGTAGATAGCAGAAGTAAACCCCACAACCGAACCACTCCCTCTTGCAATTGAGCGCCATGGCGGTCACTAGAAAGCGCCCTAGGGGTGGCAGAAAAGCTCGAGACCAAAGCCTAGGGTGTCAGGAATAAATGGCCTGAGAACTAGTCTAAACTCGCATAATGTGACTAGGTTATTTCGTCTCTTATGCCCAGAGGAATCGAGCTTTCTATGACCTGGGGCGCCGAGTAGACGACCGCGCGATAAATATGCGCTACAGGTTCTGGGGAACTTGAAATCCTGCGTGCCGATAGGTGGGGATATATTCGGGGTTCAATGAGGGGTTGAAGAATCGAGCTGCGTACTTAGCAATATTTGACTAGGACTTCTAAATATTCTCAATTTTCAGGGCTTTTGTCTGAGTTAGTATAGATATTTAAACTCGAAGATTTCCATATTCCCTTCCGTACTCGCTGCGACCAGGACTGCTCCGACTGAACTGTTATTTGTAGGATACCTACGTCATCTCATTGAAGCTATACCGGTTGATGATCCCCCGAGGCGATAGCGGGGCATCCATAGTAACCTCCACTGCAACGACAGCTTCCTCACGCGATAGTTTGCGACAAATACAAAAGCGCAGAACTGACACTTCAGAGACAATAAAAGTCTGCGCAAAAACATACCTTACATACGGCACCAACCTCTAAGCATGCCTGGCTCTGTCCCTGTTGCGAACGCCTTGAGCGACATCTATCCTCCTGATGCGCTCTCTGAGCAAGGACCCCGATGGAACAACCTCCTCAGCAAGTTTGAGTCCACCTACGGACATGCTGCTTCATTTGTCGCTCGCTCTCCTGGACGAGTGAACATCATTGGAGAGCACATCGACTACTCCCTTTACTCGGTGCTGCCCATGGCCATCACTGCCGACACACTTCTCGCTGTCTCTGCCACACCCGCTGCCGATGATGCTAAGTCGTTCCGCATCCGCATCGCCAACGTGGAGGACGATAAGTTCGATGCTGCAGACTTTGAGGTTCCTTTTGACGGCGACGTTTCGATTGATGCAACCAAGTTGGAGTGGACCAACTACTTCAAGAGTGGTTTGAAAGGTGTGATGGATATGCTGAGGAAGAAGTATGGCAAGGATTTCAAGCCATGCAGCATGAATCTGCTTATGGATGGCACTGTTCCTGTTGGAGGAGGGCTGAGCTCCAGTGCTGCCGTGGTCAGCACAAGCTCACTTGCTATTATGCTGGCCAATGGTGAGAAGACGGTGGACAAGACTGAGCTGACCGAACTTGCCATTGTGAATGAGCGTGCTGTGGGAGTCAACTCGGGAGGGTAAGTCGTCGCAACTTCTACACGTAACCGTGATTTCGCTAACCCGCCTTAACAGCATGGACCAAGCAGCCTCAGTTTTCTCTGAGAAGGGCGCAGCTACCTTCGTCTCGTTCAGTCCCAGCCTAAAGGCCCAACCTGTCCACTTCCCTCCCACAAGTCCCGAAATTACATTCGTTATTGTGCAATCCTTTGTCACATCAAACAAGCAGGTCACTGGCCCCATTCACTATAACCTGCGGGTAGTCGAATGTAGCATTGCCGCATCCTACCTCAACGCTGTCCTCAACCCACCCGGAACCGAGCTTCCGGAAGATGCAGGCCCCCTGGGCGTCAGTCTCGGAGGTTTTCACGATACTTTCTTTTACCACCAGGCTGGCTCAGATTACTCCGCCGCCAAGACCCTTACCAAGGAGGAGGAACTGGAAAAGTTGATCGAGATTACCGAGAAGACGCTCACACAAGAGGAGGGATACACACGGGAGGAGGTTGCCAAGGTACTGAACATCACAGTTGAGGATCTGGAGAAGCGATTCATGTCCAAGCTCCCTGTGCGTGCTGAACGTTTCAAGCTACGTCAGCGTGCTCTGCATGTCTTTAAAGAAGCACACCGCGTTCTTCGCTTCATGAAGCTCCTTGAGAACCCTGTCCACACCGGCGCTTCTGATACGAGCCAGTTCAACAAAGAACTAGGCTCGCTTCTGAACGAAACTCAAGCATCGTGCCGCGACCTGTACGAGTGTAGCTCCCCCGAACTGGATGAGATTTGCGCCATCTCTCTCCGTGAAGGCTCATACGGCGCGCGTGTGACTGGTGCGGGATGGGGAGGTTGCAGTGTGCATATGGTGCCGGCGGATAAAGTCGCGGCAGTGACGGAGGCCCTAGAAAGAGAGTATTTTGCCAAGAGGGACTTGACGGAAGAACAAAAGAAGGGGGCCGTAGTGGTGAGCCGACCGGCGACCGGAAGTGCCATCTACTACGTCCAAGACGGTGTGAAGCCCTGAGGTTTGATCATCTATGCACACGTGTATGAGCATCGTGCAATCAATAGGAGATTGCTGCATCAACAAGATCTTAAGCGTTAAAGTTAAAAGTAATTATTGGGTCTTCAGTCGATCGTGAGCATGGTCTAGGGGTAGATTACAAATACACACTGCGTTTAAACACATCTATCCCACGCAAGGCCCGATGGTCTGGTCAGTCCTTGCAGGGAGATGTTGACAATGTGACGCGATTCTCGGCCCTTGGGTTTCTGCTCAACGTCTTGTTCCAAAAGGAGCACGAGTAACCGACTGGCGGGACTTTTATCGAAATGGGTGAGGCTCAGCTTACCCTTGTCTCAAAGACATGGAACCAGGGCGATGTCTGGCTGCGGTTGCCGGTATGCCGCGCAAATGCCGAGATGACAATAAACTTTCAGGGTATGGATGGAGCGCAAGAATTTCTAATTTCAACCGCATGGCTAAGGTTACGTTGACAAGGGACGTCGAAGGACTCTAAACGGAAGAGGACAATTCAGGTTTCTGTCAGGGGTTATTCTGGGTGTGAAGTTGAATAATGATGGAATGGACGTGGCGCAAAGATTTAACCTTAGAGTTCTACCAAAGATCAGTAAGCGGTTTCTGTAACATGGTTGCAATAATACATGTCCCTGCGAAAATCAGATCGACAAGGTCGTGCCTCAAATACACGGGGCCAACATTGATACTATCGTGCTCTTTATTTGCGTCGTCCGGTCCATCTGGCCGAGATGATTTTGGAAACAAATTTAGTACAATCGCACAAGTACACAGACCGTTTAATGCCTTGCAAAATGGTAACGGAAGCAGACCGAAGTAGATCAAAAGCCCAGACATGCTATCTTGGGATGTGTCAATGCTTCAAGTCATGCATATTCAGTCTAGCCTCTCATACGGGACCAGCAATCCGAAAGGTGCGTGCAGATTTGCTTCCGGGGAACCGGATGAACCAGGGCTCTGAGCCTGGAGAAAAGAGAAAACGTGAAGTGGGAGGAATTTTAATAACAGACAGAAATGAATTGGAAACCTGGTCGCCGGAGATCTTGCTCATTTCTCATACCGGCAGTCTGGAAAGGACGGCTTTGAATGTCAAGACCTCACGTCACTTTTGGCGAAAAAAGCCATTGTTCAAACTTTGTGTATGAAAGCAATGCAGGGGGCCAGACGTCGCCGACCATCTAGAAAGAAATACGGTATTTGTGGCGTTATTTGATAAGTGTAGGAGGAAAACCAATCTTATCTCAGTTGTTGTGATTAATGGTTGGACGTGATGCTTACTGGCTTAATGCCGTAATTGTCATTGGCTGCATGTGTCCAAGTCGCCGTTCCTGGTTTGACACCAAGAATATCGAGGGTCAGCGGAGTTTATGCGACAGGTGATTCCTCACTAGACGATAGAATTGATGGCTGAGATAAGATTATAGAGTTCTGTCTGGCATGAATTGATTTGATTCCAGGTTGTCAATTCAAATTCAGGCTATTAAGTGTTTGACAGTAAACGACTTGTGCTAGTCTAGTCGACTTACAGGCAAATACAGTCTTGGCTTATGCTACCCCCCAAAAGATGCCCAAAACTGGGGCTGCTGCGACAGTCTCACCATGTTTCCCCACGACGATCATATCACGAGATACTTTCACCTAAGAGGAAGGAAGAGACTCGCTGCTGTTACTGTGACATGCAATTAATTAGCCAACCATCTCATCCGGGGCCGCGCGACGCGGACCCGGATCAGTTCCACAGTTTCCCCCGTCTCCATAATGGGGGCATGGACATTGACTTGCAACGTAAAACACCCATTCAAGAGCATGGTCGGTTCCACGACCGTTGAGACTGAAGTCTGAGCAAAGATTCATACCCATGACTAGACTGAGGCCCGACTGTATCCAGAGTTGGGTTGAGTTTGAGTTTGACGATGGGATGCCTGTCGTGATAAAATGAAAACGGGGCGGGATAGTGTGTTCGGGAGTTGCTAGTCAAAGAGTCAGGGCTGTTCTCAACCATGGCACTACAGTAAGTGCACATACTTGGCTCATTCCGTCCGCATGAAGCTGTCGAGTCTTGAACTACTGTTTATTTCTGGCCTTGGCTAGCTGACGTTAGCTGTCACGGTCAAGGTGAAAAGAAACACAATGCCGTATCCAAGATCCCTGAAGGTGTCGCATAAGGTTCTGATCAAAGTGACGACGCACAGGCACAGCCCACATTAAGGAACTCCACAGGATTGCAACTGTCCATGGTTTTGATGCTCAGTGCCAGTATACTGGTTCGATTCATCCAGTTCTAATCGCTCTCGATGGTTCCTGGCCGTGCTTTTCCTCGGCTCAGATGCCGGCCTCAAGGTATGGATCAGGGGCTTTGTAATGAAGCATCGCAAGGTTACCGTTGAGTTGTGGTTGTAATGATCTCCAGGTACCGAAAGTAATTCCATCAGCATGGAAGTAATGACTTGTCCGGGTATAGCACGCTCGATTGGGCCTGCACTGATATTCTATTGGACCATCATCGTAGAGAGGCCAAGTCGGGCCTAGAGCCAGGTAGTGTCGAGTCCTCCATTCAAATGTCTCGATTCCCCTCCCACAATCGACGTTGTGAGCGGGTTTTTGACCATCTCAACTCTTTATTTCCTCTATTTCCTCTCTTTCCTCAGTCTTTTTCTCGGCTTCATCTTATGTGAATCAGTCTACCAACACAATTATATAAGATATCCCCAACTTGCTTCGTTCTACTGATCAAGCCATCACCCTCAAATCTGGTCTTGGCTGTCCCCGCTCATATCTTTCCTCGTACCCCAGAGCAACTGTATCGCATACCGCTATCTCACCCGCTATCAGTTGACCCCTGCTCCCCAGCTTTTCATTCGTGATCCAGCTTTAACGATCTGTCATTCTTTTTGGTCGCCTTATTCTCCCTCTGTCTCACCCTTCTCCTCTGTTATATACCTGTTTATTCCGGGATCTCTTCGTTTCCCACTTCTCGTGCCGGCTAAACCTTTTGTTGCTGCCCGGCGTTTTGGCCTTCTACAGTACCTACAGAAGCCCTGACCACCTGTAGCCCAGGCCCTGTCATCCACTTCCAGGGCTGACCGTGCTGACTTTGGGGGTTACTCGCTGCCCATACTCCACTACCCATACAATCGGGTCCGGGTCTTCTCTTCAGCCCCAATAACTTAGTTCTTCCATCATCACAGCAACCATGTCTCCGGACTCGTGGTCCGACGCTGACAGTGTATCGCAACATTCCCGCATGTCGCAACAGGATGATTCACTTGATCGGCAGTTGCTACGCCATTTGATGCAACGCTATGGTCGCGATGGCATTGCTCAATTGATGGACGAGGAGGCTTCCTCGCCTGCTACTAATAGTGAGTAATTATTCGGCCCGGCTGATAAGTTTCTGCTGACATTAATATCTCCCAGTCAATGATGCTGCGTCCGTTATCTCCTCCAGTACTTATTCCTCCGTCAAGTCGGAAGAAACTCCTAGCCTGTTCGATGCGGCAAGCATACGAACTTATTCGTCCGACAACTCATCTCTCCGAGGCAGTATTATCTCTAATGTATCGGCCCGTACCGCCAAGCTGCTTGGTCGCAAAGCTGCCCGCCCATCCATCACACACGAGGAGGAAACTTCGCCTGCTTCGAATGAATCGACAACACCGGCGCCTAAACAAAAAGGTTCTTTCACATGCGGTTTCTGCCGGGAAGAGGATATCCAAAAGACATGTACACGCAAAAACGACTTGAAGAGGCATATTGAGGATTTCCACAATACGAATGCTCAATGGTTTTGCCGGCAAAAGGGCTGCGACATGGTTTTCGACTGGCAGACGGCATACAAGACTCACTTAAAACAAGCCCACGGTGGCTCCCGTATGTCTCTTGACGAAGCCAAGATCAATCTTTGTCCTCAGACTGTTTTTGCTTGCGGTTTCGAGAATTGTACCCAAGTCTTTGAAGCGCCAAGCGACGATGAGGCCGACACTGTGTTCAAGGAGTTCGTGGCTCATGTTGTGAAACACTTCGATGAGGGTTCCAACAGCGGAGAGTGGTCCTATTCGGGAAGGATGCGAAACTTGCTCCGACAGACAGGTCTTGTTCGTGCCTGGCAGGGTTCATCCTGGGGCGAGGAGGAAAGAAGTCAATTACAATGGCATCCTCAGACCAGTGGCATTCTCCGAAAGCGTCTAGAAACAAGGCATCTTGGTGATTTGCAACTTATTGTCCAGTATGCCATTGCTCTTGGCACAGAACCAGCATCCATCACAAAGTATCGCGAAGACTTTGTTAACCCCATCAAAGACCAATGTCGTCAGATTATCATGGGACACAAGTCTCGGGCGCCTCCTCTGCCGCCTTCCGGACCGTCTCCAAGCGCGGATCAGTACCAGTTCCGCATTTCCCGAGGAAACACAAACCACAACCCCAATTTGGCTGCATACATGGCTACACAGCGCCGAGCATATCCAGCCCGAGCTGGTCCCGTTCGTTCTGGCCGGTCTGCTCGGCCCCCGCGACAAGCAATGCCCGCGACTTCGTCGGCCCCAGGCCCGATGCCACACCATTTCCAATACCCCAACATGGCTGTAGTGCCAATGTATGACCCAAGACAGCAGCACCAGCAGCAGCAATTTGCTATGATGCAGCAAGCCAATGGGGGCATCATTGCCGAGGACTTGCGAAGTCTTCAGTCTATGACCAATGGCGTACCAGAGCAGGACATTGATATGGCCGACACTGATATGATGGACTCTTCCTTCCTGCAGCAGCCTAATTTCTCTGGCGCTTACGAACCTCAGAGTATCACGACTTCTGCATCTGATCGTTCATGTCTTACCCCTACAGATCCTATGAACCAACATTTGACATTTGGTTTTGACACAGCGTACTCCTGAGCCAATACGGCATGTGGAGCACGATCACAAACACTCCTTAATATTTCCTTTTATCTATATATATTTCTGCTTCCCTATCGTTGGACAGAGGTTGTGGTATTCTGCTACCATACGGCGATTGTTTCTTTATATGGGGTTCATTCATGGGTGAGGAGTACTGTAGAGCTTTCGGGAACGTATAGTCATCAAAAGCCTGGGTTTTAGTTACGAGTGGGTTTTAGGTAGTAGGAGTCTGGTCTGTTAACATGGCACCTAAGTGCGTTCGATTTGATACCCCTAGCTTGAATAAACAAGCGACATTATCCTCAACTATAGTGCCGTCCAAGTCACACTAGACCCTGTGTCCTGTCTCGCCTTAAGCCTCAACTCATGTCCCTCGAGTTAGTGACCAGTATCGCATGATTGTGAGAATGCTAAAGCTATGCCACCATAATCAGAAACCCGTGCAACTACAATATCGGCCAACTTGAACCAAGATCTGGCATCCAAACTTTTAGACCCAGCCGCTAGCAAGTTGATGCCAAAGCTCTCCTATTGCCCTGATTGACCGGTACACTTCGGACATGCGGATAACGGCTCCGCGCTTCTTTTAGGGTCTGAGCAAATTGAAGATTAAGATATCACGCCCCCAACCCAAAATAGGCCTGAAACAAGGGTCATGCCATATTGGGAGAAGAAAGCAGGTTAACAAAATAGAGTTTTCCAACGGTGACATCTTTTTAAGGCTGGAAGATTCTGTCCCGGAGGTTCGGTTGTTTATTGTCGATGGCAGGGTGACAACGTCAACTGCAAGGTATCATTGGTTTTGACGCTATCATGGTGACTTCAACTGCCGAGCGCGATCATTTTCCGCAACAGTCAGTTGTGTACGAGAGAGTTTATAGATGATCTCGTTTGGGCAGGATGATCTACCATCGAACTAGCAAATGCAACTCCATGATGGCATTAGACGCCTATGGGGTAATGCAGGGTAGCTCGGCTAATGGCGAGTTTGAGGCTACGATAGTGCCAATCGTACGCTGTTGTCGTTTGATGACAATTGTGTAAATGAGGCCGGTGGGATAGAATAGGGGCCAAAGTCTAAAGCCGCACCTAGGTTCGGAAGCCTACATTGTGTCCGTGATGGAGTGGTTTACACCTGAATGCATGCCCAATCCAATTATCACCGACGCAAAAGTCCTCGTCCTCTCCAAAAGAACGGTTAGTTTACTGTTGAAACACTTTAAAAAGCGTCCTCGATTATCGTACGATCTGGTAGGGCTAAGGAAAAGAAGACACCAAGTGATCAATGCCCTTTACCTTAGGACGAAAAGGTTAGTAAAGGCGGCATCTTAGAGCACCAGCCAAAAGAGCGCGGACCAAAACATTTTTACAGACGCGAAGAATATCGGTGCCCGCGCAAAAAGAGGCCTGAGCCCTTCGGGGCGCAAGGATCCCGACGATACGGTAGGAGATTAAGATAAGGGCTTTTGGGGGCTTACGGAAGACCGTTCCGATGGACCCAGATTGAGAAGACACTATCTATGCCGAGGCAGAGTTAGAGCAGGACAGGACAAGCAAGGCAAGACAAGACAATGCATAGGAAGTTAAAGACGCCTCTTGATTGCTTTTTTAGTAACGGCTCAAACGGCTATGTTTGCTGGATATTGTGGCTTGACGTTCGAGAACCTACCAGCGCCGATTAAGAATGAATGTCAGTCATCCGAGGGTGCATCCCTGACAGGGGTTTAATGTGAAGTGCCTAGGTTGGATATGAGATATGGAGATGGAGATGGATATGGATGTGAAACTCCTAGATGATGACGGATAAGCTGGAGAGATAGGGGACCTGCATAACCTCCACGTGGACGCCGCACCAAGAAGGGCAACCTTGCGACGCGACGCTGTGATAAGACTGGGTCAATTACGGTATTCTGATCGCATGTGCGCCTGTCTGCGTGTGGGCAAGCAAGCAATCAATACACTCACTCAGCTGCGGACTTTGAGAGAGAAAGAGAACCAACAAACAAACAGCTTTAAGGTTGTGTACAGGAACCTCAAAAGGAAAAGTAAAGGATCTACAGTACGGGAACGGGTGGACCACGTGGGAAAGGCGTTACAGAAGAGCGAGGACGGGAGGTTTCACTCCACTGGGACTTTGTGTTTGATGTTGATCACGAGTGTAACCGATGATTTGACAATAGCGATGTTGTTGGGTGAGACAGAACGTTCAGGCTATGAGTGCTCAGACTATGCGAGGCTGTTGAAACCTCCACAAAATGCTCCATCGTGGAGTGACGTGACATCAATCACGACTCTCGTCACTAACTGAGCTGACTGGTACGGATACTGTGCAGTTATTCATGCCTTGGTGATGATGCGAACAAACCAGACCAGACCAAAAGTAATCAAGCACATGATAGTTCAAGAGCTGCTAACAAGCCAAGTGGGATGACGACTAGGATCTAGGGTAGTGAATAGGATGCCTCACAGACGACAGGAACAGAAGGAGAAGAAGGATAGCGTGCAATCAACCAACGATCCCATCAATGCGCGTCCCATATTACCATCCCATCTCTCAATTACCCCAGTCTTGACAAGGATGCATCCACCATATCGCGAGGCAACCGTGCCAAAAACATACATACAGGAACAAGCAAAGAGGCAAAGACAAAAGTCAAAGCAGACAATCAGCATTGCAGAAGCATAGACCAATCCCAGTGGCTATGTGTAGGATCTACAATGCTGATCATTGCACCCGAAACATGTCGCTCGCGTCTTGCTGCACGTAAAGTAATTCCAACCACTGTTCTCAAATCTCGGTATCGTCAGTTTCATCCTGCAGCGGGATGGATGGATAGATCTCGTGAGAGGTCACCAGTCAGCCACGGAAAAAAGAGATACGAGCATGAAGACAGAGATCCACTGCTGCTTGCAGAACAATGCAATGCAATGCTGTACCTGAGAAAATTTCGAGAAAGAAAAAGCAAACGCCACAAGGAAGCGGTCAGCAAGACATTTGAAACAAAGCAAACATGTCTCTAGTTCCAGCCAGCCCAGTGTCTGCAACAAAGTGATACTTCATTTTTTTGATCATTTGATTTGCGAATGCAGGCCAGGTCTAGGACTAGGACTGCTGTTGGATCCCCTTTTCTTTTTTCTGCTGTTACTTCACCATAAAAATGGCGTTATTGTCGAATTCAGGGTTTCATCTCTGCACTGCACACCGGGTCTTACTACCTGACTGACTATCAAGTCGTCATGATGGCTTGGAAGGCAATCAATGTCATCTCTCGCCGAGGACTCTCACCGTAGCTGGGCGAAACGAAGCAGAGCCTTTTTTTTCACTTATCAAGTGGTATTATAAGCAGACGCCACAGTCACATCCACCATCGATAATTGATGTTTTGACCTCTTTTGAACATGGTCTTGACCTTGACTTCACTCTCAACTTTGGACCTTTGGAACTCGATCTTTGTCACTTACAAGGGGTCTTCCTCCAAAGTGGCTTAGACCTGACCAGGCTCGTGTCATGTCCCCCCCATGTCCTCAGCCAATGCCATCAGATGGCCACCCTCCCAGCTCCGCACCATAAAGTCTCGGCAGACCATTCAGACGCCGTCTTTAAGAGCAGAAGCCAGAGATTGGCCCATCGTCATTTCCCGCTGAAACAGGGTCGTCTGCTGGCCCGCGTACACTAGCACTGATACGGATCTTGGTGTCTTGGGCAACAATTTGCCTTGGCTCTTTTCCTCTTCGAAGTTTAGTCGGGTCGGGTTGATCACTCTCCGACCACGTTTTTTCTCGTTGTTCTTGGTCTGAGGATCCATCTATTTCCACTGTGGAGAGAAGAGTAAGCAGTTTCATCCAAGTTTGGATTTGGACCGTTTAGAACTGTACCGATACTCGGAAGAAAGAAGCCACAATTTTTGATGCTCGTCAAGGATAGATTTTACTGACTAATTAAGTAGGTCAATTTGGCAAGATCCTGACACGACAAGAATGACACTACAAATTTAGGCGTGATCAATAGCTGAATCAGTTACGTACGGATATTGAGGTACTCTTGCGGAAGAGGCAGTTGAGACCGGCCTCATAAGGTCATTGGCCGTTTAAGGCACTGACGAATGAAATCGCTGACGGTGATGGGCTGGACTGTCCACAAAACCCTAATTCATGTTGTACTGACGACAGGATGGAACAGTGTAATTTCTCATGCATGCAACATTTTCTAGAATGACGGCAGAAGAATTTCAGATCCTGTCGGTCATTTCCTTCTTACGTAGCATGTAGGAGGATGCACAGTACAGTACTCCATGCTGGAGTGTACAGCTGCTGCAGAGCCTGATGCAGGACTGGCAGGGGGATCAAAAGTGCAATTTGCTGCGACAGGTCCTTATTTTTGGCTACACTCCAGTAAATCGTTGATGAGATGACTTTGTTAGTGCAGTAGCTTCAGCCGAGTTTTTTTTTTAATGGTGTCGCTGACTTGACTTTACTTGGCCATGGTCGCCCCGTTACGACCTAGACTGGGCTGCGTCTCAATCATAGCCCCCAAACGAGAGAGTGTACCAGGCAGGCTATCGAGGATTTAGCAAGGACGCCTGGGTCTTGATGCGCTTAAACATCCTACAAAGCCCCGTGGCTTTTTAGCATCACATTGTTTTGCTACCCCGGCCGAGATAGTTGTTGTACTGTACTGGATGTAGGGCAGTGCCTGATGATCCATTCTCCCCTGAAATGTCCAAATGCCGGAACAGTAGATCATCGTCAGGTACGTCACGTCAAGATGTTCGACCCGCATACCTAGACGACATTCGTTTTCCAACAGAATTGGCAGAGGGAGACAGAATTTGGCGAATGACGTTCCTGAAACGGCGTTGGTGGTGGACAAGGAACCCCCCTGATAGACGGAGTCACTAGCTTGAAAGCTAGCCAGGACATGGATTAAACCAACGTGGGCCGACCAAGAGCGATCACTCCGGCAAGCCCGTTATAATGTCTCACACAAGTCCAGGGATTCAAAGAAAGCTTCTAGAAGGACTTTCTCTCGCTTTTTCCCTCTTTTCCTGACTCTGTCTCTCTTTTGCTCCCTCCTCCCCTGCACTGCACCGCACCGCACTTGCACTTGCACTTGCATTCACTATCTGCCTGTTGCTCTCTCTCTCCCTCTTACATTCGCCCCTCTCCCGTTCTCGAGTAAAGTACTTACTCTCTTAATCCCCATCTCAAACAAGGACCCTTGCGCGTCTGTTCTGTTCTGTTCTGGTCTCGTCTTGTCTTCACTCTAATTGATCTTGTCTCGCCTCTGTTTTAATCCGCTCTCATACCCACAAACTTACCGCTATCACATCACATTCCAAGACTTTCTTGGTTCACGACTCAACGACCCAACAACAATCACATACTAATCGTCGCGGGCTATCGATTTCCCCTCGTTTCGCTTTCAATCGACTCGATTTGACTCGACTCTCTTACACCAACGCTCCTTGGTTAAGCTTATCGCCAGTCTTACACGAGATCTTAACCGACACCGACTCAACTTCATGATAGTCACACCATCGGCGACTGTCTATAATTGCTGACGTTAATTCTGTCACACGAACCCGAGTCGCCAACGATAGCTGTTCCAGCGCTGAGTGTGCGTTATCGCACTGTAGATTGATTGAGTCTTGGCCGCTGCAATCATAACCCAACACAACATGTTCCCATTCCCAGGACAAGATGAGCCTGTGAGGCCGTTGACCGACGAGGACCAGCAAATCCTCTTGGGTCTTGCTCGTCGCTACGGCGTCTCCAGCCTTGTTTGCGCGCTCACCGGTCTCGGTGCTTCATGTGAGTGATTTCGATTACGCACCAAAATGTAGACCCTCTAACTCCAAATAGCACGAGCCTCCACATTTTCAGCATCCACACTACTCAGCAACACCAGCGCGCCTTCACTATCATGGAGCAACTCTGATGTCTCCCACGCGCGATCCGATGCCGCTTCAATCCGAACCCAATCAACATGGCAGGACAATGCTGGCGACGTTCCCTCAATTCACGATGGTGAAGTCGGTAAAGTTACCGATCGTACTTGGATCGATTCACCAAATCTCATGCAGTCACCTATTCCTTCATGCGATGTCACCTCTCACCCGTCGCCCCGACATGTCACACCAACCTCAAAGAAATATCAATGTCCTATGTGCTTCTTGGACAACAACCCTGTGGGCTTTGGCAGGAAGAGTGATTTCAAAAAGCATCTCTACAACTTTCACGGTGCTGATGTGACTTGGCTGTGCAAGACCAAGGGCTGCCATCTGTCTTTTGCTACCGAGCGAGCCTACAGCACTCACGCCAAGGAGACCCACCGCATGGACGCTCTCCCCAACAGTTCAGCAAAGACAGAGTTGTGCCCTCAGGTCGTCTTTGGCTGCGGTTTCGCTAACTGCAAGGACCGTGTCTTTGAGGCCTCCACCAACGACCAGGCATCTTCTAGTCGCGACAAGTACTTTGAGCATATCGCCAAGCATTTCGAGGATGGATTCGACGTGAACAACTGGGAGTACAAGGTTCAATTGCACAACTTGATGCGTCAGTCCAAGGTCAAGTCTATCTGGAAGACCTGCATCTGGCCAAAGGAGAAGAGACAGCAGCTGACATGGCGTCCTCGATCTTCTGGTGATCTGAAGCGCATGCTTGAGGCCCGTCACCTCGGTGAAGACATTTCTACTCTTGTTCGTTTGGCTTTCATTCTCGGCACTTCTCCATTTACCAGTCCTACCACACCGCCACCAAGCGAGATTGACCTGCAGTTCTCTCTACCCTTCCGATCACAATGTTTGATGGATGCAGTAGGTCACGTCGATGGTGTGCAGCCCAAGACAGACAACAGTAGCGAGATCAACACACCGATGGTCACTGTCACGAAGCAAGCTCCTACAACGCCACAGCCACCCTCCTTCCCTGCTCGACGTATCAAGCAGGAGACTCGACCATCAACGCCAGTGGATAGCATTCCTGAGCCCATGGTTCGAGATGATCTCACGGCTGGTCCTCACCCAGGAACACCGTTCCCTATCCCTAACGAGCATGTTTGGCCTGTTGATGCACCCAAATTTGCACCCGATCAGATGAACACTTTTGCGGATGCCTCCATGACCTACATTCTACCAGGCCAGGAACTTCCTCAACAGCAATGGGACATGACTGGCATGCAGCAGCACTTCCCTCACGAAGACACTGTTATGGGTAATGTCTACATGCCCAACCAACAACAACAACCTGTCGCTGCTCGCCCTGCTACCCCTATTCCATCAAAGCGACCTGGATCTTGGGGCAAGCGACTGAGTCTTGAGAACCTGCGCCCCAAGAAGAAGACCAGTGTTTATGGAAGCCCAGCCTCCGAGCACGAGGCTGTTCCTCCTGTACCAGCCATGTACGCTGAGATGATGCCTACGTCTGTGCCCACGGGTTACGAACTGCCGATGCGAATGGGTCATCCTCAGCAAGGGTACACATCAAACCCTGGCTTCATGCCTCAACCCCAGCAACAGCAGTTCGGCTCGCCAACAAGCTTTTACTTGGATGACGGCGACATGAGACTATAAGGCGTTTTAATCTCGGAACGGAAAAGCATTTTTTGAGCATCATGATTTCATTTTCTCTGCCTTGTTACCATATATCTGTACTAATAATTATTCCACAAACGGGCTAAAGAGGAGGACGAGGAACATTACGACAGGATACCCCATCCTCCATATGACTAACTGAACTATCTCTTATTACCCTATTTCCTTTTTTTATTTGTTCTTGTTACATCTCAGCAGTTGGGACCGACACATACCTATTTCCTTTTTTACATGTCTTGTCATTTTCTGTTTTTGTATTTGTGATACCACGGTGTTGGAAGAAGGATGGAATGGGATGAGACTGGAAACCAAAGTCATGGACACTGCAAAGTCACAGAATTGTTTACAGTTTTATTTTATCTTTGTTTTTCTATCTGTTGAATATTGCATCTTTCGGGCGGTTATGCGAGGATCATTATACCGGGATGGCAGATACCCCATTGTGAGCCAGATATACTTTTGGCAGGACACATACGATAGATAGGAAGTCTGCATGCCAGCGAACAACATGGACTAATAGAAAGTTTCAACAAAGCCTTTTGCTATGGACAATGCATGTGAATGAAGACGTAATAACACTGATGAGAGACCAAGCAATACTGCCCCCGCCCGTGTGACCATCGTAAACATCCTCCACCGTTCTGTCGAGAAGTCGCCGACCGCTGTCGTGTATACGGTATTGCTGTATCTATCAGTAAACTATTTCACAAAAGCTGAGCCTAACATACACTTGATTCTTGCGGGATCTTTAGGTGGAAGGCCAGGACTCTTCAGTCACAGGCTCTCCCTTAATTGGGGAGTCCTTCTCATGGAAGGCTATTTCTTCTGCAGTCATTGTCCCGCCAGGGAGGCCAGGGCCCGAAGGCTTCATATATTTTGCCAGGAGGCGGTCGTAGTAACGTTTGATGGCCGCATCGGCGCAGACTGGGCCGTTAGACATCTTTATGGCGACAACGGTGATGGTGGTGGTAATGGTGATGGTTGGTTTAGTTTAATGATGGAAGGTCAGAAAGAAATATTTTTATCGAGGGGATGTATGCTCAGTTGCCTGCGTATTTAGTATCACCCACCGACAGATCAAGACTGAATCACTGACCTAACTGCGACGTGATAAGGTACAGAAATCCTGTCCTGTCTAGTAGCCGCCGAACTCCTATCTGCTGCCACCTGAATTGCGATTTGGCATGTGATGTACGAAATACCGTGTCACTCCAGACCGAGGACTTTGATCAGATCTTTCGCTTCCTCCAAGCCTACTGTCAACACTATCATTACCAACCTCGCTGATGCCGCTACCGAGAAGATGCCTATCCGACGGCCCTATTCGGGGCATCTGATGACCCTTCTAGACAGATTCCCGATCCCCAACATGACCACTGAAGAGATCAACCGGCATGAGATACTCTGGCGAGACCGACCGACTATCTGTTCAGATCCCCATTCCTCCTTGCGGCTCACCAGTGTGGGAGTGGATGTGGACGCAGTAGTGATCTTAATGGCGATGCTTACTCTAGCAAAGTGGAGGATGGAAGAAAATGGTCCTTGACAAGTTCAGTATCTTCGTGAGTCGACTTCCCAGGAGACTAAATAGGATTGCAGGTGAGAAAGTAGCTACACTTGAGAGGATAGGCGAGACTCTCAGTCGCCTACATCTTCTTATAGTGTTTATACCTAGGTAGTGACACTGGGAGGTAACTCGACTACATCGCATTTGCAGGATTGCATGGAGTGTTAAATAAGCGATTGCCATCGAGCACTAAAGTACAGAAGATATGTGACCTAATATATCGGTCTAGAATGGCATCAAATGACTCGCTGATCTCGTCTGTTAAGGGTCTAAACAGCCAAGTCTTCTGATCCTCAGAATTACCTCGAGATGCAGACGACCTTTGGAACTCGCATTTCAAGGGAACCCCCTCTTTCAATTCGCTTGAACCAATAATATGGATGTTTATGATGATGGAACAGTTCACTGACTCGTCTCAGTATCTTAGAAGGTGTGTATAAGAGAGGCTATATGTAGGCATCATGTTGTTATCGTACAATGAACCCAAGCGGATGCCCCATCGTAGTAAGATCTTCCCACAAGTAATATGAATACAGAAGGAAAAGAGAACACGCAGGTCTCTACCTAGGCATATCGGCTCGGATTGTCGATAACATAACAGGTCGTTCTCGTTCGAGTGCAACCGATAGCTAAGTACAGCTCACTACAGGCGTCATGTGTATAGATGAGACATGTGTTCATAATCACCCTTGCTTGGGAACGGTATTATGTGACTCATCGTCAAGGCCTTGTCATGGTCTGGTTAGGGTGGTCGAATGTGCCATGGCGGAAGCCTGCTGGGGGATTGATGTAAGCCGACTGATTTGCAAGTGTCAGGTATACTAAATTTAACCACACAGATCTCAACAGCTCAAGAAAAAGCAGCTTGGCGCAGTGGAAGCGCGGTATGTCTCTACTCCACCTTGCAACTCAATACCAGAGTACTAACTCATCCCAGCCGGGCTCATAACCCGGAGGTCACTGGATCGAAACCAGTAGCTGCTATGAAGCATTCTTTTTTTGCGGTTTGCTCGTGTGGTAGCCAACACATATGGCTGTTGAAGCAAGGCGTTAGCAGATCCTCACCACTACTAAATCTCTCTGGTATCTCACGCATTGTCCTATGCTGGGTGAGGTATGGAATTTTTGCTCGAAAACTAGTCTATTAGTGAACTATCGCTGCATTCTTCTAAGCTTTCTCCCTTAAGCATTGATACTCATACCATCCACCCAAAATCGAACTTTTTGTGCGTATCGGTCGTTTCGGGGGGCATGAGTGGAGCTGACGGCTTCGGAGCGGAAGCGAAGGATCCACCCGGCGCCCCGGATCTGCCTCAACATGGGAGCATTAAGTCGCAGTGTAGCTTGAACGAGGTCGTAGATATTTATTTCACAGAACTAGCACACAACCGCTCTCATAGATGTATCGTGGTGTTTTGCCTGGACTGGAACTGCTTTTGTTGACTGGGCAAAAAGGAGTCCCTGATCGGTCCATGGCGCGCATCATTGTACAACAAGCACAGGTACCATTACTGTCAACCCATGACTGAAAAGCAAATACACCGGAAGTACCACCTTATAGTGCACATTAAGTCAATCACTTTGCTTCATATGTAGTGCGTCATAAGACATTTGGCTTGTTCACATTAAAGAGTCACGTGGGAGATGTCGGGAAAAGTGGAGTCACAGTATCAGACATACCATTTCAGCAAAGACACTCCTATTTCAAAATCCCACAGGTCCACGAATATAACTCCGATTCGGACAAAAAGTATCACAATCGATTCCTTATGAAATGGAAATCATGGTAAAAATATCGGGAAAAATTAAAAAGCACACCCGAGACGGGACTCGAACCCGTAACTTTCAGATTCACTTATTCGTAAAAGTCTGACACGCTAACCAATTGCGTCACCCGGGTTTTACGCTTATTGGAAGGAACGACTTCAAGTTAACCTTCAAGTTCCTTCCTCATCAATATCCTGATGCACTCATAAAGATATAATTAATACCACCCCTTTTTCTTTTTTCTTTTCTTTTTTTTCTTATTTTTAAAAAAGCAACCCGAGTTTCCCTATTGATATTATATGTGTGTCTGTCTACACATAATTATTATTCCCCAATAAGGCAGCGGGATTGCGTGTCAAGGGTATGCATAAAGCCATGCCGCAGAAGGGAATCGTTATACGCCGATGAATATGATTGGACTCAGGTGCCTACCCTGTATACAGCAGATTATGGAACATGGTAACATCCTTTTGCTCAGCCTCTCTCCGGCTAATCGGCACCTTGAACCCCTGAAAGGATGACCAGATAAGAAAGACGATGAGGTTCTTTATAAGCCGTCTACGTGGCAGAGAGTCCTCGACATTTTCAACTACATTTGCACTCATCGTTGTCCCTCTCGAAATAACCCACAGCGCCTATGTATCAAGTACAGTCACCTTGCCACGTCGAAGACGGAAAATACATAGCGCAAAGCAAAGTTGCTGCGTTTTGGGATGAGGCATGGTGGAGACTATCATGGACTGGCCGAAGTCGAGAATACGTCCTCCGAGGCATTACTGACCGGAGCCCAAATAATCTACTTACCGATAGGGAAGTGAGAAGGCACCAGAAAGTGATACACAATGAGACAGGCGACATCGTGGGCTACGCACGCTGGATCATGCCGGAGTCGCAAAAGGACTCTTGGCTCATTGCTCAAACACCGGATGTGGACAACGAACAGAAAGAAATGTTCAAAAAGCGTCACGCAGAGGCAGAGTTCGATCCACGCACGGATAACGACGAGCTGGATGATCATATGGATGGATGGAGGAAGAAGTATAAACATGCAGACTGCATGGGTGAGTACAGCAGAATAAATCGAAAGCAACGACTAACAGTCGAACAGAATTACACTACGTCGCTGTTCGTCCGGATCATCAGCATAAAGGACTTGCAAGCATGCTTGTTCGATCTGGGCTTGAGGCAGCAGACCAGCTAGGCATTGATGTTCTCGTATTGGCCACAGGTCGGCGTGGTCAGGGTCTTTATTCGAAACACGGGTTTGAGGTTCTAGAGGAGAATATTCAGAGTATGACTAAATTCGGAGTTGACGAGCTCTACGAAACGTTTGTTATGATACGCCAAGCTAACAAATGATACTATACCGATAAGAGTCACAACTATGGCAGAAGATGTGAGCCTTTTCGTGGAAGAAGGAGATATGGTATATATTACAGGCCGACAATCTACCTTTTCTAATATTGAAAGAAGGATTTGGCCACTATACGATGAATAAAAAATCTCGCAAACTTCCTGAGTTACATCACTTATTACCTGGCCGTAATCTTGAGACACAGTCTAACACCCAAGTCCATGTCGCTCTACTACAGCTTAGACTTGATTTTCTTTCCAGCATCCTTTATCTCACTGCTGAAACGATACAAAATATTATCAAAGCTGCTCTCAGGAAAGATGTAAAGCCATTTTAACTCGCTGTCGCCACAGAATACTCCGTGTTCTGCGTCTCCGGGTACCCAGATAAGATTATCCTTCGAAACTGGGTATCTTTCTCCCTCTATCTCTACTTCTCCTGTGCCTGAGAGAATGTAGTAGATCTCTGCTTGCGTATGGCGATGAAGCGACAGGGCTCCGTTTGGCGGACACGTCGCGATGCCGCTAGTGAACGAGTTGCTGGTGGTTCCTGGCGCCGACAAAAGTGTGTGCCACGTCGCGTTACCTCGTTCTTTCTCGGCGAATGAGCAAGGCGTGTTCTGTGATTGTGCAATTGTATCGATGATTAGAGGCTTTAGTTGTGTTGAAGGCATGACGGATATGATTGAAGTGAAACAATGATGGTAACAGCAACTTGAGTGAGTATAAAACTATGAAACTAAATCATGTACAGTCGTGGTATCCTAATGATAGGATCGTCAGAACGAGATCAAGTTCTTTATACTTTTAAGTCCACGTTCAGAGATTCACGATGGTGGAGATTAAGATAGCTGAATGACGAAAGGAGAAAATATACTCGGCCCTAGGAACCAAAGAGGGAAGAGATGACGAAGGGTTGACTCAACTGCTTGATATACCCCATTATGGCGATATATGCGCCACATAGTTGAGGGGTTTGCGCCAATGAGCGTCAACTGAGTTTCCATAATATACGTAGACTAAACACAACCCTATTGTAAAAGAGCAATTTCTGCATGAGCCATTCAAATACGTTCTTACTGATGCCTTGGCCTCAATCTGATTATGGGTAAATTCACGGAAATCATTATTGATAGCGGTCGACCCTGCAATCCGTGGACTTGGACGGTAGGTTACATGCAGTAACTTTGACGCTGGCAAGTGGTGGCTAGTAATCACTGGAAGCTGCTCTCATTCTTTGCAAATCATCTACGCTGCGGCTCGAAAGTGCACACTATGATTCGATATCTTCGAGGGAACTTGATTCACCCTATACCACTCGATGAAGCTTCACCTTAGCTTAAGTAGAACGCACACACACACCCATCTCTTGAGTATCACATCGCCAGTTCTATGGGATTAGAATGATCCCATACGATCTATTAGGAAAACTAGGGTAACGGGTATGCCGGGTATGATGGCTTGTCGGCAGTACGTATCCGGCAGGTAGACAATGATGGCCCGGCAGTAAAGTATGATACATCACATCTCAGTCGGCATGGAGTTTTCGAATTCTTTACCTCAAGGAAATAACGAAACGAGGCGACGGACACCTAAATATATATTATTAAGCTTTTCTTTATATCGTACACAGTTTTGAGTGACCACACATATATTGCATACCTATATCAGTAATGGTATCAGAAATGACCGCATCATTCAAACAGTTCTGAGATCTTCAACAGGGACTATGGGACTTGATCGAAAATCGGTGGCAATAGATGGACAATAGGATTTATGAGGCGAGCAATTGGACAACCCGTGGTGATGTTTGAGCCTCATTCAAGAAGTGAGGTTGGAGGAGTTTGTGGGGAAGCTTGTAGGGAGATACGAGCCCCGCAATGCCTGAAAAGAGGGCCGCCGGAGATGTGCCACCTTGCCCGGTCTTCACATGCAGCAGACAGGCCCAGCATGCACACAACCGTCAGGAATAAACAAGGCAGCAACTGCCGACAGCAACAAAAAAACTCTATTGGCCTGTTCCGCAATTGCCGATTCGCAAGAACACGAGCAACAGTTACTGGATTTGTGAACAACACAAAAAGTTCCAGCTTAGACATTGACCCAGAATTAAACAATCCAGAGGCAAAAAACGGAGGTAAATGGCCGCATGCAAATTGGACCAGTTTGGGCTAAAATAGAAACGGTAGGCCTAGGGTATGGATAAGGATAAGGGATTAGGATCCATGGATAGGTAAGCTGGGCTCCAGCTGCAGGAGGATGTTCCCCGCCCGCCACTTTCCCGACGTCAGAGGGGAGACGGGAGAGGAGGGTCCTCTTGCTGTAACGGAGCTCAGGTCCCTATCTCAAGGGTCAGATAGGGCGTGAATGAGTCAATTGTTTTGACGTTAGCGGTTCATGATCAGATAAAACGGTAGAATAAACGCCATCTACGGCTGTCAGAATATAAAACCGAGACGATTTTCCAATTCCTTTGGTCCAGCTAACGCCTGCTAGAGGGTAGTAGAGGCCGTTCTCGCAACTCATTTGGCCAATCCAGAGGCTCATACTAGTGGCGATATCGGCCATTCATCGTTACCCTAATTGGTCCGCTGGAACCGATGCTCCCCCCTCCCCGGCCGTTCTGGCCTTCATCGCCCCTGCCTCGACCTGACTCTACCGCAATCCCGCCTAGTCCACCATGATTTAGCTGGGGGAGTCACCTTTTATTGCGGCACCTTACCCCACAACCAGACCGGTCCCACCCCGGCCACCGGCCCTCCGATAATTGCTGAGGTGCTTTGCGGTGATATTTTTCCCCCCGGGTTCGCCCTCATTTTCCTTGGTTTCTTCTTAGCGGAACAATCGAAACTCAAATCCCTTTTTTTCTCTTTTTTTCGCCTCCGCGCGCCATAACGATCAAAATCCAAGCATCTCCCCTACAGGACTTCAATTGAATCCTTTTGCTTTTCGATTGACCCTTGATCTCCAAAATTTCTGCGCGTCTTGAGCCTCTTGGCTCTCTCACTGGCACTTGCATCACGTAGCCTCACACAACCCACAATGCTCCGAACTCGCCAGGCCGCAAAGGCCATCCGGGCCGTCGCCCACGCTCGATCGTTCACCACCACATCCGCTGCTGCTTCTATTCAGACTTCACAGAAGGTCGCCAGCCAGAGAAATCAGTCCACGGCTGCTGCTGCGTAAGTAGACACCTCAATTTGTGGTGTTGTGACTTGCCCCGCGTCTGTGACATGGGCAACGATCCTCACGCACTTTTCCCGAGTGGCAACAGCAAGACCATGAATGCTAATACAGGCCTACAGCCCAGCGCGAGATATCCCCAGCCCCGGCTTCAACGTCGAGAAGAACCAGAGCAATGTCCAGCCCCTCGTTAACCCCCGGAAAAACGATATGGATGAGTCGTACGCAATCCTCTAGCTCAAACATTTAGGCACTCTCTGACCACGGACTTATAGATTCATCGGAAAGACTGGTGGTGAAATCTTCCACGAGATGATGCTCCGACACGGCGTGAAACACATCTGTACGTCCGCTTGTCATCTTGCGCCAAATAAGGCTAACCTGAATCATAGTTGGATACCCTGGTGGTGCCATTCTCCCCGTTTTCGATGCCATCTACAACTCAAAACACTTCGACTTTATCCTCCCTCGCCACGAGCAAGGTGCTGGCCACATGGCTGAGGGTTATGCCCGTGCTTCTGGCAAGCCCGGTGTCGTCCTTGTCACATCTGGTCCTGGTGCTACAAACGTTATTACACCTATGCAGGATGCTCTGTCAGACGGAACACCCATGGTTGTTTTCACTGGTCAGGTCGTCACAACTGCCATTGGTAGCGACGCCTTCCAGGAGGCCGACGTCGTTGGTATCTCCCGTGCTTGCACAAAGTGGAACGTCATGGTCAAGAACGTCGCCGAACTGCCCCGACGCATTAACGAAGCTTTCGAGATCGCCACCAGTGGTCGCCCCGGTCCTGTTCTCGTCGATCTTCCCAAGGATGTTACTGCCGGTATCCTAAGAAGAGCCATCCCCACTGATGTCGCTCTGCCTTCTCTGCCCAGTGCTGCCTCCCGTGCCGCCATGGACGTCACCAAGAAGCAGCTCGAGGCCGCTCTCCAGCGCGTTGGCAACCTTGTCAACAAGGCCAAGAAGCCTATCATCTACGCCGGACAGGGTATCATCCTTTCTGAGGGTGGTCCTCAGATCCTCAAGGAGCTCGCTGACAAGGCCTCCATCCCCGTTACAACTACCCTCCAGGGTCTGGGTGCCTACGACGAACTTGATGAGAAGTCCCTGCACATGCTCGGCATGCACGGTTCAGCCTACGCCAACATGGCTATGCAGGAGGCTGATCTTATCATTGCTCTCGGTGCCCGATTCGACGATCGTGTTACCCTGAGCATTGCCAAGTTCGCTCCCGGTGCCAAGGCTGCCGCTGCTGAGGGCCGTGGTGGTATCGTTCACTTCGAGATTATGCCCAAGAACATCAACAAGGTTGTTCAGGCCACTGAAGCCATCGAGGGTGATGTCGCCAGCAACCTCAAGGAACTTATGCCTTTCGTTGATTCCAAGACCATGGAGGATCGCAAGGAGTGGTTTGGTAAGATCAACGAGTGGAAGAAGAAGTGGCCTCTGAGTGACTACGAGCGCGCTGAGCGCCAGGGTCTCATCAAGCCCCAGACCCTGATCGAGGAGCTCAGCAAGCTCGTCGAGGGGCGCAAGGACAAGACCTACATCGCTACTGGTGTCGGTCAACATCAGATGTGGACTGCCCAGCACTTCCGATGGAGACATCCCCGTTCTATGATCACTTCCGGTGGTCTGGGTACCATGGGCTACGGTCTGCCCGCTGCCATCGGTGCCAAGGTTGCCCAGCCCGATGCCCTTGTTATCGACATCGATGGTGATGCTTCTTTCAACATGACCCTGACTGAGCTCTCGACCGCTGCCCAGTTTAACATTGGTGTCAAGGTTATTGTTCTGAACAACGAGGAGCAGGGTATGGTTACTCAATGGCAGAACATCTTCTACGAGGACCGATACGCCCATACTCACCAGAGCAACCCCGACTTCATCAAGCTTGCTGAGGCTATGCGCATCCAGAACCGACGCGTTGACAAGCCTGACGATGTTGTTGATGCCCTGAAGTGGCTCATCAACACTGACGGCCCTGCTCTGCTGGAGGTTGTCACCGACAAGAAGGTTCCTGTCCTTCCCATGGTTCCTGTCGGTTCCGGTCTACATGAGTTCCTCGTCTTTGACGGAGGTAAGTTATTCCATACTAAACCTGAGTGGAAACAAATGCTAACCCCTTTTGCAGCTAAGGACAAGAAGCGACGTGAACTGATGAGAGAGCGTACTTGCGGTCTGCACGGTTAAGCTTGAACCCCAGCTCAACTACAAAGCCGATAACTATCTGATACCATTTATTCCCTCATGTTCCTTTTTTTCTTTTCGATTCAACAACCATGTCTTGGGTCCATTGACTGCGGAGTTTTTATTTTACAGGGTTCTGCCGGCGGGCAAAAGTACCTTTTGGGGTCTATGAGGATTATTGCCCGGGAGACCAAAAAAGTTGGAAGGCTGGGTTACATTGGTTTGTGTGTAGGAGAAGGACTACTCGTGCGCAGGATCAATGCGTACATGACATTGCGTGAGGATGCGACGAAAAAGTCGAGGCGAAGAGCCATGCCAAAGGCTGGAGGCCGAGAGGTGTTTTTCTATATACCACCACATAATGAATATCGTTGTGATGATTTCTACTTAACATGTCCCAAACCTTGCCGCGCTAAGTTGCTAAGTGACAGAAGATTGATCGTGCTGGTGACAGCGTCAGCTTACCCCTAGCAGGCCGACTAGCTTGTACTGTGTCGAGTTTGCAAGTGCCATCGCCAATCCCTATTCCCAGCAATCTAGACTCGTAAGTGCAGAAGCTGATGGACAGCCATATGATACATTCCCGAACTCACCGCTCCACGTGCTACAGAGTTCATCGCATGCACTACTGCAATATCATGTCAAGTATACGAGGGGAACATAGCACTTGACTGTACCAAGCCTCCGACCCAAGAAGTCTCAATATAGTAGCACTTGAAGCCTTGAATTCTCCCGCATTTACAATTGGAGCAACTCCTTCTGTCGCTTTGTTGTTGTCGCTCTGTTCCCGCTTTGCTGATAATACTTCGAGCTTTGTGATTGGCGATGTATGGGTGGGCTGACTCTGGGTATATTTGCATATCTCATAATGAACGGCGGAAAGCGTGCTTGCCAGTACTATAGAGCGAGAGTATATTCGCAAAACTACAAACTGATGCGCGCAATGTTGCGTTAAGAAGCCTGAGAGCTTCTGGCAGACCTTCAACACTAAACCTTCCAGTGTAGACACCATTTCGAAGTTTCACTGTGGCTCAATAGCGAGTGTAGCCGGAAGCCTCCAGTAACCGTTTGAGTGACCATATTGACCTTACGTTTTATCTTAAATCGGGGAGAATACCCGTATAGTCGATCAGTTCCGTGGCACAGCTTGCGCGATATGCTTGGCTGCACTGCATGGTGACTGTAGGAAATGCTTCGATTACTGCAATCCTCAACCATGTGGGTAATCGCACAGCACTGTTTTATTGTACCTGAGAAGCAACGTGCTTGCCTTGTGGTATCCATATGGTTCAGGCAGCCAAACCCTCTTGGCCTGAGGGTTCCCGATGCCCTGATGCAGTGCAGTGCGCCGCAAACCTTCGTTTTGACCCACCCGGCGGTAAATATAAAGCCCTCCCACCAGCATCTTAAGAACAAAACCTTCTTCTTCTCTTCATACAAGACGGTTAGTTAAGCAGAATCTTGTGGGATATGTGAAGCCAAGGTAAGTCAGTCTGCCACTCCTATCGTATAAAGACCCACTAGGGACTCACGCAACAGATTCACGAGGGGCGCCAAAAGGGCTGACCACCCTGGCACGAGGGGGCATGTCACACAGGCAATGATGCACAATCTACAGCTGTTTAGCAGCACAAGTTTGGACATTCTTCGGAAGTTACTGAGTCTGGAAGTGGCACAAAACAATTGGAAGTTCACGTCAACAAGTGGATTTTACCGAGGGATCACTGGGGGAAAATGTATCAACTCTGACAAGTCAGAAAGGCTGGAGCCCTCGACGTTATGTGAAAGGCATAAGGGGGTGCTCCCCACCCAACACCCCGCCAGTCACTCAAACGGATTGCAGGAGCCGGTTAGTTAGGTGTCCTGCAAACGCCGACGGTTGAATTATTCTAGCACGTTGTGGGACCGACGTAGCCATTGAATATGCTGTTCGGACGTCGTTGAACAAAACAACGGGCACGTGGAGACAGTGATGATCATCGATCCAAAGGATCAGCAAATCTGAGTCTCCAAGGAGTACATGATGGGGAAAGACATGAGAGCGCTGAGAGGGCAGAGGGATGTGCATGGAGAAAGCAGATATGAAGTGACGCTGACAGGAAAGAATAAAAGGATGCCGAGGAGAGGAAACAAACGGAGGACAAACAAAGAAGTCGCTGACGGGAAGCAGATACATGAAGGTGACGTAGAGGGAAACGAAGGCGCAAAGCAAGGGACGATGTGCTGGCAGGGACGGAGCAACGCTGAGGCAAAGGAAGAAACAAGACTGGGATGAACATGAAGCGAGGATGGTGGGACGGGGATGAAGAAGGAAAAAAGAAGATCAGGACGAGCGACGGGAGGAGATGGTTTTATGGTCTGCCTTGAAGGTCGAGAGGGAAGGAGCGCAGGTGGGCTGCCCGCGCCGTGTCTAAGTGGAAGGACGCGGGCTGGTTCCTTCCCATCACGACTCCTGAACGTGGACAATCGTTAGCTGCCTAATCCGCCCAACGTACCGCCAACGACGGCTTCAATCCCAGAATTACGGGAAGGAAGGCAGCCATAATCGAGCTGATCTAATTCCATGGTGAGTCAAGATACTAACTACAGGTATATTTCTCATCATCTTTTCCAGCTGTAAGAATAGTTGAAGATATCTAGACGAGTAGCTACGCCGACCGATCACTTTGAGGTCACCTGAGAAGTTCTCGAGAGTTTTGGGAAAGAACGAAACAATCTGTTGGGGCTCGTTGTTGGGGAGGAAGAGATTGCTAAGTTCGCTCGACCATATACGTGGGGAAGGAGTAGGACAGGTTCAGTATTGGCGGAAGATGCATGCAGAAGAGTCTTCAAGCAAAAGAATGTGGCTAAAACAAATAAATAATTTCTGTTCAGAGCTGGGAAAACCGCAATGCTGAACTACCTACGTACCTACCTATCTTGAAGTGATTGTCTTGCGAAGAGGATGTATCCAAAGTCCTGCTACATGTCCCCTTTTCTTGCCCATGATGAAGTCCAAGTCACAAGTGCAGATCGGTCAACAGTCTCATTAAACTCGTGAATGAACAGAACTACCGGCTGCTATGACAACGAGTATCTGGTCTATCTACAGTATGCCGGCTATCGAAACTTGTCCAGATCAGCTCTCAGGGGCACCATATATAGCGAAAAGGACCCGGCGCGAGCTTGGTCTACATTAGCAAGAGGCATAGGCACGATTGACAGCATGATTCTGCATTTTCTCTTCAGGATATGTTCGATTAAAAAGCCAGGACCAAGGAATTTCTGCTATGACATACAATGACTCCAACGTTACGATTATTGTCTACCGTCACGGAGGAGAACATTGTGTTCTTCCAAACTGAACAAAGCATTGGCACGAATTATTCACAGTACGAATACTGGTGGGAATTGCTATTTCGATACAACATGGATAATTAGTAGGAAGACGTGATCAACAATCCCGGATGTCATAAGGTTGAAGGCAACCGACTTGGTACCGAATACATAGTTACTAGAACGTGGAAAAGACAGTTGTATGAGCTGATATGACTTCGAGTCTCGCAAATTACCCAGATGGCTTACTGACAAGCTGCATTTATAAGAGTCTGAAGGTAAAAACGTTTGAGAGAAGAGTTGAGATCACCAAAGCATCGGAAGTCCAGCTCCAACCAGCACTCCAGCCAGAACGGTAACCACAGGTGTATGTCCAACAATAATAAACAAAGTCAGGACTACGCTGCTATCTCCACATAATCCCCGACGAGGACTGTTTCTGCCGTCGTCTTCCTAATTGTCATGATTGCCATTCTTAACAAACTCGACATCTAGGGCCTTGTAGACCAAAGGAGCAGCTTGACGGGTTCTGACGACAAGGAGCGAGGTCTGGGTATAGGCACTCAGAGTCGTCCAGTTTAATAAGCTCCTTGGTTAACTTTCCTTCGACAGTGTGGCCAGTACCGGTATTCGGTACTGAGTGAAGTAATTCTGGGACACAAATGTGGGCGTGGTCCGATGGTTCGACAGGTTCGATGGAAGTCACACAATTTCCCCAATCTATAACGCCTCATCCACTACATGGTCGATGTTAGCACAGAGGCGCTCAGAGGTGATGTAGGGCATGGTACTCGTAAAACATTAGGCAAGTGCTTCGGAAGCTTCTAAGAGCTCTATCCCAATTTCATCAGGTCGAAGAGTCGATACGGCGTCGCCCGTATGACCGGCCGTTTCTGTATTGGAGAATATTCGTCTTCCCTATTTTGGAGACAGTTTTCTCTCTGTCATCAAGTACAGCAGGGATTGTTTAATCTTTGAGACGATGAATGCCTGGGGAATGGTAGTTGAAGAAGCCGATCTCATTTGGGCCGACCCGCTTGCCGGCAAGAAGATCACCGGAGGAACTATTGGGTATACAGTTTCCTAACGAATCATGGCCGCACTTTCGATAACCATGAAAAGCTTGTGATGTTCCCAGTTACGTAAAACAGGTGATCGGTTGTCGCTGTGGTGCATGAGGAAGGAAGAGTGTAGGTTGCGGTAGGAGGACAGGGCGTTGCGGATACATTGTTGGAATCGCCGGGAGTCATCTCTCGCACCAAGTAGAGGCAGTCTCGCAAGCGATATAACAAGCTGATAACGCTCTTACTCTGGTAGGGATATGTTAGAAGATCTGTACATGTTTTTGAGGTTGTGGAAAACTCGTAACGTACTTGTCGTTGAACATGCTGGAACTTTGTGTGTCAAGCTGGGACGAAGCCAGAACTATGGGATTGATAAAGGGTAGTTACATTGCAGCACAGATGGCAACGGCGTTGATGGCTGGGAACAAAGTGTCGTGATCTACCGCAATGGACAGACAATGCCCCCTTGCTCTTCCTTGTAGGAGGCTGTGTACCTGTGCTCCATAGTGTCATCGAGAGCGTGGCACAGGCTCTGCACTTGTGGCCAAGGAGCCAATCAGTAAATGCATGACTTCCAGATGTTGTTGTAAGTCTAGTGTACGGTCTTGAATACAGTCGCCATGGGATGGTGTGCTTGGTATAGCGTTCTAAGAGTAAGGATATGTAGTGTTGATTTGATCTTCTGTAGCCTCGATCCACCTTGAGAGAGATACCGTAATTATAAAGGTAGTACAGTTGAAACCAGAAACTCTTGAGTGAATTCAACTGCACTCAAGCCCCAATTGATCTATCCGGAAACACCACGCCATTGAACCTTTGGCTGATTCTTGTCTCCAATCTCAGCCTTCGCCTTGGGCTGCTTTCGGGCAGCTTGAGATTTGATGCACGTTCAGATACCTCAATGCCAGTCGTCCCAATCTTCCGAGCGGCAAGGAGCAGGTCAATGAAGAGGTGTATGTCGGTCCGAGTAACTCCTTCCTCCTCTCTTGGTCGGTAGGGACAACTGCCATTGAGGTGTCATGAGGTGTAGGACGCATGCAAATGTGCTGTTGACTGGCACGATGGGATGTTAGAACCAAGACCTTCAGACGGCATTGGGAGTACTCTTACTTGGAGTCATGTCTGGCCAGTTGTTAAGGTCAGACCCCTGGGACACCTTCCCTATGGAAGGTACCATGACAAAGTCGAAAGCGGGATCGACTCCGACATGAAGCTCCCTACTAGGGCTTTCAGTGAGGTAGGTGGAAATTCAATGGTTGAATTGTGTGTGAACTGTCTCAGCAGAAGTAGTCCGACAGTCTCCAAGTCTTCTCATTTGATAGTCTCAGGACGCGACACATATCGCATCCCCTTCTCTAGCGTAGTGGGCGCACAAATTGACTCCAGAATATCTGCCCCCGGAGGGCGTTTTCCCAGCCATAGTCTTGCTTATACACAAGTCAGCTGGAGTACAATGCTTTGATAATGAGAAAAGACTTACTAAGTACGTTCGATGCGCATGGGTGACATACCGACGGCCGCTTTGAGTGTGAACATCTGCCTGTATAAAGTCAGCAGCGTTCAGATCAAAGAAGGAGATGTCATACAGGTGCCACAGGCAAAGGCGTACTGGACCTTCTCAGATCATCCAGGATCATATCTTGCTACGAAGACTGGTCAGAGAAGGGTCGTTGTCTGTGATGAGAGGGGAGGAGGACTTACTAAAAACGTTCGATGCGCGGCAGTAGTGTGGAACGATGTTTGGAACGGTGTTTGGACCAAGGGTCAACTCTAAGTATATCTGAAAGATGTCGTATGCATATCCTTGGAGCTTGAGGAATTGTTGAGGAGGCTGAGGAGTCGCTCTCGTCGCTGGCGAAGAGGGAGGACGCCGTGATCTACCTGGGCTGTGATTCGCGGTATATGGTACTATAATCATGTAATAGTAAGCTTAGTAACTCTTTGAGGTAGACAATATAGTCCAACGATGGAGTATAGAACCTCAAAATAATTTGAGATGATGCTTTTGTGTGACGTTTTTGAGGAAGAGCAATGTTGCGAGGGGGAGGGGAGAGAAGGTAGGAAGATATTGAGGGGAAGAGCCAGAGCTGTGCGGAAAGCCCTAGGAATCTTATGGGTCTATGAAAGGAGGGAGCCGTAGGCCAAAAAGCACAGTCCTAGTGCTGCCATCGTCTCCCATGGCCCTGGGACCAATGGCTTGATCAAGTTGTTCAAACACAGTGACGTTGACCCCCGGAGCCTGGTGCCACTCGCAAATTCCGGGCCGGTCACTTACCTTGAAGTGTTTCTATCTATACCGATACATTACGGTGATATAAATCATTGTAATAGTATTGAGTATCCCATGTTGCTTGCTTCTTCTCTTTGTTTCACTCATTCGTTTGTGCAACTATCAAGTCGGTATTGAGCTGTGGGCCCTATTGCAGCCGACGGCTACCCACACAGATGTACGTAGCTCTTCCCTTACAAGAAGATCAAATCATAATCAACTGATTCAGCTCTATGCTAATAGATGCTTTTTGTGTCCTTCATATCTCTGGTTGAACGGTGCCTCCATGGCCGATGAGCTCAAGCGATCTAGCCTACAGCCCACTCATCCATCAGCATTCGTCAATGCCACTAGTCCGGACGGATCTATGCACAGTTATCGAACATCAATTACAGATTTACCGATCGAGTCATATTCTTAGAAACTTTATATAGGGCTACTAGAATAGGAAGGTCATTTAGCCCCCAGTTGCACTGTCCGGGATAGCTGGCCGGTAAGGAACTCCAGCCTAGAAAGCGGTATTCTTACTAAATGGGTACACTATCATTCAAAGAAGAATACAAATGCTCTACGATTTCATTCGCAGTTTCCCGGTCTGCTTGAACACAGACAGCCCTAAGCGCTCTGGCTGCTGGCTCAAGTTCCACCAGACGACACCGAGGTGCAGTCGAGAATACCCAGAACTAGGGGAACAATGGCAGAGCTACTACATTTGTTAAGGTTATGGTGCCATCCAGTGCCATTTATACTGAGACAAGTCCTTGGCCTACTTTGTATCCGCATCTCAAGGTTCAGGATTCAAATTTACTACTCTATTCTAGCTAGACTAGGTCGTATTATGGTGCGATACCCTTCAGCTACACTGCAAGCATCCGGACGCAGATTTCCTGACTTCTGTAATCAATAATCCAGATCGAAAGTAGAAAGAATATCTAGTGTGAGACGAATCGACCGCTTGTTGCACACCTGGACGTCCAAGTAGAACAACGATAGTTCCTCTTTTTGTCTGACACAGGAACCAGAAGGGAGCACTTGATCATTCTATATACCAGGGTACCGGGTCATTTTGCTTTGGGCTGTTATCCCAATTTAAAACGCCCTGACACTTCTCTATGCTAACCTGAATATCACCTCATAGACTGAACCTATACGAACCGATTTTTTTCTTTTCCCAGTTTGTGAAGAAGCCAAATCTACATGAATTTACAACCACAGAAGAAGAAGTGCCGACTCGATAAGACGCTCCAGGCTTTCCTGTCGGGTATGTTAAGAGTCGATACGTCATGTTTCGGGTTCATTATCGACCTCTGTTGCAGCTCGTCCCTTCAACAACGGTAACTTCACTACCGGTCTGGTTAGGAAAGTCGATCTTCAGTGACAATATGTACCCATTTACCCTGTCGGAGGACACTGTTGGGCCTATAAACGTACTCTGGTAGTGGCGGTAGAAATATTACTGCGTTCAACTGTCCAGAAATGAGCCAACGGCATAGCTGCCCAACTTCAAGAGGGAGCGACGTGTAATGAATGGAATTCGAATCGATTTGAGAGCTTTCCAAGTTAATAACTTAGAATTTGCAATATGCTGTCTACTAATGGCCTCTGTGTAGGTCCCTTTTCTATAGCTAGGCAAGGGCCCCGGCAATATGTAAGCGCTACATATTCCATTTCTTCATCGACAGTGGGCGAAACGTCGGTATGGATTTGCATGAAAGCGATGCAGTGCTCATTGTCGTCGATCTTGGTCATCCTATCTGGCAGAAAGTCCTGTTAAGGGATGCTGGATGCATATCTCTATCTCTTCGTCAACCCACTTCAGACTTTTGAGATCGAGATGTATAAGAGTCTGCAGGATCAATTGTCGTATTGTGTTGTGTCGCCAACCTCGTAACCGGACGATCGAGTATAAAGGTTCTCTCATTGTTATCAGTACCTTTGCAAGGTCAGTTGAGAATCTTGGCAATTGTGGTTGCTCACTTACTCGCAATCTTAATATTGACCCTTAAATACGCGCGAGTAGAGTAAAGTCCTAAGTATAAGTGAGTATACTTGAGTTCCGAGAAACTCGATTGTAGAATTCGATAGGGGTTTGATATTCTCTGATATGTCAGATGGTGTAATCTATTAAATGCTAGGATAAATAAGGCCGCTTGATATACTACCGGACTAAAATACAACCGAGCTTCCACTCCATTGCTTGCCTTTTATAGATTAACTAGACCATTCTATATACGGTCTTAAGATTGATAGTGTTAGTCTCGTCTTCTATGCAATAGATAGAGAAATCAAGCTTTCCATTCTTTGAAAATGTGCGTGCCGTTTTGTTACATGCCTGTAGTTTGCCAATAGTTGTTGGTGTACAGCTTTGTAATTGATTGGAAAAGCTTAAGTTAGGGCATTTTCATCACTATTGGCTTTAGTGAAAAAGCTATTTTAGGTTATTGGGCAAGCATTGGATTATGATGCTTTTGATGAGAAAAGAAACTGAGGATAACTTTGTTGAGACTTGAGGCAGAACTTTATTAGCTGGTTGGTATATAGCTATTTATTTAGGACTTTTCTACTATGAATTCATATACTTGAATGCTTGTGACTTCTTTGTTACATTATAGTAGCTGTGACACAGCCAGAACTAATGGAAGCACAGCCAAAGTAAGACCAGGAATCAATCCAGCTGCACCATTGGCGGGAGCTTCTGTGCTAGTTTCCTCAGAAGCAGTAGAAGTGGCCGAAGCAGTCGTCTCAGAAGTAGGAGTCGCGGTGGTCTCGCTCGTAGCGTTCTCGTATCTTTCCACAACAAAATCGACGACCTTCTTGCCATACTTCTCAAAGTAGCCCCCGTGAGTCTCTGTGTCATCACCCCTGTCGCAGTACACATCGCCTGTGTCACAATAAGCGCGGAAGATGTTGCTGTAGTTATCCTCGCACAGCTTAGTGTCGTTACGCTTGAAAATCTGTAGACGGCGTTAGAGTTGAGGAACATGACACGGCAACTTTGTTCTGTGAACTTACACCGTCGTTGATGCTGCTTCCAAGGTCGTACGAAAGGTTTGCCACGTGGCTTGGGTCACCAAAGGTAATGATAGCAACGACTAGACTAGTTAGCATCTGCAATATGCTACCGAGTTAAGCCTAGGAAGAAGACTCACCGTTTTTCTTTACCTCATCGACTGAAAGGGGCTTGTTGGTTGGGAAATCTCCGCCACTTCCGCCGCAGAAGACATCGGTAGCAATTTGGCCGCCCTATTTCGAAATTAGTCTCTTTATCTCGCAATAGATGTGATGCTCAATTGAAGTCCGTGACCAACCTGAGAGTAACCAAAGACAGCAACCTTGCTATCTGGGCATTTGTCCATATAGTCGTTGAGACTCTTTTGTAACTGCTCAACACCTTGGCTCTCGGATTCCTCGTAATCGGGATCCTGCAGAGTCGCGGGATAGTTGAGTCCAGTCACATGAGAACCGTTGATGCGTTCAGCAACAGCGTCAGCGACCAACCCGATAGCACCAGCTCCCTTGTCCTCGTTGGTGCCTCGTACAGCAATCATCATCAGTCCATCGTAACAGTCCTTGCTACTGCTTTGAGCGATGGCGCTGGCCGCAAAGACGGCTGTAGAGAAGGCGAAAGGACGCATGGCGGTCGGCCTGAAGTCGATGTGAGGGGAGAGTTTGACAGGAAAGGAATTGAGTTAAGCCAATGGACATGGGGTATTTATCTCATCTCCCAGCCATGCTTTTGTTGAAGTAATTGACCAGGGGCATTCGGCTTCATTGATCGTTTTCGGATTTGGCAGCTTCCAATGCTGGCTTAGTTTAAGTTCGAGTTGATGGAGAATCCCTGTAACCCCGCAAGGTATGATCCGAGGTTGTCTTGGCTTTGTAATCCACACAGACGGAAACTTTGCTTGTGAGAGGGCCTTGTTGATAGATTTCATCTCCAATTCGTCGGTATCGATCGATCTAATTATCAAGTCAAAACTTGTTCCTTGCATAAGGCTGAAGATGCTATAACTATAGCGCGTAACTGAAGTTCAGATAGATGTTAGTGACCTTAATGTATCGCTACGCCTCAAGACAGGCTTTGCAGAACTATGTGATATTATCTCAAAAGGTCATCAGGTCATTCGATAGTCGAAAATATCAGTAAAAGCAATTTACCAAGATGGGCAGGCATTTAATTGTTCTGTGCTTTCTGTGCCGCAGATCCGAAATATCGATGGTGTTGCCCCTGGCTAGTTGCATGCAATCCTACCCTACAGACTCGACGTCGCACACCATGGTGGCTAACCAGGCTTCTAGAATAAACATTCTTTATGCACAATTCCTGCCACAAAGGTACTGACACAAAGACTTCAAGTGAAACATGGTGCAGTTTCTGATTTGCACACGTCAGCAAAAGGAGAAATCTTGAGACACCACAAACGCGTTTTTGGTTACACTGACGTTTGCACTCGTACGCTGACGATGGTCAAACGTATTCAATTGAGCAGTAACGTGGTTATGATATACGAGACTCTGTATGGACTACCACGCCTAGCTGCGAGTTTTTCAATGTCCCCAAGTCTGCTTGTCCTAGCAATATTCCATACCAATGTGCTCTATTAATTCCGTTCAATGTGGTGCAGAGGCGTTGGATAAGCCGAACCCAACGAAAGTCAGCAGGGGAGATCTTTTTTTTCTTCTATAATGGATACAGTGCCTCTATAAAACATATTGTTGGCAATGTGAATTTAGACTTTACTTGTCATAGACCAAAGTGATAGGGCCATCGAAATGGACTGCTCATAGACGGAGTGGTGTAATGACTGGTTCAACGCGCCTCAGATGCTCTGAGCTGACTGGAGCGGCAGAAGATAATAAATCAAAAGAAATGCTGGAAGCCCCTTAGACCAAGAGGAAATTTGAGCCAGTGTCCTCGGAGGAAACAAGGCTGCAGACGTCAAGCCTTCAAGCTCGTTCATGTTGGCATAGCAATCAACGGAGCAACCGAAATATTGGAAGGCCAACCAATTCTGTATGAGAAAAATATCAAAAAAAAGACCAATCTATTGATTCAAACCGTGGGTCTTGTACTTACCCGGTTGCCGTGGCATAGTAAGCATGTTTGTGAGAAAATGGTGCCTTGATCTGATCCAGGGGCAATCATGCTTTGGATACTTTGTCTCGCGGAGCGTCTGATTCGGTCTGTTAATTACAGTATGTCACTGAAGCTAACAATCAAAGTTCATGAATCGCAATAGACAAGGCAGAGAAAGGCATGCTTGAATAAAAGCTCAGGCAAAGATAACATACGTAATCATAGTATGGATGAAACAGGTGTGAATCAAGCTGTCAACGTACACACTTGCTTAGCCATTTCTCTTCCTGAGCCGGGGTCGGAAATATTCCGAGTTCTTTCGTCTCCTTAGTATTCCTGACCGGATCATCTCCAGTCCACGTGAGGAACCCGTTCACGACTATACTGGCTAAGCACACGAAAAATATTACGCTGCCTCGATCTGGGTCACTTGACAACTATTGAGTATAATTTTGAAGGGCCCTTCAAGAAATTGGCCAAGATTCTCATGTTCTCGGCCACCAAAAGTGTTAGAAGCCATGCAATGACCTCAATGTAAGCAAACGAACGACACTCTTTGATCCAGCACGCTTGAGATCTAACACAAGCTCAGAAATCTAGAGACGTATTATTTAACAGTTCAGGTTTGCCCCGATTGTGCAAAACGGCTATGGTCTAACCATATTAACGAATACAACAGAAATCCTTCGATCACTGTACGGGCTCAAACATTTATGGCCGACATAGCTACCAAAAGACTTATCGGCCGGAAAACGGATACAAGTTATTCTGAACATATATCCCTATCTGGTGCTCAAGGTATGTAGTAAACATTAGGTTTGATGTCTTTTGTCTCTGAGCCACCTCTGTGTGGCCACGAAACGCATTTGAACCTTCCTTTGAATTCTCACCAGCATAGGCCCAATTTTGCAATGTAATAACATATATAGATATAAGACGCTATTGAGGACCGCTAGCTTTGTGATATAACAACATTCGTCCTCGTCACTGGCTACGATTTCATCACGGCCATTTACAACGAGTGTCCTCTCGAGCCCGGCGCCTACTACCAACGATCAACGTCAATCGCCAATACCGAGCTCGATGACGATACTTTGTCCTTTAACACTGCATCTGTCGAGATATGCAGTACTTGCTATGATCGCTCATGTTATTAGCTGCTCTGGCTAAAGACCTGTCCCTGGAGACATGCACTGGGCACGTACTATTCTCAAACATATAGTCGAATATCTTCTTATGATACCAACCATCGTTGGTCTAAATATAGTCATATCGGAGAGAATGAAGCATTCTGGCAGAGAATTAACACTGTACCATGACTGTACTCTGTTGATATTCTACTTAGAGTCCTTCATCCTTTTTGAAATGTCTATAACTAGACCAAGGATAGATTGAAGGATTCAAGCCGCTACTGAAAACAAACCGGCCAAGTCTCGCGCCAAGACCAAGGCCCAGGAGCACGACAATTCCTCTACCGCCTCAGGCCAGGGAACTTCTAGCAATACACCCGAATCATAGTCCCGCTATGAATGGTGATTTAGAGAAACAGACTAAACAAAGTACCTGCAAGATCACGTAGACAACGACATGTACCGAGCTGAGATCTGGCCCTCTTTCCTTTCCTGGTACCATCGACAATGCCTTAGTATGCCGAAAGGGGAAGATCCTCATCGTCGACACAATTCCTTTCTATGCTGATATCTCAAAACCGAATCGTACCACGAGTTATTGCTTCACAATCAAGTGAGAAGTGATCGAGGTGGCAGACATTGAGCCAGAGGAGGAGACAGAAGAACAATTCATCGATGGATAGGAGGAAAGAGAAGAAGAAAGCAATCACCAACCACCAGACTGGACCGCAAGGCTATAACACATTGGACTATTAGAGTATGAAAGAGATCGTGGAAACAGATTACATATAGTCGAAGGCTTTTGTAAGATGTTTCTACTGTTGTGACTCTTATCGCATCATGACTTATCGCTAACTTATACCGATAACAGTTCACAATTCTTGACCATTACCACAATAACTAACATATGAAACTTTTAAAACACCTTGGGCACTTATTCAAATGTCCCATATATAAAGTGTTGTCCTACCAAGAGAACGGAAACACCGATGGAGAGTTTAGAGATAATACCTGGATAGCCAGTTGCACATTCTGGATTCACTTAAGACAGCAATGTCACAATGTACCGAGATAGCATCACCATGGATACATAAATAGTATGATTGGGATCTGCGTAAGGTTTAGATGTATTAAGATACACAAGAATCCTTCTTAGTCTGCCGACTTATGTCCGACCGAATCCCTTTGTTCTTCGTTCTCCTCTAGAGAGTTCCTTGGCAAAGGCCGCAGACTTCTTGTGGGTGTAACCGTTATCATTCCAGTGCCAGTTTTTGGAAGAGGTAGCTTGATGCCATTGTCTATAGAATCGTGTTTTCTTCGCAGTGGTGTTATTATATATATGGCCAATCAGCTATTTAAGCCGTCTCCATATTGAAGCTGTCTCTCTATATGTGTAACTGAGTTGCATAACTTTAAACGTTTGTGCAGAAACCCCTGGTTTCTTACCAAACTAGATATGTAGGCTAGTAAAACGATTGAATCTTCGTCATGAGGTATGTAGGCCTTGGTCTTTGATATCTGATGATTGGTCGTGTAACTTCTGACTCTCTCTAGTTTCAGGGGCTGTCGTTGCTTTTGTTGGTAGTATGGTGCGGCAATCCTTTGTATAATGTCGCGAATTGGGCCAAGCTGGTTTGTCTGTATTTGGGCACCCTGCGACCCCAAGATCGTCAACTTGCAGTATGTGAGATAATGATAGTGATAGTAGAAGTCTAGAACATAGAGCGGGGGATTGTAAAGGAATGATCTCGAGTAAACCCCATGACGACATGATCAGGGACTTTTGACTATGTGTTGTCAGCCGTTGAGGTTTCCTGCCTCGTCTCAAGTCTCATTAAGTTCGAGATGGCTTCGCAGTGATTTTCCTTTTCAGCTATCCTTGGCTTCCATTCATGCTTCGATAGTAAGTGTATATTGGAACCCTTTTTCATCAAAATTATATGGTTCGCCGGCAAGTTCGGAATGGTTGGCTCGTCTTAGTACGGGACGGGGCTTTGCAATACAGGCAGCGCCGCGAAGGCTTCCGCTGGTATGTCCTCGTAGGAATCAGATTGAATCACAGAGAAACAATCTTCAGTCTTTGAATTATTATTCTAAGGATGAATTCCTCGTAAAGTCAGCATACGTTTCCAGCAAAGAGGGAAGTGAAAGTAGGTCGCACTCTACCGATCCCAGCTTATGGATCGAGGCCGATGCAATAGATCCGAATCTCGCCATCAAAGGACTTACTTCTGATAGTATAAGAACAGACGGGACTCTTCTATTCTGGTATTCCCCATGGTTTATGAAGGCTAAGGGGTTCGCCATCGCTCTGGGAAGCAACAGGTCAGCTACGCCGTTGAAGACCAGCGTTGATTACTTGCCGGTGACTTTTCAAAGTAGACTGTGACATTATGATACTCTAGATACTATCTCTGTTGCTTTATTCAATGTCAGGACGGCGAGGTCGGCAGAATTGGCGTCGGCGCTGGTCGTTATTGTTGCATATGGCGCCAGGGATGATTTGTCTGATGAACAAGAAGAAGCGGTGGACAAGGAAGATGGTCAAAATGAAATTATTGATTATTTAGAGATTTTGAACATCATGGAAAGATCAAAATGTGATTTTTGGTAGTAGTTTTGAAGTTCTGGTCGAGTGTCTTTCGCAGATGTTGCATGTACTGATGATAGTTTTGGAGGTGGAATTGGTGGGCTGCACTAACACCTGGTACGACATTTTTGGAGCCCACTTGCTTATGCACTTTGACCAGCTCGCTCCTATCTGAATTCCAGGCTGCCTCTCACTTTCTAGCACTGAGTCACTGTCGATTCTCCTCCGCCTCACGTCAACACTGAATCACCCACACACACTCCTCGGTATGTCACTTCTCAACTTTGATTTCTTTGTTCCTTCCACACATTCTCTTTCTTTCCTTCTTCCAATCTACAAATACTAACATCCTTCAAGACAATATCTTGTGTCTTCAGATCCATTGCCCTGCTCCTCTCTCCTCCAAGCATCGCGTCGAGGCGAGCATCTCTGTACTCTCTTCTTTGTTCATCACCTACAGAGCTCCATCTTGAGCATCACAAACACCTAAAGTATTGCACATTTGATTCCTCGTTTCACAAGTTTGTTCTTTTGCTTTTCTTGATTCCCCAATACAAACTCGCTCTCTTTGTACACTGCTGTCACTATGGGAGGCAAGGCCTTTGCCCGTTTGGATCCTCCTCTGGAGACACCTCGCATGCCGAAAGAGGTGTATCTTGAAGTTAAGAACCAAGTCATTCGTGCTCTTACTCCAGCCTTTCGCTGGATTGATTCTCCTATCGAAGCTCCTGGAAAGAAGGATTTTGGCGACATCGATATCATCGTCACTGGCCTCATCGGCTCCGATATGCGCAAGGAGAGCATTCTTACCCTCATAAATCATCTTCTCGAGGCTGATGCTCAAATCACTGAACCGGGAAACGCAGTCGCAGCTCACTTTGCTATCCCTTGGCCCAAAGATCTTCCTCAGCCTCAAGTCTATGAACCGCTCCAGGAAGACGCTACCAGTGAGCTTAACGCCTCGACTATTCCACCGGAAGCCATCTCGCCTGCCTTCACTCTCTCCCCCGATGTGTCTCGACCGCAGTCTGGTGCACAGGGACCATCTGAATCCAACGCTGAGCCCCTTAGTCTCAAAGAGCTACAGGACATGAGCAAAGCAATTGTGAGTTACAACTCTCATCTTTGCGAGAGACCGATACGTAGAATGCCGTATTAATGTTCACTTCTAGCTTCCGCATGCGGTGGCTCGTCAGACCGGCCTTACCATGGCCCTAGCCGAGGATGGCTCTGGAACCCATCACGCATCTCCAAACTCACAGGAAGCTTTCCCACTTAGCCCTGACTCTGGCGGCAAGAAGAGATCCTCCTGGGCCACTAAGGGGAAGAAGTTCATAATCCCACGCTCTCGTAAGTACTTGCAGACTTTGCTTTATGGAAAGTTCGCCGTTACTCAACCTCCGGTCAGGTTCTTTCTCGTCTTTTTCAAACCTTGTCAGCAAGCTTGGCCAGTCTGGCTGGAACTCTGCAGACGGTTCTGACGACGAAAGCAAGAAGGTAATGTCTCCAGTAACTTTGATAATACGAATTACAAACTGACTCTGAATTCGGGAAAAGGACGCATCTTCGACTCCAGACTCTGACATGGGTCAAAAGTCTGGCTTTTACATCCAAGTTGACGTTCATTTCTGCCATGATGTAAAGCAGGCTAAGTACCTACGCTTCCATCAAGCTCATGGTGATATGTGGCAACTTCTCGGATCCATCATCAAGCCTTTCGGACTCACTGTGGACAACGCGGGACTCTGGATTCGCATTCCTGAAGTTGAAGTCGTTGACAAGAAAAGGGCTAAGGTCCTACTTACTTCTGTCCCCAACCAGATTCTGGATTTCATCGGAGTGTCTGTCCCAGAGTACTGGAGACCTTTCCCTGATGTCGAAACCATGTTTCAGTACATCTCCAAGTGCCACATGTTCTGGGTACCTCCCGACTACAACATGGAATGCGAACTTGCCTCCGCCAAGTCCAATGATCGTCAACGCCTGACCCACCGGCCTACCTACCGACGATGGGTTTATGAGTTCAAGCCTCGTTGCCGTGATCAAGGACTCTACTCAGAGGTTCCCACCACTCGTGAAGCTGTTAAGAACAAAGCCTTTGAAACCTTCCAGGTCAGAACAGAGTACCACCAACGACTGCGCGACTTCATCTTCGAGAAGCAGAAGAAGGACATCATCAAGGAGATCAAGAACATCTTTCCCTTCCCCACCAACCCGACAGACCAAAAGGCGATCCAGATGCGTTCCCTTCAAGTTAAGGCCTCGAAAGAGATCATCATCGACCGTGTAGACGCGTCGCACTACAACATCGTGGCCCCCAACGGCCTGCGTCTCCCAAACGGCTTGTTCAACATGGAGCGTGTCGGTGCTTTTACCCACAGCGTGAAGGACAAGGTCGTTGCGGCAGTTGAGCGACGCAATAACCCCCAGGGAGAGGGGCAGTCTACCTCCCAAGCCCAACCGGGCACAGGAGGTCGGGCTATCACGCCCGAGGTTCCTTCTTTGCAGGGCCGCCGGGCCTAGTCTGCCCCACGGGCTAGACGTTGGTCCTACGGGGGGCCTGCTCACTACAGCCGATTGGCATCGGGATGGAGCCCCAGGCTCTGGGGCATCCCGGAGAACTTGTAAGTCTACCTAAGCTTCTATGATGTTTGCAGAACTATGCTGACACTTCCCTTTCCCAGTCCAACATCTGCGTCCCATCGAGGACGGCACCGATCTGCAGGTTTTTAAGTTTGTAGTGAGTACTCTGCAATCTAACTTTACCGAATCTCTATGCTAACCAATTGATCGCAGATTTTGCTTGGAGGACATATGAAGATTAATTTGTCGTTTTCGTTTTTCGCTCTTGATACCATGTATTTAATGTAAAGAAATCTTTCGGTCCTTGAATGCGACTCGACGTGACTATGCTGAATGCTGCAGAATTCACAACTCTCTATCTTCCAGACATGACAGCACTTTCTATTTTTCCAACCACTACCAACCTGTCGACGACTTTTGGAACTTCTCCTATGATTCACAATCCTAATACTCATCTGACATCAAGCCAATATCAGCATGCTCCAACTATAAAGCTTATTTCATGTCTATTGTGACTTGATTGACTTGCAAGTTGGGAGTTGGGAGTTTCTATTTGGAATGAAGGTTTGCCAGTTAGAATATGGGACTTCGGGATATAACTGTGCAACTTGGAAAAAACCAGCAAACACCATGCTCAGCCATATTCCTAATGTATCCCGTAGTCGCACGACTTTACAAGACATCATCATGGCTTATCAAAAGTATACCGACTATGTGATTCTTTCTTATTCTGGGACTTACTTAGTTTCAAAAATCATCAGTAAGAGAGCATCCAAAGCACGACTTGCCACCCAAACATGATCTTGACACTAGTTGCTTTGGTGATTGACATCCCATTCCTGCACTGGGATGGGTTGGTTAGAGTCCGTACAAGTACAAATCAGGTGAAAGAGGATACTGTTAACACCAGCATATTACAAGCTTAATAAAGCGAAAGTTCTGCTCCTCGAGTGCTTAGCATGTGAATGTTCAGACTTGAAAACAGCCTCTCACGCCAGGCCGGTCACAAGGAGCTAGATTCTTTCCTCACAATGCTGTTCACTAAACTTTTGAAGATAGTAAATTTGTGAAGTTCTGTAGTGAGATGCAATATCGAGATGTAAATTCTCAGTACCATGGTTACTGGCGGTCTCTTATCTATCGAGTCTTAAAAATTAATATACAAACTAGAATAAAACATACCTTTGTTTTCTAAAAGCCATCCCACGCTTGTTTCTGTCTTTTGGTAGGGCTAGAATCCGAGTTTGGCCAGCATTTGCCCCCGCCATAGGCGGTCTACTTGAGCAATCCCCTTCGAGTTTCTTCCATGTACCGTGACTGGTGGCACGCTTTTTCTGGCTCTGTTCTCTCCCTCTGAGCACATTTGATTGGAACCAACGTTCTCTGCATTCCTGGCCTTCTTTGGCCTGTGCCCCCCCTCTTCCACTGACATACCCTCGTTCCATCGCTATTGGGCCATCGTTTTCATTTTCCAACAAGACTTCTTCATCTCGATCCTTTCTCCGTCTTCTTGACTCTTGAGATACTTCAGAATCCTCTGCTATCAAGTTCACTTGGTAAGTACTCTTCATCACAGCATCCGTTCATTTTCTCGAAACTTCATCCTAACAGTTGAAGATAGAGCGCTGATTACCAGAGCTATTCATAGGCATCAATCATCAGCTTGATATTTGCGTTCGACAAACCATTCTGATTCTTTTGTTCTGCGGAAATTGTGCTCTCTTGGGAGTCCTGAGACCTCTGCAGCATCAAGCCCAGTCGAGTATCGTCGAGTATCAAGATGCCTCAGCGATCATTTTCCAAACAGCTCCACTCAGTCTGGGACCGTCTGACCCGTCGTCGAAACACACGGAGATCTCGACGATATGCCGATGTTGCGGCCGCTCAACGTCGCTCCCAAGGTCCGGGTAATCGCCTTCATGAAGACGAATTTCTCGTATTTCTGGCAGAGATGTTAAGACAGGCTCGTCTGAGTACGCGTCCAGGACAGCTTCCCACTGATACAGGAGTCCTTTCGGACCAAGCCTTGATCGATCGATCACTTAATCGCTCTACCATCTATGGAGATCCACCCTCAGAGAGAGTCAAGATTCCTATTATCGATTGTGCTACTTCCCAGCCTGATGCTCCCAGTAGCGATAAAGAAGTTGATGATCCGGTGTGGTACCTTCCTGGAGATGTAAGTCCACAAGGTCTCATCTGGTTATAATCCTTACCTCTTGTCCTTACCTTGAGTCTCCGTAAACATCGGTGCTGACATTATATATAGGAATCTTACCCCCTGATGTTTACTCAGGGTCGACTACTGAACGGCGAGCTGTTCGTAGAGTAAGTTAAACAGAGACTCAATTATCTTCCAGCGGCATGCTAAACGCTACTCATGTAGACCTCGACGACTCTACCGAATCACAGCAAACGGCCAGGAATTTGTGATTCCTCTGGACACCTTTGTTTCTCAGACAGGCTAGGGGTTCCTGCTGCGTTCAAAGATCCCTGATATCGATGCTGACGTCTTGGCTCTCCTACTCGAGATTCATCTATCTCCCAGCGGTCTTATTGGCTACGAAGATGGACTCAACCTTCCGCTCATGCTCACTGCTCTCTCCTTCGCTTACGACTAAGATTTGGTTTTCGAAATTGACAACATCAAGAGCACCATCGAGCGTTACATCGTAGTGCGAATGTTTTACCACAGCCCTCATTCCAAATCTTTCTCTCTTGGCCAAGAGCATTTTAAATTCCGCTCTGAGGAGATTTACCGGGCTTGGGTTGCTGTGATCAAGGACGAACGACTCTAGTAGGTCTTGACTCCTGACAACCTCGTCACGTTGTACATCTGTATGGTACAGTACAAGTGGTGGCGCGATCTTATCCGTGACTATGAATACAAATTCAACACGGATCTCCTGAGTGAGTACAGGAAGTTTGAAGAGACTTTCAGCGTCTTCTTTGCTCGCACAAGCTTTGGAATGCATCTCTGGATGGAAGAGACATCGGAATCCTCTTCAGAAGATGCCAGCGAAAGCCCTATTGCAGGGGTACTTGCTGGTCCCTCGCGAACTGGTCAGGCCTCCTCGGTCTTCTAGCGCCCTGTTGATTTCTCGGACGAATCTGGTAACACTGAGCGTGTCCGTCGCCATATTCGCAGAGAGACGTCTGTCATTCCTCCCGCTGATGAGTCTATCGACTTGATCGAGTTTTCTCGGTAGCTGACCTATTCTGGCTGGCCCGGTCGGAGACGAGTAGTCTCTTGATCTTTAACGGTCTACTGGAAGGCTTTTTTCTTTATCTACACTGGACCTGTGGAAAGACACAAAGACGGTACTTGGATGGGATGATGGAAGGCACTAGGACAGGTACAACGGAATGATGGCGGTTCTGGTTTACTATGTTGCAATTCCATGGGCGCCTAGTTATTGGAAACAACCGAGATGGCCAAAACTATCACCGTATAGTGTGTATAGTTGAGAATTGAGTATATCGAGGCTACAGAAGGACAAAGCATGGCCCTCCTTGGGATACATCTTGTATTGTCGAGGCCTGCGAGAAAAGACGCACCCAGAGTAGTCTAGACATCGAGCTTAGAGGCAATATAGCTGTTCTATACATGAGAGGCAGTTGGCCTAGTAAGATACCAAGCTTACTCGTTCGTCTCGCAGTGAGAGCTTTAGGTCTTGATCAGTAGGTGAAGGGTTTTGTATTACCAAACTCAGACCCTGCTTGTAAATAGAACACATCAGCGCTAGACCAGAAGGAGACCGATTCTGAGTGTGGCACAATGCAACAATAAATTTAATGTTCGTGCAAAGAAAAGATGGCGATGTCGAGGTATTGAGCTGATGATATCGAGTCTTGACTAAAGCAATCAGCTATATAAACTACAGAATGAGGAAGGCTCCCATCGAATCCTCTCACTACACCAGACCCAGTCTGGCTAGTCTTCCGTAGTATAGTGGTCAGTATGCAAGCTTGTCACGCTTGAGACCCGGGTTCAATTCCCGGCGGGAGAGATCCAGCCACCTGCAAAATGCAGGTTATCTTTTTTGCTTTTTCCCCAATTGTGGCCTCTTTTTCTCTTTTCGCCTTACGCAGCTCCTGCCGTTACTTGGCACAAAAGCTAGATGCACAGTAGCATTTGTTTGTGCTGACGGGCGCAGCATATGGCCAATATGCAACGGTGACAACGGGCCTTGGCGTCCTCCCCTGCTCGCTTACGACAAGGTAAAATGTCACTGATGCAAGGTTTTCCAGGGTCCAGTCGCACTAATTACATGTAATGATCGACATTCATGCGTAATGCTTGCCAGAGACTTTGTCCCAATTTAGCCATTAGGTTGTGAGATTGTCTTAAGCTGGCAGGCGGATTGCAAAATAAACCGCACACAACGAAGGCTTGATAGAAAGACTAACCTAAGCCCTCAACTAAGTCACCTAAAGTTATCATCCTAAGCTCTTTTGTCATCCCTCATGCTGTAGTACAGTGGGGGTTAATGTGCGGGTTATTTCCTGAACCGCCTGTCTGGTAATTGCCATAGTCAAGTTACACTTTACAACTTTCAGTGGAAGAAATGTCACATTAAGAATTCGCAGAAAAGGTATTTGCATAATCATGCAGTTTTAAAATTGAATATGTACTCTATATCAAGGCTCTCTATTGAGAGCCAATCGAGACGCTAATATATGCATTGTGAATCGTAATGCTAAGACCTCGACATCTCAACAAAGTAATAAGAGGTTGAAGAAATTCTTAGACAAAACTCAAGGGAGTCTTAGTAGTCAAGAATTTACTCGCCCTGCTGGGAGTAGAGGCAGCCAACGGGCTTGGTGACCTTGGAGGTGGTGAAGGAGACAGCAACACAGTCCTTGTTACCACCGGGGTTGTTGACACCAGCGCTGACCCAGACAGAGTAAGAACCGTCGTCCTGAGGGCAGGCGCGGAAGCCCGCGCCATCGTACTGAAGCTCGCCGTCCTTGGTGATACCCCACTTGGTCTGCTCACAGCGAGTGCAGAGAGGCTGAGCACCAGTGCGGTATCCCATGAGACCCTGGCCCATACCGGATCGATCAGTGAAGGCTTGCTGTCTAGGGTTTGAGCGAGAGTAGAGAAGCATCTCGCCGGTCTTGGTGTTGAGGCTGAAGGTGGCAGCATCCTCCTTGATGCCCTTGTCGCAAGAGGCACCTTGGTCCTTGAGCTTCAGGGCGAAGCCATTCTCAGAGGCCTGGAGGTAGGTGTGGTGAATAGGGCTAGCAGAGCGAAGGGCAACAGCCTGGAAGACCTTGACGTCGGGGTTGGGAGCGGCAGAGGCGATGCCAGCGGCGACGAGAGGAGTGAGGATGAGGTTCTTGAACTGCATGTTGGCGGTTTTTGGTTGTTTAATTAAAGTAAGAGTTGTTTATAGAGTGAAAGTCGTAGTTGTAGTTGTAGTTGTGTTTGAAGGATGAGTGTGAGTGGTGAGTGAAGAAAGGTTGTTGAGAGGCTGATGAAGATGGTCTTATATACACATCTTGGGAGCACTTCATCTCGCTATTCGTCATAGCCACTCCGGGGATCGTCGCCGGCAGTTGCCTCATAATGGTGTACCCAGTCCGAGGTTCCGCGGGGGAGGTTGAGGCGCAATGGCTGGCAATTGCATGTTGGCGTTGCGGAGAATACGAGATAGTATGGAGCTAATGGGGTTGTTGTTGGCCTCTGCTGCAACGGTGGCCAGGGTCCCCCCCAGTTAAGCGAAAGCTCCCCTCTGCAGTAACCACCTGAGTTTATGAGTTAAACATAAACTTACTGCATTATATCGAGCTTTCCAGGGCGGTATGGCCGAACCACTGCTTCCAGGCCTAAAGTCCAACCCCTTGTCTGGACTTGCTGGCATGGCCAAAATTGGGGAATTCATGCCAGCAGACAATGGCCAGCGGCCGCAGCTTCTCAAGAAGCTATTCTTAGCACTATCCAGACTTTTCTAGAATTGGTCACCCGCTCTCCCTAACTCAACTTTACCTAGACTATCCGTAGACTCTTCTTTCTCCCCCCCTATGATTCGTGGAGTCTCTCCCTATTTGGCGATAGACGTCATAACAGCAACTTAACTTAGTCAAGACGAGCTAAAAAGCATTGACAAGACACTAACAATTGCCGTTGCGGTTATAGACATTTGTCTTCTAAGCCATTGCCACGAATGGATCCCTTCGTAAATGCACAACCAGACAACACAACAAAGTCATTCATGCAAGAGTCGTTCACCGCGAGCAAGAATTCAGGCCGGGATGTAAAAATACGGGCTGCATCGACTGATCGATCGAGCAAGGCATGCCAGGTTCCCCTTTTGCCTGACGATCCGGGCCTATTCTCTTCATCTGGACTTCAACCGAAGTTAATGCCTTGTGTTAAGGGTCCAGCATTTTGCGGTGAGGTCACACAGAGACAGGACAAAGTCCGCCAAGATGGTAGATCCGGATTCTCTCGCCTCCCCTTTGGAGGGTCTACGGAAATGTAACGACGACGATGGCCAAGGCGGAATACAACAGATGTTAGCTAATTATGGGACTTGTTCATTATTCAAGCACACATAGCGGTGACTTCACTTCATGCTTCGACTGGACACAAATCACCAGATTGACATGGATGATGTGAATTACAAGAGGAAATACAGGGGAAAATAGAAGGACTCTAACGGTGGGTCGATATAGTTTCAGCTATAATACGCCGAAACAAGTTAGTCATTCGTCAGGTACCTACGGATACTCTGGATTCTGGCTTATTATCTCGGGGGGACAGAAAAGCTGACCTCTAAACTTTGAATACAAAAATAAAATGGCCAAAGATATGCTCTAAAGCCACATAAAGCGACTTGTTAATTTCGTCTCTTGGGCTCCATCAACTAAGTTTTATGGTCCCTTGAAGGTTATGTATATTTTATGCAGGGTAATTTATGTACGGCATGATTTCAGGCCCGAGATCTGCATAATCCAAGAGCGTTAGTTAGGTAAATACGAGATTTTGTGCCGATCCGCCCATAATAGAAGCCAGCAGACATCATGACGTTCCAATTGCAAGCAATCGTTAACGGATGCTTTCTCTTCTTGAATATGTGATAGCTAGTCCGTACGCATGTACACACATTCAGGTACTACATGCATGATCGAATATGGTAAGCCGTAAATTTATGGTTGATTCAATGGTGTTAGTGCTGTAACTAGTGTTGGTATAGCAACAAACTTGCTGCGGATGAGAAACGGGAATTAAGCAAGTAGTGCTTGTGACCTTGAGTCGTATGGAACGTTACTGGCCAGGCCCGTAATCTCGGAATGACCTCATCTGTAACTATCCAACCCCGATATCGACGTTGAGTATGCTCTGCTCCAGGGTAAGACCACTGACCCTGAGAGCGTTCTGCCTGACGACCCTCTCAACGAACCTCCTAAGGCCGTGTCGCGCTCAGGGCGCACTCCAGGTCAACAGTCTAATTCCCTCGTATCAGTTCTACTCTAACCTCACGTCTTCCATCCCTGCCTACAAAACTATCAAAGTCACGGACCGAGACGATATCAAGAGGCTGTACCCTCTCCTACTCTCCTACATCAACGAACCAACCAAGGCGAACTCGTTACGTGAGGTCATCGTTGAGACAACTTATTGGCCAAACTTCTATTCCTGTCTTCACGATGAAGAGTCCGACGATCCAGTGCTGCGCCAAGAGAGTGGCGAGGAACTAAACACAAAGCGCCCCAATCGTCAAGTAGACCACGATGGTCACTCAGCCCTCGAAAGGCATGTTACATCTCTTGGTCTTGGAGATCAACTAACCGATAAGATCGTCGGGGCTTTGACATGGAAGAAGAAACATTGGTGGGGTGAAGTTCCGGACAATGCAAGGGACTTTGACGACAATGAGAGAATGTTTGCTAGTGCTGCAATCATCATACTCTTCTCCCTTTGTGAGAGTCTGTCTGTGCTACGCATATCTGATTTTCCTACTCCCCTCAGAGAGTATTTGCTCAAAAACAACTATGGACAGCTTAAGCGTTTTGGTTTGCAGCAGCTCAAAACCGTTGAGTTCGTCAAGGAATGGCCTTTGGATACTAGAATCTACGAACAAGTGGATTTCCTTGAATATATCAGACACTTTGGCAAGCTCCCAGCCATAGAAAGTTTAACTATGGAGGGTGTCATGGAAGTAGAAGTCAACGACCTAGTCTCCCCCGGCACTTCTAATATCAGAGTCATCCGCCTCAACCATTCCGAAATTTCCGGCTCGACGTTGAGCAAAATGATTCGCTCATCAAAAGCTCTCGAAGAACTCCGAGTCTCCTTGGGTGGCTTGTGGCACATGTACATGGGTGCCTGGAACATGCGACCTCAGACTGTAGGAAAGAGTTTGCTGCAACACAGGAACAGCTTGAGAGTTCTGGAACTTGACATTGCAGACGTCGATTGGACAGAAGTCCCCCCTTGGGAAGATGAGAGGTTTGAAGAACTAGCGGAAAGTGGTGATGAATACTTCGAGCTTGACAGGAAATCAAGCACTCTTCCTTTCTGGCAGGAGGATATACCAGATGATCGACCTTACGGATTCACAATTGGTTCTCTGCATGATTTCAATGCCTTGACGCACTTTAGCATTGGCCTTAGCGCTGTGTTCGGGCCTTATCACGAGCGCAAAGAACCTCCATTTCGACTCATAGATGCTTTACCTCCTAATTTAGAGTCTCTATGTCTCTATGGGTATGTCAAGGGAGAAAACGAACACATCGATAGCCACGTTGAAGAGCTTATGCGAGACAAGGAATCACGTCTTCCTAATCTGGCTAAGGTAGTTGGTGTGAACGAGACCGTTATGGGTGTTTCTGATATATATGGCTATGAGCAACATCAGAATGAGGAAGAGCTGTGGCAGTGGCCCGAGGAGAAGTTAGAATGGGTGGAAGCATAGACAAAACCTGATATATGCTAGATTATTCCAACTACCCTAACATATTGTAAGACATCTTACAGCTGATAATATTAATTATTATAGAATTCAACCAATATTGACTCTGTCGAAACCAAACTTGTATCCAGTTGGAATTCGCACACTGCTCAGGCATAGTATATAGATGTCCATGAATACTATATCTAATGAGATGCTTCTGTGCTGATCGAGTAGATAAAACAACTACATTGTCTTGCGGTAGTTGGGCTATCATGAGGCTCCTAGTTCGGTCCATATGTAAGCAGGTTTCGTGCATCTGTCTTTACGTTGCTGACATCTCAACTCTGCCTTGGACATTACACCTCTCACCAACCCACCTGATTGGTCACTACATCAAACTCAAGCCTCCAAATTCAATACCATGTCTTCTCGAAGATAACTACATTTCTTCTATCCCGTCCCACATTCTCGGCGCCGCCTGCGTCGGCCGTGGCGTAATGGCTCTATACTCACCACGCGCAGAATACGGTCATGTCGGTCTTCTTCTTGAGCCCAGCAAAACACCCAGCGAAGCCGGATCAGTTTCGCCGCTCATGTACTTCAAGGGCCTTCGTGAGATATCCTACGGTATGACGTTGATGGCGCTGCAATGGCAGGGCAACGCGAGTGCTGTGACGACTTTCTCGGCTATTTTGTCGATTGTGAGAATTGGCGATGGATTGGTTGTCTGGATGAACGGAGGCGATGAGCTTAGGTATAAAGCTGCTGGCCATTGGATTACAGGGCTTGGGTTTGTTGGATGGGTAATCTGGAGATGGAGCTACTAGAGACAAAGAGATTACACAGATGCAACGAATTACTAAGACGTGATTGTAGAGGAACGTTTTGTTAATAGAAGTACTTGAACTGCAAGATTTGGCTAGCCGTGATGAGTTGTATACAGCCGTATCTTAAGCTGTGCAGCTTCACTAGGCCATTGGCGCACATGCCGTAGCAGATGACCGTCAATCTATAGACATCGCATCGATAAAGCGCTCAAGTTTGGGCAATGTCTATGGTATACCATTAAAAACACCGCTACTCTGACTTTTAATGTCTTTTTAATCCGCTCGGTAAACGACTCCAACCCATGACCATCGCCGCTATCCGTTGTGCCTCTCCCGTTCGTTTATTGGTATCACAAGATCCTGCTCCAGTCCCAAACCCGACGCCGCACCACTTTCTACTCGGTGCTCATCATCCACAAACCGTCTCCTAGGTAATGCGCGTCCTCGATCACGGGTCCCTTGCCCTTGGCCTTGACCTCCTTGGTTCCAGCGGAAAGAGTTCCCACAGCACACGCCTCTTCCTTGCCCTCGGCTATGACAACAACAGGCTCTCCCTTGACCAATTCTCTGCTCCATCGGAAGTCGTCGTCCATCTTCTGCTCCATCTCTTTGCCCTCCTGCACACCCTCGGGCGAGCCGTCGGCAGGTAGTCTACCACCAGGGGAGGTCAATCCAGGGGCCATAAGCGTAGCGCCCGAGAGGACGAATCGGATAGCACCGCGATCGATGCGAATACTAGGGAAGGCTTGGGGGAAGCGGTGGACGAGGCGCAGATGAGGAACGAGGATGCCTGTCAGGTCCTGCTGGTAGAAGATAGGTGTCGAGTCGAGGACGTAGAGGGTGTTGCGATCGGTAAGCTTCATGCTCGAGAGGGAGGCCTTTTTGGGCATGATCTCGTCAATGTAAGGGTTCAGGAGCGGATATGTGTCGAGGAGACCCTGGCGAAGGGAGCGCTGGACGGAAGACTTGAGCTTCTGCTTGGGCGAAGGCTGGATTCTGCGATGGAAGTTAGCTAAGAGCTTGAGACGTTTGAAGGCGGGGCACGTACTCTTTCTTGAACATGGTCGCTGTTTAACGGCTGTGCCGGGCGATTGAGGAAATGTTTGGATTGATTTAAATACTTCAGATTGAGTAAGAAAGAAGATACAAGGTAAATAAATCGTCTTCGTGCTTTGGAGAGTTGGGTCTTGGTGGGGTGTGCTCTTGGAGGTTTGGGAAAAGTCAAGTTGACGAGTGCCCCGCGGCATCGGTCGTGGCGGGGTAAGTCTCGAAATGCAATAAGAGAGGCAGGCAGACAAGCTCTACTTGACGGTGACATCCATTTACGACACATCTGATAGCAGATATAAATAAATTTACGAAAGAAATTCAGCACTGGAAAGTCATCCTCCTGTTATTCTCTTGCGCCTTCGCTATTGCGGGCGAATCCTGTTGGTTCCCATTCGTAATCGTTATTGTACATTAAATTATTGCCCCATCATCAAATCAAGAATGGAGGGGTTGCCCAGACACCAGCAGCAGCATTAACCCTTGACGACATGCGAAACCGTTCCGTCATCCTTGAGATGGACGTTGATTCTGTCTTCCTTAAAGTCCTTTGTGACCATCATTCCGGGCTCGATAATGCGCGTCTCTTGGGGAAGATCTCGCTTGGCAAAGACCTATTGAAAGACATATCAACATCATGCTTTCACACAGGAAGCATGCAGGGTGCAGATTGAAAACCTACCGTCTCAGTAGAAGCCTCATCATCGGAAAGCTTCTTGCCGACGAGCTTGTTCTGCCACTCCTCGGCCTTGTCGCCAGAAGTTGAGTTGATACCAGGAACGACGAGAGGCATGATGGACGATTTTGTATTAACTTTTATGTATTGGTTTGGTTGAATGGGTGAGTTTTAGTGTGTATACGGACGGAAAGAGAGAAGATTCAGAATTCCGGATTGCTTGCTTTTATACATAGAGCTTCTGTATTACTTACGAGGCGAAAGCAGGAAGCTCAAGCCAAAAGTTGATGACGTAGACTCACCTCACATGGTCATTCCCTGGATTCCATTCGATTGGCTACGCGTCTGTTGTTCACCAAACGAAGCATGACGTGCGTGTAAAAAGAGGGAGGGGGTTTGAGACTCTATTCATCCAGATCTCGGGTATTTTTTATCGAAAATCTCTTGTACGGGTCTCTAGCGATGATGTGTCTTGGCATGAGGTTCATGGTTTATAATGCCTTGCTGTCAATCTCAGGTACGGAGGGCACTGACCACTACAGTGCTTCTGGGTGTCTCTGGCCCCTGAACATCACCTCGATTGCAGCCTATGGAACGGAAATACAGAGCTCCGTTCAGCTCGTGCCGACGAGGTAGTAGCGACAACTGAATGGTATTGTATCGGAGAGTATCACTTTTGACGTCCATGAGAGACTTGGCAGGCCAAGCCTTTTATTCTCGATATAGAGGCGTTTATTGGCGTCGGGAAGCGCGACAGGGGCTACATACAGTACTTTGGATCTCAGCTTGCGCAGCCGTACGGCCGCCCCATCCCATAAATGCCTGTACAGTAAGCAGAGGCAATGTAAGCATGAAGTTTCTGACCGCCAATGCAATGGGGCAATTCTTGGTCTACAACAATTATCCTTTTAAAAGTCTGTACTCAAGTGTCTTGAATGACTCTTGTTCGCTCCCAGGAAACGACCTGACAACAGTCTGAAACAATCGAGAAATGAAACCAATTGTCGGCAATGTCTATCACTTTCTTTCCCCCCACAACCGTCGTCACATCAGCCATAGAACCCTTGTTCACTATTGGCCGTTGCACCGCCATCCATCGTCCTTGGGAGCTGGAAAGGAAAACCCGCCATTTCAGCCACTTCCATCAGCGCTTGCGGGCTTCTCTGTGCTTACTGTATGCGTCGTGCGCAAGGATAGTCCGAGTGGAAGTTTCAGCATTGAACTGCAACAAAATGATAACACGGCTAGATGTGCGTTGCTCAATTGAATTCATCTGTAGTTGTAGTTGTAGTAGACTGCCCGATACTCGCATACCGAGAACTGTAGACATGTCTCATATTTTCTCTTTGCGTTGACCTCTGTCTTCTCTTTGTCTTGCATCAAAGCCGCCTCAGCTACCCGGCCAGTTCTTTAACTAATGGCTAGTGGATTCCTCGCTATGGCGGATGTTGGTTCCCACTCATGCTTGTGCCAGCAGCATAGGTAACATCAGCATCAGCCGTCATCACGGACTTGCCTTGACTGGCAGATGAGAAAGAATCTGCTCATATCTGCAAACCACCAAGATATAGAATACCCAGATGGACACACCCACCTGTTAAGAGCATCACCTATCCCACACTCAATACTTACCACAGCCCTAACATCTGTAAACAAGGACGCCAATCTCCAATCTTCATTCCCTAATGCAATTCAACCCTACCCACCAAGGACAGGACCCTCAATCTCTTCTCACGTCCTAACCCCTTTCAGGTTTAGTCAATTGTGGCTCATAAGGATCCGTCTCCTCCTCTCCCCTTTTTTTAGCACAAGCACGCTGTAAGATCCCCATAATAATAATAACAGTGCAGTGCCGTACTGTAACGCTCTGCACTCCCAGCCCAGCCCAGCCCAGTAAGCAGACCAAAGCCCAGCCCCAAAGCAAAGCCCGCCTCACCTCCCCTGGCTCCTGCCTCTCACTTGCCCGGAGTCTGCTTTTTTCTTCCAAGGTTCAGCCCAATAGAACAGACGGATAATCCCTTCCCATTCGCTTTGCTTCGTTTCGCTTTTCCTCCTCCTCCTTGTTTCTTCTCTTTATTCTTCCCCATCACCACCCAGAAACAACCTCCCCTTTTTAGGATTGAGCGTGTCAGTCTTGGCTTCCAAGCACCGTATTCCTTACCGACAACACACTTAAAGAGCTTGCTGGGCATTCTCTCGACCTCACTCAACCTTATTCTCTCGAAGAATCACAGCCATCCAACATGCGATTCTCAACCGCCGTTCTCTTCGCTGGTAACGCTCTCGCTGCCGTCCAGCAAGAGTGTCTCGCCAACCACAACGAGGACCTCGCCGCCTTTGCTGACTGTGCCAACAAGGGCGCTCTCTCCTTGTGTCTCTCCAACCTCAAGGAGACCGACGAGGCCTCTATCAAGACCTGCTACACCTCCACTGGCTGCTCCGACGAGGATGCCGCCCGCGAGGCTCACTACACCCTCGAGCGATGCTCCGAACTCGCCAAGGCCGGCGAGCTGAAGAAGCGCTACAACATCGCTGCTCTGCCGACCCTCATTCCCCGCGCCGAGGCCGCCGCCGGCATCACCGATGGTCCTCAGGCTACTGGCGAGCTCAAGAAGCGTGCCGACACTTCCAGAGGAACTGACTGCTACACAACTTTCAAGAAGTCGACCGAGCAGTGCGATCTCGAGACCGTTTCGGATAAGACTCAGACTGCCACCTGCTACAGCACCGAGATCAGCACTAGCAGCTGCCGCGACGAGGTCATTTGCACCACCGACTCTTCTGCCGAGGATATTTGCATGACCAAGAAGGAGATGGACACTGCCGGTATCATCATCGCCATTGTCTTTGCCGCCTCGGCCGCTCTCATGCTTGGCTACCTCACCTTCATGTGCTGCCGTGACCGCAAGGAGCAGAAGCGCCTTGTCGCCAAGTCCGAGGCCGTCGCTCTTGCCCGTGCCGCCACAAAGAAACAGCGCGCTGCTCAGCGTCAGCCTCTCATCCGCAACGCTTCAGGCCAGTCCGCTCCTGGTGCTGGCAACCCCTTCCAGGACCGAATCTAGGCGGAACGGTCCCGTCGGGGGAGGGCCATGGGAACAAGACAGCTGCAACGAGTATCTGAGGAGGGTCCATATCCAAATTGAACTCTTCCGCACACGTCAGCGAGCTGTCTTGTCTCGGGCGCTCACTCTATTCTTTTATAATGCCTGTGTGATTTCCAGCGCGGGAAAAAACATCAGAGGCTTGGAAAACCCTCAGAGTCCTGGATGACGTCTTTTTTTGATACCTTGATATCAGGCCCGGGGGAACAAACCTTACATGACATGTTTGAGTATTTTGGAGCAATGGGAAAGGATAAAGTCTGCTACTTTGGTGTGCGAATGTATCTATTTATCTACCTTACGAATGGGGATGATCAAAGCTAGACGTTGAATCAAAGTATTACGTGTACTTCCATCTTGCTTTCTCTGGCTTTTCACATATTGCCTTGTGGCTTTCTGTATTAACGGTCCCGTAGAGTACATAACTTACGCTCAAAGAGACATCGTTACAGAGCCACGTACCACATTTACGTTGTGCTTACCGGGTTTGGAAACGTCCTTACAACGCATCTGCCAACCGCAGTCACTACAGGGCTTGTTATCGTTGTTTTGTTTCCGTCTGGAATCATCACAGGCAATTGACTCTACGTCTCATCCATTCACACAGCCTGAAATCGCATCCATTACAAGAGCCCGCTTCGAGGCTAATGCTTATTATCTGGTACTCGAACAAGATGGTTTCATCTGAGATCAGCGGCCATTTCACGCCACTCGTCTTTCCCAATCCTTCCCTTTCGTACTGCATCATCTGGCAGCACATCGCACGTGGGTATACATGTAACATCTTCCAACAATCCTCTCAGAATTTGTGGGCGACATGCCTGTTCCATAAACAGTGAGATTTCAAGGCTTTCCCGAAAATGGATCAACTCTGCTTCACGTATGAGAGATGCACGCACGAGTTTTCGCGTTCCAGTTTAGGTAAACTAATCGACCACTGAACCTTTTACTTGAAGGCCTGGGCGGTCAATGTGGGATACGACCGACGAACCTCTTGTGTGCATCGAGGGCGTACTCCCTCTGTCGCTTCCAATTGCACCCAGTGGACTACTGTCACGCACCAAATCCCTGACGGACAAGGAGTCGTCGCTAGTTCGTTGACTTGCCCGACCCCGCCGGGGGTTGTCCTACAGTCCCCCACGAAGAGTTGCTTGACCCATCAAAGGACTTCCGATCTCACCTGGGGCACCAACTGCTCTATAGGATGCACCAAATCCGTCATTCAAATCGGGATCCCATCGAACAGTATGTTTGCCTGGGCCTCCTGCATCACGTCGGATATCGAACGTGCCACCTCCGTTAGACGGACTTCCCTCCGTCTCACAAAGGTTCAACAAGTCAAGTTCGGAGATGCTGTGATCGCCCGACATCGCATCAATTCTCGACTTGAGGGTTGTGATATCGATGTAACCTTCTGAGTCTCCCGAGCTGGCCAATTCCTTGCAAGCTTGACAGAGCATCGCGCGAACGGTGACATACCTAGGCTGTGCAGGGGCTCGAATAGAGCTCATCCCAGCGATTGGCGATGTCATACCGAAGCCTGGAGGCACACTTGGCGCACCCCATCCAGGGTTGTTGAATCCGGGTGGAGGCAAAGGATGTCCACCAACAGCAGGAGGGCCCCAAGGATTGTGCGCCAGGGGGAACGCTGAAGGCAAGAATGGGCTTGTGGTAAAGTCACCACGCGGTCCTGGGGGCTGGTTTCGCAGGCTACCCGGATTGACCTCAGCTGCAAGAGGCTCGTCATCCTCTAGAAGAGCTCGGCTACCTAGATGTGCAGTCTCATCTTCCTGGTCGTCAGATGTACGACTTTGGCTGAGGCTCCCAGGTCGCCCAATAGGAGCAGGTCGTCCTATAGGTTGTGATGGAGTTGGGGGCGTGTCAAATTGCAATGAACTTTGGCGGTGATGCGTTGGTGGAGGGAGATCTGTGGGCAAAGGGAAGCCGCCCATGTCAAATTGATCACCCATTGGCTGCGAGAAGCCTGGGGGCATGGGAACAGAAAATCCCCGGCCAGGTGGCCCGTTGATGCCAGGAGGGGGCATCATAACACCAGGGCTGTGCCTGAAACCTGAAAAGATGGCTTCGTGAGGCATGCGGTTTGCGAAACCTGGCGGAGGTGGGTGATGAGCTAATCCTGGGGGTGGTTGCATTCCCATCGGCGGGATTTGGAAAGGAGATTGTCCGGGCATCCTTGACTGTCCATTGGTAGGCGAGACTGAGTGAGAATGCTGCGTACTTGCACTTCCATGGCGCTGACCAATTGGGCCGGGACTCATATGAGGTGTCATTGTGTGAGGCGATGGATCTTGGCTAGTAGTCGAAGCCGCAGCTGACTGCGATGGTACGTCTTGCTGTTGAGACATAGTTCGGGGTCGTATAGGAGTGGGTGCCTTGGATATCACGGGGGTTGCAACTGGTATTTTGGGAGATGCGTAGCTTGCTGGGTTCGAAGCATGTTGTGGGAGGACGGTAGGTATGGGCGCCTGGTGCTGTGATCCACGCTTCGGAATCTGAATAGGTTGAGATGGGTGACTCGCTGCTTTTTGAGCAGCTGCCTTCTCCTCCCTCAACTTTTCCTTGGCCTCACGAGCGGCCTGGGCATCCTTCTGGGCCTTAGCAGCCCTTGCCTCCTTATCCCTCTTGTCGCGCTCTTGCTTGTCCTTGCGTTCTTGGGCTTCCCGCTCCTTCTGCTCCCGTGCTTCCTTATCCCTTTGTCGCTGTTCCTCCTTGAGCTTCTTCTCTTTCTCCTTGGTTTCTCGAGCTTTGCGTTCTTGTTCGGCTTGTTTCTCGCGCTGCTCGTGTAGTCGTCGTTGTCGCTCGGCCTCTTTTCGTAAGCGTGCCTCTTCCTCAGCCTTCTTCTGCGCTTCTTTCTGCTTTCGTTTCTCTTCGGCCCTGGCTTTCTGTTCAGCGACCCGTTGCCTTTCGGCTTCTAACCGTGCAGCATCTGCCGCAGCCTTCTCGGCTTCTTTCCTCGCTCGCTCCTCGGCCAATGCTTGCTTCTTTTGAGCAGCCTTGTCTTTCTTCTTCTGTGCGTCCTTGGCTTTCTTAGCTTTCTTGAGTTCGGACTCTCGGTCCTCTGCCTCAATCTCCTCCAGAAGCCTTTGCTGACGTTCCTTGGCGACCTTCTCCTTATAGGCGGAGAGAACCCGTTGTTCAAACATGCGAGCGGCGAATATCTGGAACATGCGGCGACCTTCCTCCATTCGTTGCTCCTCTGTCATTTGGTCCTGGCAGCAACACTCAGTATGGGACTGGGACGGCATCACAGAGGGGTTTGAGTATACCTCTTCCTCCTCATACTCCTCGTCCTGGCTATCGTCGTAATCTTCTTCCTCGTCCTCTTCTTCGTCGTACTCGTCTTCTTCAGGAGGAGGATGATTATGAGGGTTGGAGTATGAGCCATTGGGGTGACCGTAGCCTCGTGAAAAGTGTTCGCGAGCGTCTTCCTCTCTTGCCATCCGACGTTCCGCAAGCTGTTCCATCATTTCGATGAACCGCTTGCCGTCGTTTTTAAGAAGGTCATCCGCCACGGTGAGAATACCACCTAAGTCCATGTTACCATATCTGCGGAGGAGTGATTCTAGGAGCTGCGTACCCTTGACTTGTAGGCTGTTGCCAAACGTCAAGAAATCGGCGACGTCTCGCTCGTGTGAGGTTTGAAATTCTTCGGGAGGTTCGTCGTCGCTATAATCGTCGTCCTCCACTTCGTCTTCACTGTAGACCTCTTCCAATTCGTCCTCCTCGTCTTCATCGCCCACGTGTTCCACTATCCGGCCTCGTGACGGGGATCGGTTTGTATAACTTGAAGGTAATCCTCGGGGTGGTCTTAGAGCGAAATCCCTAGCTGATGGCAGCATCGGTGGTCCCTCGCCTTGATTTGCGAATTGTTCAAGCTCCAGGTAATAGGCATCGTAAAGGCCCTCCAGTTCTTCCTCAATCGCAGTCCGCTTTCTTCCACACACAGTGCAACTGCAAGTGTGTTTCTGTTGTTCCTTCATCTTCTTGAGAACAGCGTCCTTCTCCACCTTTACCAAAGATTTCCGCTCATCTTCACCCAGTCCAAGCCAGAATGCTTTTATGCGTTCGCGCTCTTCCTGGTTACTTGTACTCCATATCTTGTCGCGTGACATGCCAGCGCCTTGCGACAAGTTGGGCTGCTGTTCGGGTTCGAGAGCTTCTGGCATTGGCGAGGTGGGGTCGGCGTTTGTTCCCTTCTTCTTCTTCTTTCGGTTCTTCTTGGATCTGGAGTCCGAAGGTGGGTGACCATTTGTAGTTGGCTCCGTCAATTCGCTTGCTAGGATGTACTCATGCTCATCATCGCTTTCAACTTCTTCATGGTCAGCAGGTCCGCGGCCTGGCATGGAGCCCGCACCAGCGCCATGTCCGGACGCATTGTCGTTGTGTCCATTGGCAGCTTGCTGCGCAGCGGCTTTCGCGGCGGCCTTTTGTCTACGTTTCTGTTTCTTGCGGTTGATGGCGGGAACAGGTCCATCATCGGCATTGGAAGTGTCTAGTGGGGGGCCGCTTGGTTTGGCAGTTGTGGGGGTCGAAGGCAACGAAGACTCAGAGGGTGTTCCTTTAGGAACTGTTATGAACTTTGAGCCGTCCTTGTTGGTATATTTCGCAGTGTTTCGTGGCGATACCGGAGGTTGAGCAGCCGGTCTCTGGTTGTTGGCCGGCATCGTAGGTTACGAGAGTAGGGCAGTCGAGGGCATGAAGATGTTGTGCGCGACACGTGGCTGTCGACGGGAGGACGCTGTATGGGAAGGAGGCTTCTGTAATACGCGAATGCGTGTCAGCTTAAAAGCGGCAGGAGCTGCGCGTCTCGTGAGGGTGAGGTTGTGGTTGTTAGGCGGCTGCGGGAACGAACGTTGCGAGTGGAGGGTCTGGGGGCGGCTCAAATTGAGGCACTCACAGTCGGAGCAGCCAAGGTCAGGGTTAGGTCAGCGATGACGCCTGCGGGGAAGAACCCAATGAATGTGTTAATAAATGTGAGAGCGCGAGGAATATACAAGGCCCTTCTGGATATTTCAGATTCAGAAGAAAAAAAGAGCCTAGATGCCGTAGAGTCTTTGTCTGGTGTTGCTTGAGGTTTCAACGCTCAAGGCTTAAACAGAGGATAGAAGTCACTCTCCGGTGGAGTTGCATAGCACCTGTACTTTCTCATGCAGCCGACCAAGCCCAGCGACAGTGTGATGGATGTTGGTTACTGGTCAGGCACGCATCTGATTGACCGGCTATACCCCACTATTCCCTAGCCTGGCGTGGCCTGGTGTGATCTAGCACGTGATGCTGAGATCTGGCGATTTGGTTCGTTTGTGCCTTGACCCAAGTGGGGGTGCAAATAGATTCAAACACCTTGATGTCAACGTCACTTTTGTCTGGGGGCTACCCTGAACCTGGGGTTCGAAGTAGATGAGAATCAATTTTTTGGGTTTCAAGGTTCAATATATTAAGGATTCGTTCCATTGCCCTCCTTATATGAAGCACACCTTTCATTTAACTGGTGTAGATTTTCAACATCCCAATTGCTCATCCAGTCTCACATCAATCGCTCTTTGATCATACCAGACAATCATCGCCTGCTTATTTTGTGGCAGTGTTACACCGGAGGTCAATGGTATCAAGCAGGTCTTCAAAGAACAATGGACCAACATCTATCCTACTCAACTACCTATTTGCTCAATCGATCAAAGAAATTTGCAATAAAGGTTAGGGAAACGGACTCCCCTGGGAAAGCAACGGCTGCGAACCCACACAAACGCTCTCATCGGGGTCACCACTAAACGACGGTAAACTCAATCAAATACAATTCTATCCGTGTCCCGCGTTTGTAAACACTGCAAGCGGGCTGATGGCCTTTCTACAGAAAGTTTCCACAAGAACAGCCCCTTGGACGACCAAACAGTCTTGCCGACATGAGCGACGGGGCTGAATTGGGATCTTCGCATCTGATACTGATGTGCAGAACAAACTTGACCAGCAGCCCGGCGGCTCATGGGCACCACAATAGCTGCCGACGCTGCACGACATTCAACATGACAAGTGCAGAAGCGCAAAATTTTCTCAAAGGCATATTCATTGACTCGACCCTATCTGTAACTCTCAGGCAATGTGGAACAAGACCACCGCATTCACTCATTCATCTCGTCGCCAGACCCAAGGGTGTGCCAGGACGCCATATCGAGACATCGCCGTGCAGCACCCTTGTCAATGCATGTCGCAAACGGCGAAGGACAACATCGCGGCAGAGGACGAATGTTTCGGCTCTTTAACCAAACATGGCAAAAGAGTCTCAGATGCTGAGATGTACCGTACAAACGCCGTTTAGGATGCCACTCAGACGCATCATAGCGATCGCGAGAGTAAAGGAGTACGATCTCTGACAGCCATGTGGAATGGAACATTGAATATGCAGGTAAGACTATGACTAGGTACTAAGGTGCTGCTGACAGCTGTATTATGTATGTACATATGCATGAATTCATGAGACGAAGGATCATGAGCATACATCAATGCTGCCATGGCCTCGTAGGGCAGAGTTTAGGTAAGACTTATTGTCACATCAACTATGAAGCATTGTTCTTGCATGCATGCATGTAAGCGCAAGATAACCACGACAGACTAATGCGGTGATCGGGAATGCCCGACGCAAGTAAGAATTGAAGTTTTGGACATGGGGATAACGATCCTCGGTAAACATACGTTTGTCTGCAAACGATGTGTCAGCAATGGAGACAGTCGGCTTCCTAACAAACGCCGAAATCCTATTGTACATGAGTTTAGCGCGAGGGAGCCAAAAGGGATGGAGCACACATTGCAAGGGATCATCGGTAGTGTACGCGCTCTTGGAAGTAGTCTAGGTAGTCAGTACTGAGTTTGTTAGTTGAGTTCGATAAACGTGGATGACATATGAATACACGAAATACTAGGATTCTATTCTAGGGGACCTTTGAATGATGCATTGCTCGACAACAGCTAATGAGCGTCCAGTACTGACTGGTAGTTCGTCCTAATCCCTGGTCTGGTTCCTGTTTTTAGCTTACCGGCGTGCGGGAGTGGGCTAGCCTGCACAGCCTCAAATGGCGGCGGCCATGATGGGGCTCCCGTTATGGGATGGATGGAAAGCATGACGCCCGGCAGAAATTCCTAGAATTAACGAGAGAGCCAAACACAGACAGTAATTAATCCTCCGAATAAAGACAAGGGGCTTTTTGTTGTGTATGTGGATCTGTCGATATGCTTGTCTGAATCTGAAATTCGTCGTCATTGTCGTATTCAATGCTACAAGCCCTGTCTTTCACTGACGAAACAAAACAAAGATTCCATGTCCCAACATGTAGCTTATTTGCTGAAGACATCCGTTACAGGCTCCAGGGCCGGTTCCATGACGACACTCTCCACGGTTACCTAATTGAATTGCAAAACCCAACGGCGCTTGAAGATTACTGAGCCCATCAGTCCTGCAATTTGTTCTTCTAGCGTAGCGTAGCTGTAGAAACTGTTCAAGATGGCTAGCACGCGTATCGAAACCTTCGCGGATTTCTGTCCATTGAGCTGGTTCCTGGCGGAGAAGTGTCAGAATTAACCGAGTGGCCTTGATCCAAATTACTTGTTTTGGATATAGATACCGGGCGTCTAGTGGTCGCTCCGCCACAGGGGGCTTGCTACGGTCTGCAGTGCATTAAACGTGCGTTTAAGGCTATGCCATGGATGCTTATGAATGGAGTTTCTGTTGCTGATATCTTCCAATTGAACTTGTCAAGTGGCTTTTACTCACGTTACGTAGCAGAAGATCATAAGAGGTCGTTGTAACCATCCATACAGTCGGTATAATTCTTCTACAGTACATATCTACCGTGATCTATGTCGAAGAACAACATGTTACCATGTCACGCCCTGTGTCATCAAGCAGTCTACTAAGGTAAGCTATCAACACTCATTCAGGCAATGAACCCACCTGTAGCAATGTTTGTAAGCCACCCAGCCGTCCAGCTGTCACAAAAACCTACTATGGATGCTGAAGCACATTCGTCCTCCAGGGCTGTCGTCCTCCACTAATCCTCACCTCATGTTCAGCTAAAATGGTCGCCCCGGACCCGTTTTCTACCTATGCCTCCCGTCTTCTGCTCTGCTCCACCTTTCTGTCCAGGGGAGCCGAGAACGACAGTGTGAGAGCCCAGCCATCACCGATGCCACCACCACCGTCACTGCCGTAAACAAGACCGTTCCAACAATAGAAAGAGGCTGCCTCTTAGCTTCGATCTATAACTAAAAACGCATAGAGATACCTTTAGTTGAATTTTTTTTTAAAGGAAGTGCTTATCATCTACTTCCATTCCTTAAGAAAAAAACAATCCTGACCTTACTTCCAACATTTTACAACCAGCCCAATCCGCCTCAGCTCAGATCCTGGTCTGACTGAGACTAGAGTAACCAGCCCGACAAAAAAACAAAGCATCAATCACATCACCCAGTCCTTTTACTAAAGTCTTTACCTCGTATTCTTCATCAAGTCTTCCATCTTCTTTCACTGTCTTTTGTCCGTATAGGGAATATTACCCTAACCTGCCCTACAATCCATACCCTTGGAGTCTTGGAACCACCAGCGAGCGCCCTGAAGTTCCCTCTTGGTCCTCCGTCCCACCGCCATTAAAAACGCCCTGCTCGCACTACAGCACCAACTTGCGCACCCCAGCTCGGGCTGCTGAACCGTACTGTACCGTACCGTGCTCCGTATTTACGTACTGCCTGCCTGACCTTGCTCCTCCTCGCTCCACGTCCCGTCCGCGCGCTCACTCCGAACGTCCCTTGTTGCTCACCCATCCAACGATTCTCTTACCAAAAAGTCCGTTCGAAAAAAAATAAGGGGTCCTAAATCTCGTTGACGACACTTCTCTCACCGAACCGAATTTCCAATCATCTTCATCGTCACTCTTCCGCGTTCAATCCGTCCCCATCGTCTTGGCTTAGCTTGTTCCTGTTCTTATCACCGCGACGACGCCCTCTTCATCTCTGTAGCTCGCTGCATTTTCATCAATCTTCAATCGACGACAACAATATCCCGACGCATTACCCAGATCTGGGGCCCGTAGCAGACTCCAGATCCGACATTGTTCCCAATTATTTTCGACACGACACGAATCCTCGACCCTACATAATCCATTCACCATGAGCGCAAATCCAAGCAACGTTATCCGAAGGTACGAGTTGTTGTTGCGCTGCTCAACCCTGCATTGCCATACCTACGCACAATCACTAATCATACCTTCTCTTGCCAATCATGACAATTTCCAAGACATATGATAAGACGATGGCTAACGACAAACTATAGGAAGTTGGTCATTATCGGTGATGGTGCCTGCGGCAAAACCAGTTTGTTGAGCGTATTTACGCTAGGTTACTTTCCTACAGTGAGTTCCCCCAACCTTCGCTTCGCCATCAAACTTACTAACCATAGCATAGCATTATGTGAGTTTATACCGAATTGCCCTGCGACGACGGATATTAACCGAAGAAATAGATTCCTACAGTGTTTGAGAACTACGTGACGGATTGTAGAGTAGACGGCAAGTCCGTCCAGCTTGCTCTATGGGATACTGCCGGCCAGGAAGACTACGAGCGATTACGACCCCTTGCATACTCGAAAGCCCACGTCATTTTGATAGGTTTCTCCGTCGACACTCCAGATTCTCTCGACAACGTTAAGCATAAGGTACGAATTTCCGGACGGCGCTCAGTGATAGTATTTCAAGGCTGACTTGCTGTTGTTGTAGTGGATTGAGGAAGCCCAGCGACTGTGCACTGGCGTACCCATTATCCTCGTTGGCTTGAAGAAGGATCTTCGAGAGGACCCCGTCGCGATTGAGGAAATGCGCAAGAAGTCGATGCGATTTGTCTCGGAACACGATGGCGAGGCTATTGCACGAGAAATTGGCGCAAAGCGATATCTGGAATGCTCCAGTTTGAGCGGCGAGGGCGTCGATGATGTTTTTGAGGCGGCTACTCGTGCTGCTCTGCTGACTTTCGAAAAGGGCGAGGGCGGTGGCTGCTGTGTCGTGCTGTAAAGAACCAGCCATGCGCATACCAACACACGTTCGAACTCAGCATTTGGATGAAAATGATGTGGCCATAATTATCAGCAGCGAAACGCTCAGCTCAAACCAGCCCAGGTAATCTCGAAGCGATCAATCAGCCTTTCGCCTCGACCATACCATCAGAATACGTTCAAATTTCTGGAAACAATTGTAGGATTTCTGGACAACAGGGAATCAAACAGGATATAGAGGACTTATTGCTCGGCGCTCTATGGGAGGACTTCTTTTTTCTTATATTCTTTGACAGGCTGCCTTGTCTTCAAACAGACAAAGGTTGAACCGAGGCCAAGGGAAACCAAAACTCATAGCCGCGGCGTTTCGGCCCAACTCCATTCCACCCACAACACCTTGGCCACCCGCTGATCGAATGCCGGCGTCTTTACCATTGCGTTTACTTCAAGGCGTTCTCGCTCAAGAGAGAAGAGGAAAAATATGAATAATCCGTTCTTGGACCCCCTTCTCCAAAACAGACAAACCCACACGCTGCTCGTCCTGTCTTCACCTGCGCATTTGTCCTCAATTTCCTTTTGATCCTAAACTACGTTTTGACCTTTCGACTCGTGGTTTGTCCGATTAGCACTTTTAATATCTGGCAAGTGGAATGCAAGAATGTTTCTGTACACATGGCATCTCAAGGGTACAAAAAAGCGGAGGGCGTGGGAGGGATAAGGGGAGAAGTCCGATATTTTGCATGATTTGGGTTCAAGCGGGTTAGGATGCATATTCACCCTCTGCATTATCTAATAATTTGGGACAGCAGCATAGAGCTGGCTTGTTTGATCGGGCGTGAGGAGAAGCAAAGCGAATCAATGGCATATTTGAGACATTGGGAAGATTGGTGCTATCGTTTGAGGGGCCGATAACTTAATGAGAGTGACGATCCTGACATTGAATGTTGGTTCAAATGCTTCGCTAATCCCATGCCCGCTACTTTTAATTCTGAGTCGAGCGAACGTTAATTTCTTGTAGCCATTGACGTCTAGCAATTCTCTCTATTATACATACAGTACACTTTTGACTCTCATACCATTTCTTGAATTCGTACATTAACCATGCATGCCCATTTAGTCGCTGTGCCTCTTCCAATCGTGATTCCAAGCACTCTTAGCGGGGAAGTCTGTTTGGTATCGAGCGTATTCAATCGGTATCGCATCAGTTCCCCAAACACCCTTCTTTTCCATAGCTACTCGGTACAGGTAACCTTCGTCTCGGTTTCCGGGGCCAACGGTCTTGCGCAACTCTTCACAGGCATTGTACATGCCGCTGTAGATACGGTGTCGCTCACGCTCAGTCGCTTGGTGTTGCTGTCGACGGAACAGCTGCCACGCACGGTGGATTGTCCAATGACGGAGATATCGAAGACGGGCCATACGCAGGGGTGGAGGCGCAGGAGAGAACATGTTTTGACGAAGGGTGCGGATGCGATAGAAGTTTTCGGACTTGGCCTGCACATGCTTTCGGCGAGGAGCAGGTGCTGTGGGCTTCTTCGCGGCGGGCTTTGGAGGTGTGCGGGCAAGCATGTTTGCTGTCGAAGAGAAAAGACGAGTTGTAGGGGCTGAAGGAGCAGCCTGACGGCCAAAAAGCCCACGGAGAGAGAATATCGAAGTCATCGTAACGGAGGTATATCGTAGTGTTTGAAGCAGACGTCGGACCGATCGTGGGTTGTCTCGGGTGAGTTCGACTTTTGGGAAGACTTGGATAAATTTCCACCGTAAACAACAATTAGTCTCCAATAACGTGGTCCGGACCAAGTGTGATCGTGTCAATTGGCCAATAGCTCGGTGGTAATATGCGGAAACTAGAGTGGGATATTGAGTATTCGGTCGTGCTCCTAAGACTGCGACGAGCCAAGATCCTCCAACACAGCCGCTCGATACTCTGCAGCCAGCACTGGGATTTTCTCAATAGGTGCCAACAAGTTGACAGTGGCGTTCGGGTTGAGAGGGTCGCTGTCAAAGGGTGCCTGGTCGTAGAAACTGTAAATGTTCTGAGGAAATTGTTAGCTCGAAGGTTTGGAGCGGATCAAGTATTATCCGCAACCCCGGATCTCAACGACAACTGCCATCCACCAGACTACGAAGTGAAATGCTCCGACAACTCATAGCTAAACAAAAACACAAATCAGATTGCTTACCTCAGTTTCGGGCGCCACTTCATAGACAAAGAGGCCAGATCGCTTGCCCGATCGAAGCATGTCCAAAGCCGTTGCTCGTTCCATAACACTCCACATCCTCGCAAGTTCGGGCAGATGCTTATCTGTGGCACTGAAGACGAGCTTTTCCAGGACGTGTGGTAGCTCATTTGTCCCTGAATATCGACATTTGAATGTGTTCAGAAGCCAAGAAAGTTCCAGTATGACGGGACGAGACACGAAGTTCTTTCGCATCTCGGCGTCCGGCCATTCGTCGTCTGTCAGAGTCCGCACTCTTTCCCAACCTACCCAAACTCTTTCAAAATCGCGGGCGGATTCAATAACCTCAAGACTGAGAAGCCTCTCGAGATCGGAGAATGCACCTTGGTGCCACAAGCCAGCATACAACTGGATTTCGCTGATGAACAATCGCGACACTTCGCGTAATAGTAGCCTTATTCGCGTTTTGTACACAAACTCATGTCGGGGAACTTGACCAACGTACTCAAAATCATTTTGCGTGATGTAGTCGGGAGCGCCCGTGAATATGTCCAAGCCAGTTCCAGTTGACTGACGGCCACGGTACTTGAGGACGTAGGTGCCGGGGCGATGTCCTAGATACCACCTACCCCCTCGTAGGAAGCGGGTCTTACAGACCCGAATAGTAACGCTGGCCTCTTGAGGGATGTCCGTCATCATTTTGACTGGCATTGTAACGGGGGAAGAATCTGTTCCATCGTCCATGAATTGGCCTCTGGTGGGATCCTGTTCTCGGATTTCATCATAGCGGTTGATGATGGCGAGATTGCTGGATACCACTTCTCGCTCTCTGGGCGACATGACGGCCATGTATTCCAAACGAGCAAACATGCGAGTGGTTTGTTCTTCCTCTAGAGACTCTTCTCGGAATCTTTTATAAGATGCTTCGGGGGTACGGTATCGATCCTCGTTAGACCTCGCTACTTGTTGCCAGTCGTTTTTGAAGCCGTGAGCGTCTTTGAAATCCTCTTTGGTATAGTCCCCGGGAAGACGTTGACACATCTCGCAAGGGGTGTGATAAAAAGCCATGTTGCCTAGGATATAAAGCCGTTCAGAGCTGTCTATGCTGTAAGAAAGTGCTTTTAAGACATCCAGAATAATGAGAGCTGTAATGATGGTGAGTGGAATGAACTCATGTTATTGATGGTAGTGGATGTGTGAAAGGAAATTCAGCTTACCTATACTTAAGAAAGTGACAGAAAATCAAAGCTAGTAAAGGGAATAAGGGAAGGAGATACTGCCACAGTTTTGACATGAGAAAGTCGCAGTCGACCTTCCATCTATACCGTTACCGACGGCAGTGTTAAGGAGCAACCAGGTAGGAGTAGGCTCCCAATAAATAGTTAAGAAGCTTCGGACGCGACAGAAATTCTCTTTGTTCGCATCAAACTCCAAAAAAAGGCCTCAGAGTGAATAGAACTCTCCTTGCTGTATGAATTGGAAACATTTGAGAAAGTCCTCGACACGAGATCGAACTGTATAAGGTCAGTCGGCAATAGCAGTGCGTTGATAAAGATGAGTACGAACTTACTATCCCATGCTACTCTTTCTACTTAGATGGGTTTTGCAAAGCGATAAGAACGGAGCTCCAGACTCGCACTCTTTTTTTACAGAAAGTTGGGAAATCTTGCGTGAGGGTGAGAATCTTAAAGAAAAAGAAATTAGATTACTCTGCATGTGAGTTACATGCTCTCAAAAGCCAAATTCTGCAGCCGGCACGTCTCGCACTCTATTGAGAACAAGATTAGATATGGCCGGACAACAGTTGACTCGTGTTTGACTTAATTCGCATAAACTTGGAAAGAAAGCGTGTGAGCCTCATGAGATTCACCTAAAATATAGTTTGAAAGGGGGGCAGCCGAGTTGAAAGACTAAACATCAATGTTCTTTTTCTGCAAGAACAATAGGGGTGACCTGGCTGAAATGGTTATTGAAAGCGATGAAAGGTGAAGAGAACGTAAAAGTTCTTAATTCAAACGAAGTCGCCATGGATAGGTAGTTTAGAAAAGCTAAGTATATTGATGTGATTCATTGTGATTCACTGGCTCTGTGAATTCCTTCATCCATTTCAATCTTAAACTGCCAGACCAGTGCCAGGCTTTTTATCCCACAACCACCTGTTTAGTCCAAACCAGATATTCCCGTCCTCCATCCCTTTCTTCCTCAGAAAGTTCTACACAAACCCGATCCCATTTGTCTCCCAGGCTGCCAGCAAACAACCCGTCTTCACACATACTTTCAACTGTCACTTCCTTAAACGCAACTGTCGGCCTCTCCCTACTCGGCTATACGTGCATAGCAAAGAGAAGCAAGCAGCTTAGCCGAGTGAGGGAAAATAACATGGGCGGCAGCAAACACGAGCTTCCCATCATGGACAAGCCTTCGCACTCTGTGATAAAGTCCTGTGTACCCCCGACTCGTACTCGGGGCCATGTATCCCAGCAGGAACTCCAGGAGCAAGACTGGGTGATGCAAAGTGCTTCTGACTCCACATTCAGCGAGGAAGAGGATCATACATCCAGCGAAGACGAAGATGAGCTCGTGGTTGTGGATAAGGAGATGGCTGAAACTGCAGCTGATTCCGCAGCTGCATCCCGGGCCATTCACATGAGTCGGTCAGGTCAACCAGACAGCCGTACCACCTCGCCAGGATTTCGTTTTGATGACAATGATATGGTCGACATCTCCGACGATGATCCTGACCAGGAATACTACATGCGGTACTCTGCTAAATCGGACCGTAGGGTTTTGTCTACCTTTGATGTTCTCATTGGACCCTATGAATCCGGAGACTATGAGCCGCACCCCCAAGACAACAGGCACACGTTCTTCTTACAGAATCTACCAGGCATGCGAACTGTACAGCAAGCTGTCTCAACCTCCGCGCGCGCCGTAACGAACGGCATCGGCAATGTAACAGGGGGCCTCATGTACACGGCGCAGGTAGCCCGGGAAGCGGCAACAGTAACTCGACGAGCCCGAGAGTCCCTCGCAGATGGAGCTATGGGGGTGGGACAAGATGTAGCAGTTCGCATCCAGGAGTTGTGGCCGGGTTGGCCTAGAGGGCCCAACGGCGGTATCCTAGGCTCTGTCACTGAGTTCTTCGATAAAGGGGTGCGATCACTGCCGCCTTCAGACACCATCATTCGTCCACGAGGAAGACAAATGCATGCCTGAGACGTTTGCGATCCCGCAAACTTGCACTAGGGTAGGATTGCCTTTGCTGTTGTCACTTGCGATTTGGGCGTATCACATCTTGTTCTTTCAGGAACATCATCTACTGCACAGGCTGCGAGCGAGACGAGTCTTTCTGGACACAATTTGGAATTAGACTTGAGGATGATATCCTGTATTATTAGAACAAAGCATTTTGAGTTTGGTTGGCAAACTTCGGAGAAAGCAGCATGGATCAGAAATAGCATAAAGACATTAGGGGTGTCAAAAGAAGGATATAAGGACACCAGACGAGGAATAGCATTAGCACGACACTAAGCTAGGTAGCATAGACAACAAGGAAGCTTCCATTATGCAAGATAAAACAAGAACAGAATCATCATAGATCTCAATTATATAATACTAACTCCAAGCCCATGCTGTGTTCCTTAATTCGTTTCTCAAGTCGCCCCTTAATGCTCGTGGGTTACATTGTTGAGATCCCTAAACTCGCCTCGCAGGCTCTCGATACCCTCCTTCTTAACCTCTTCCACAAGCTTCGCGACCTCGGGTGCAATGACATTCTCGTCAAAGCCGAAGTACTTGTATGCATCCTTTCCAGGTAGTGACTTACCAAATGTCGACATGGAATATCCAGCGTCGGCGTATCTCTCCCATCCATTGACAGCGTAGGCCTCAATGACAACCCGGGGAGCGTTGGAGCGATACTGGAGGACCTGTCGCTTATAATCGAGGGGTTGGGCATTGAAGATGCGCTGGCAAGGGAAGGAGACAATTCGGGCCTTGATGCCAAATTGCTCCTTGAGGAATTCGCGAGTCTTGACCGCGAAGACCATCTCGGCGCCGACACCAATAAGGGTGACGTCGGCATTGTCCTCTTCGATGAAGACATAGGCTCCTTTCTGGGTACCATCGCGGCTCGAGTACTGAGGATACTGCTCGAGGTTTTGTCGGGAGAGGGAGATAATAGAGGGAGTGTCCTTGGCCTCCAAAGCGGCAATGAAAGCGCCAGCTGTCTCTTCTGTGTCGCAAGGGCGGATGTAAAGGATATTCGGCATGGAACGGTAGAGAGCGGGCAGAGCGATAGGTTGGTGAGTAGGACCATCTTCACCCGTACCAATGGAGTCGTGAGTGGCGATGTGAATGGCTTGAAGGTTTTGGAGAGCGCCCATACGGACACCGGGGGCGGCGTAGATGTAGAACATGAAGAAGCTAGAGGTGACGGGGAGGATGGTGCCTTTGCCGTATGCAGCAAGCCCGTTCGAGATGGAAGCCATAGCATGTTCACGAATTCCCCAGTGGATATAGCGACCGGAGTAGTCGCCATTGATACCGCAGGTGGTCTTGAGGTCAGGCTAGAATTGTGTTAGCTAATGGTGGGCTCTGAGCCTGGGTAGAAGACTTACATGTTGGAAGTCAACCTTGTCCTTCCAGATCATGTTGACAGAGGGTGACAGATCAGCTGTGCCAACCATGAAGTTCTTGAGCTTAGCGGCTAGAGGGTTGCAAATGATGCCAGCAGATTTTCGAGAAGGCGTGGGAGTGGTAGGGAGGGCTTCCTTTGGAGGAATAATGCTTCGCCAGTCTTCGGTAAAACGACCCTCAACACGCTTGACAAACTCCTTATGGAGCTCAGGGTACTCTTTACCATAAGCGGCAACTAGGCTCTTCCAGTCTTCAACGAGATGGTCGCCACGTGTCTTGCGGTCACGGAAAAAGCTATAGACCTCATCAGAGACAACATAATGCTTCTCGGGATCCATGCCGAAGCGTTCTTTGACGGCCTTAACGCCTTCAGGGCTAAATGCAGCACCATGGGCTTTGGCATCGCCAGCGACCTTACTGCCAATGCCGATGGTGGTGTGGATGTTGATGAATGTAGGCTTGTCAGTGCTGGCTTTGGCTTTGAGGAGAGCCTCGACGATACCCTCAACGTCGTAGCAACCATCTTCAACCTCAATTACGTCCCAGCCACAAGCGCGCATCTTGGCGTTGACGTCTTCGGTATTGCAGAGATCCACGCTACCGTCGCAAGTAATCTGGTTGTTGTCGTACATGACAACGAGGTTATTGAGCTTCCAGTGCCCGGCCAGCTGAATAGCCTCAAGGGCGACTCCTTCTTGGAGACACGCATCTCCTATCATTGAGTAAGTCATGTTATTAACAAGATCGTAACCAGGCTTGTTGTAAGTGGCGGCGAGGTTCTTGGTAGCCATGGCGAGACCGACAGCGTTGGCGATACCCTGGCCTAGAGGACCGGTCGTCACTTCGATTCCTTCATGCTCTATTTCGGGATGTCCTGGGGCCAAAGAATCGTAATTGGACGAGTGATAGGACTTGAGTTGTTCGAAGGTCATGGCCTTGTAGCCTGTGAGGTGGAGGAATGTGTACTGGAAGAGACATGTGTGGCCGTTGGACAAGACGAAGCGATCGCGATTGAAGTAGTCTGGGTCGTTGGGAGAGTACTGCATAACGTATTTCCAAAGGGCGAGACCAATGGCGGCCATTCCCATGGCACCTCTAAAACCAGTCAGTATATCTCATGTATTCATAGATATTGAGATTGTATGGCCTACCCCGGGTGTCCCCCCTTGAATTGCTCGCAAAGATCCGCAATCAAGCAACGGAACTGTCGAAGAACGAGGTCAATCGTCTCTGCGTCATCGTTCTTGATCAATTTGACAACGTTGGAAAGAGCTGTAGGCTCTTCCTGTGCCTCTGGAGCAATTGCGCTGGGTGCCATCTTGGACTTCACTTTATGATACTGTTACAAGATAGGAAGATAATAAGTCGAGCCGAAGAAATATCGACAGCATCGCTTGAGATATATACATTGCTAAAAAGCATCTTTTGCGTGTGATCTTTCTCATTAGGTTGGTGATGTGCTGCAGTGACCCTCCATTTCCTGACAAGGCAAGGGAAAGCGCCGTGGGGTTTTGGGCATTTGCCATTGAACGTGGGGTGTAGAGAGTTTGGGCGGTATTGGATTTGTCTGGGGAATTGGATCGTGTAAGAGATTGGCGGTGCCTTGTAAGACATCTTAACATCTGTATCGGGAAGTTGGAAGCATCCATTTGAATTACGGCTTTGCTTTCTGGGGTTAGAGTCGAGATCCACAACGAGCGCTTAGAACTGCCATTGAGCTGACAAGAGGAATCAGGGAAGAGCCACTCTGCGGGGAAAAGTAAGACCTGCGGGATGTTGCAGAAGTCTGGTATTTTGAGTATCATCAGTGACTTTGGGATCGATTGCTGGATAGAAGAAAAGCTGTCCTATTTGTGTAACCGAGCATTGTTCAGGTAGGAGATTGATATAGATGGGAAGCTATGCGGTAGTGCAAGCCGTCTTGTCTATGTCTGTCTGAACAGAAGACTTGACAGAAATAATGGCCTAAATACTTTGCTAAATTGCCTAAATCTACCCTCAAGTCTTTTGTCATCCCTTCTGCTCTAGTGAGCTCAACTATAATGCTACAACTAGTGTGGATTATTTTGCAACCTCTTTGGCTCCGCGACATCCCCCACGACATGGCAATGCGACCACCCCCGGCTACAATAACCTCATCCAAATACTGCAGAACAAGTCCTCGAATCCAATTCCGACACATCATTCTTCGCATACAACTTCCTCCCCAATGCTGTTACAAAAGCCCTCTCACCAACCGACCCCAGACCAAGCTGGGCGCCTCCAGAAATGGATACTTTAGACGATCGTATAACCTGAGGAAGCTTTCCAACACTTCACCTTCTCGCCAGCTTCTTTTCTTGTCTTCCACTCTACATCTCAATCTTCCTGCTATCCAAACGCATTCATCCCATAATGGCTCCCGCTATCGTGTCAGACATCGAGCTCCCGGCCAACGTGCCCGAGACCCAAGAGACACCTGCCTCAAAAGCGTCAACCTACAAACTCTTCTCACTTGAGGACAAGACCGTCGCCATCACAGGCGGAGCTCGTGGTCTAGGTATTACTCTCGCTATTGCCGTAGTCGAAGCCGGCGGTAGCGTAGCCTGTCTCGACATCCTTGAAGAGCCATCGCAAGCAGAGTGGGCACAACTCAATAAGATCGCCACAGCCAACAAGGCCTCAGTATCATACCGAAAATGCGACGTCACAGATGAAAAGTCTGTTGAGGCATCGATGAAGGAGATTGCAGCTGAAGCCGATAGGTTTGGCGCACCTTTCTGGGGAACAATTGCTTGTGCTGGTATCCAGCAACAGATCGCGGCGCTTGACTATCCTGCTGCCGACTTTGACCGAATCCTACGAGTCAATGTGACTGGTGTCTTCAATACTTGCAAATATGCTGCGAGAATATTACGAGAGAAGAACAGTCCCGGTAGCATCGTCATCATTGGAAGCATGTCAGGCAGTATTGCCAACCGAGTAAGTCAATACAGTATCACAGACCTCTGGCACAGCTAACAGGAAACAGGGTCTTTCTTGCACAGCATACAACTCCAGCAAAGCCGCCGTCCAGCAAATGTGTCGATCGGTCGCTCAAGAATGGGGCCAATACGGCATTCGAGTCAACACTTTGTCTCCCGGTTACATCCGAACTGCCATGACCGACCAATTGCTTCAAGAGAACCCCGAGGTTGAGAAGACGTGGATGGCTGGTGCTCTACTAGGGAGATTGGGTGCGCCTGAGGACTTCAAGGCGCCGGCTGTATTCTTGCTTTCCGAGGGAGCTTCTTTTGTACATGGTACGGATTTGAGGGTTGATGGAGGACACTGCGCATCTGCATAGATGTGTACGAATGAATGTAATCTATTAATGCAATGGTGAAGTTAGCATCGCGTCTATGACCTAGAAGCCAGCTTATTTGTGACTGCGTTCCTTAGTGAAGGCCGTTAAACACGGAAATGTCTAGATGCATCATCAAGAACAGTTCTCCGAATCACCTCACTTTCGGCTTTGCTTAACCAAGAGATTCCGTATACGGGAGGTAAACAAAGGAACTTCGAGGGACTGAAACCATGAGAAACATGGCGTGCATCAACTGAACCTTCTAATGCCACGACAAAGCCAGGAAGATTTGAGTTGAACTTTGGCAGAGGTGGCAAACATATATATTCAACAAACTCAGAATCGCGCCAAACCTTGTTCTTTTCATGAATACAAATATAGAGCTCAATCATCCTGCACGTCCTCTTCTTTTCCTTTTCCATCTATCCCTCCCAACATACCACCCCAATCACACCAGCAAGTCCCCGCCCAGCAGCACAATTAACCCGCTCAGACACGCTCCAGCATCGTCGCAGCAATTATTGCATTGACGGAGATGGAAAATATCTCTTCTTCACACCACCGGCAAGCCCGTGAATGCAATGAAAAAATGAAGTGAGTATCACCCGGAGGTAGTGTAATACCAGGGATACGATGAAAGACATCAAAAATTGGGCCGGGGCTTACCATTCCCACCACGTCTCTGGGGTGTTAGTCCAAGGGGCCCAGAAGACGCTTCACCTGCCGACATCTTGAACGTCGGATCTCAGATCGGCTTGTACCGGCACAAAGTACCTGCACTTCATCCTTGAAGAAGAAAAGAAGAAGATGAAGAGGAGGGGGGAGAAAGACGCTCTTATAGACATCCGGCGGGCATTTTCGCTCCTGACATTCGAACGCCATGTGAAAGGCCAGGGAAGAGCATCGCGACAAATATGGCAACGACTTCGAGAAACCTGGCAAGAGAAACACACCGGGAAGAAATATTGGCAGGCGCTGCCAGAGCGAAAAGCTTGAGTATGTCGACGAGGACGGAGCCCCCCAGGACATCACACATACTCCGATTCATTGCATTTGAAGCCCACAAAATGATTAACAGGCCCAGGAAAGCCTCTAACTGATGTCTTCAGAAAAGAAAATTGAATCAATTCGGGCGCCGATCCCCTGAACTCTAGGTTTACACACAAAGATACCGGAAGAAAATGGACGACAGGAGAGCTTTTGGTGGACCAAACGCCCTAGACTCCAACAGTTTTGTATACCAGATGGAAAGGAAGGACAAGAATGACGCTGCTATCAAACAAGCAAGTAGACCCTTATGAGACAAGATCACCACGTCAACCTTGTCGATGTCTATCAAACCCAGGGAAGTTGCAACCCGCGAGATGAGCTGATTGTTCCCGTGACATCGCTGTCATCAAGGCAAAATGATCTTGAGCAGGCGCAACCTTTGGGTGCCGTCTGGGTCTGAAATCTAGGATTCGCTATGCCAATTGAAGACACAAGATATAAGGAGGGGCGATTGTCTGCGCGCTCAGATTCGCAGCTACGTCGGGAAAGGCATGCTGATGAAGATGAGGGCTTTAACTAGAGACTTTATGAGACGAATTATATGCTTCTTCACGCCATGTTATGATAAAGATGCTCTTCATGGAGCAGGCCTAGAGGGCGACAGAAAGATATTAGCCATTTGGGTCTTACGGCCTACTTCTCAATTGACAGGTGTTGGCTGAAACTTCTACAGCAAACTCCGTTTTCGTCCAAGTCATGGTTTGGGACAATGGAGGACGGTGGAAGCCACCACTTGTGAGCAGCTACGAGAACAAAGCTTGACCAAGGTAGGAGGCGGGAAAATGCTCAAGAGTGTAGCAAACAGTGAATTTAGTCTGGACTCCTATAAATCGACTAGATCATCTCCTCCCTTATATTGTTGGAGACAACATTTTGCCAAATTTGTGATTTCTAGAGTTCTGGCTTATTGTGGCGTCTTCACTGCCACCGCCCAGATCATGCCGCTAACTTCAGCCTCGACTGGTGTTAGTCTCAGAACAATCTTGGATGCCTTGGGAGGTTGCTTCATTAATTTGGCTGCCTCAGCTGAACATGCATATAATACCTAGTCTGGACTCCCATATTCATGTTGACATGCAACTCACTCCATCGCAGGTAACAAAAATGACATCCATATCTCTATCACAAAACGCAAACAAGGTCCTGGAATCTTCTCACCTCCAAGACCGTATCATCGGCACCATCTTCGGCTCAGCCCTGGGAGACGCGATTGGGCTATACACCGAGTTTCTCTCCGCAGAACTCTCAGCGAAAGCATATCCCGACCGCACGTTCGCTCTGATCCCAGCCGAGAAAGCTACTCCCTTTCGTCGCGATCATCACAGGAACTTTCATCGTCCAGGAGAGTGGACGGATGACACGGACCATGCTGTCTTGATATTGCTTTCATACCTCCATAGCGATGGGGAGAAACTTGATCCTCAAGACTTTGCCTCTAGACTCTCAGTCTGGGTACGCATGGGATTGAGAGCTCTTGATACTCTACCCCTTGGTCTAGGTCGAACCGTTGGTGGCATCGTCCGGAGTAAATCTTATCTGGACGATCCTGAAGGGACGGCTAGGAAGTTTTGGATCACAGGCAAATACAATGCTGCGCCTAACGGGAGCTTGATGAGAACGCATCCGCTGGGTCTCATGTGTCTGAACAAGTCGGTTGAAGAAACCTTCCAGATCGCAGCCGATTTCTCTGTGGTTACCCATGTGGATCCAAGGTGTGTGGTATCATGCGCCATTGGAACTGCACTTGTCAGAAGCCTTGTACTTGGCGAAGTATATGAGGAGCGACATGTCGATGAGTTGATCGAGACCGGTCTAGCATGGTACACTGAGCTTCGTGAAAAGGAGCTTCAAGATCCAGAGCGAGGTGACGAACCACGGCTAGATATCTCCGAGTTTAGGCAATATGCTACGGCTCAAACGCTAGCAGACCTCAAACTGGATGAGAGCTATAAGATTGGCTACGTCTACAAAACCTTCGGCTCCGGTATCCTTCTCCTTCGCTTCGCATTGCGCCAGCTCAAGACTTCAAGTCAACTGCATCCTCAATTCGCAATCTTCGAAAAGCTCATCACTGACCTTATAATGGAAGGCGGTGACGCAGACACAAACGCTTGCTTTGCCGGTGCTCTTCTTGGGGCATTACTTGGATACAAAGTTCTGCCACCTCATTGGCGCGATGGTCTCAGACATGGAGCATGGTTGATGGAGAAGTCAGAAGGGTTATGTGACATGTTGGGTGTAACAACAGGCTCATATCTGGGCTCGAAAGATAATGATACGGCGGAGGATGGCGGACGGGGGTTCCTGACAGATGCGCAGATGGAGGAGAAGTGCATGCGAATGCAGGCTTGGATGGCCCAGGAGGAGACAGATTGGAAGAGGAAGCAGGAGGCGGAGAAGAAGAAGCCTAACTGGTTTACTTGGAAATAAGGCTTATGGGCGACATGGAGGGGGTGAACAGGGTTATTGTCTCTCTTACCACAAGATGCCTACACAGTCGAGGGTCAATATTATGCAGATTCCAGGTGAACCTGGTGCAACAGGAGCACATAGTTAAACGGAAATAAATTGAAACGTATTTGATGTCTCGGAAACACGAAGGTTCATGAACACATCCTAGATCTGCATCTGATCTATTCTACTCACGCATATGTACCTCCGCCTCAGACTTCTCATCATGTACCACCTTACCTGTCTCGCTACCAGCGCTTTTCTCGGAGGCTTCTCCGGGAACTCCCATACTGTGGTCCCAGTGAAGTAGGACTTTTGAGCCGGTGAACAGCTTGTCGATCTGCTCGAGGGACAAGAGTCGGGTCTCGGGATAGAAGAAGTAGATGAGGGGCACAAAACAGGCGTTGAAGATACAGAAGTAGATGTATGTCTTCCAGCCGATGCTCGAGATGGATACAGGGGTTATTTCGACGACGAGGAAGGTGAAGATCCAGTTGGAAGCTGTAGCGAGAGCGGCGGCACGAGTTCGGATGGCCAAGGGAGCGTATTCGGCGGGCACTGGGATGTTGTTAGTCATTTGCATGATTTCATAGGTGCCGGAGTTGTCACTTACGCAACCAGGGAATGGCGAGTAATCCCACAGCAAAGAAGAAGTCTGCATGTATGTTAGCCCCATCGTATCTTTTCTTTCTAGGCGCAACCTACTGAAAAGAAAAAGCATGACAATCGCAACTATTCCAGGACCAGGCTGTCCGGTTGACACGGTTCCTGCTAGGACAGCCATACAAACTGCCTGGCCGGCTGCCGCGAACATCATCAATTTGCGGCGGCCGAGACGGTCAATGACCCAAATAGGGATAAGTGAGGAGAAGAAATATGCGACACCGTTGAATCCAGCAAGCAGGAGACTCAGGTTATGCGAAATACCGACAGACTCTTGGAAGATGACGGGAGCATACTGTGGGCTATTGTTAGTGACTTGGCCTCATGTAGGTCTTTTCTGGAAGGCGAGGCTACTCACATATGTGATCAAGTTGATACCGGAAAGCTAGAAAGAGAAGATGTTAGCCACATCATCCCAGAACATGGGTCAAGGTATCTCACCTGCTGCATGAACTGTCCTCCAATACCTAGCATGGTTCGGTACAAGAACTTCTGCTCTCCGTTCTTCCACATGGCCTTGAAACTACTCGTTTGCGCAGCTTCACGCTCCTCGTTGATAGCATGCTGGATCACAGCAATTGCGTGACTGACAGATTCGTGATCCTTAGAGATGGACTTGGCATCCTTTCGCACAGCCCAGAGAACTTCACGGGCCTCGTCGTGGAGGTCGTGGTTAATGAGCCAACGGGGGGACTCGGGCAAGAGGACGATACCGATAAAAGTCAGGATAGCGAAGAAGATCTGGAAGGCTAGAGGGAAGCGGAACTGCGCGTCGTTGCTGACAAAGGACATGCCATAGTCGACCCAGTACGATAACATCACGCCAAAGATGTTGATGGCAAGTTCAATGGCGAGACCCTTTCCACGGTTGTTGGCTTTCATGAGTTCAGAATGCCAGACAGCTGTTGTTTGTTAGCTGGTGTCTTTATGAGAAGAGGGACGAACTCACGGATGGTACTAGTGTTCATGCCGTTTCCCAAACCTGCAACAATACGACCAACAATCATTTGAGGAATTCCGAAGGCAGAGGCCTGAAGAGCGGCTCCAATACTTAGAACAAGACAGCCCATCATAATACATTTGCGTCGTCCAAAGTATTCACCGAACACAAGACAGAAGATGGCACCGAAGAAGCATCCAATCTCGTAGATGGCAACTACAGTGCCCTGTAGAGAGGAACTACCATTGCCGCCCTCTGTGGTGTTAATTTCAGGAAAGGTGTTGGTGAAAGCAGTGCCTGTCAAGAGGCCTGACATGACACCTTGATCGTAACCGAAGAGGAGGAAACCAGAGCCAGCTGTTGCCGTGATGGCCCAGTCCAGGGGCTTTCCGACCAGGATCGTCATGATGAGGGGATAAGAAGAAAAGAGAATAGAAGCGAAGAGTGAATTGAAGCTATTCAACAACAGCACATGTAGTTGTTGCTGATGATGCTATCAGACACACAACACCAATCGATTAAAGATAATTAAGATGGGGCGAAATCATGTTGATATATATACTGCGATGATCATTAAACATCATGCCTCAATACTAGATCCGTGCAATTGACTCGTGTGGAACAAGGTTGGTTCCAAGGTCTTGGTGCGATTTTCCCCGTGGGGGAGTCTGGGAACCCACTAGCTCTGCAACTATTCTAAAACATAAGAGATGACAAAATGCCTTGGGAAATATCTAGATGACTTAGTCGAGAACTTAGACCATTGTTTCTGTCAAACTTGTACTGTGGCGCTGTAGCATCATCCGGGGTTTCGTTCTATGGATTGCAGTTTTTGAGACTTACAAGGCATTTGCAAGCGTTGTGGGGAAGTTCGGCGAATTTAGGCAGCCGAATTCAGGGATGGTGAGCGTCCAACTGCCTTGTTTTTCCGCAGAAGGTGGATTGTAGCCGTATTGTCGCCTATTGTATAGCATTTGGTGGTAAGATGAGGGGTTTTAGGTCAATGGTAGCGGAAAGATACGGCAATTGACTTTAAGATGGACTGGTTTTGGTCATGTTGGAGGAAGACTTGGTGACATTGGCGAGTGTGACACGGTTTTGTGTCAAGACAAAGCATCTTAGGCGACAGCGATTGTTGAAGCAATTAAACTTCAACTAAGAAACCACCAACTTATTACAATGTGTAACAGACAACACAGAAACATGTAGAGACAAAGCCTGTTATACTTGGACTCAATTGGGCAACGACCTGTCAAGGCCGCTTGGGCCTACCATCACTGGCCGTAGAAATTGGAGTTGCAGCTGATCGAGTTCCCCATCCCCACCTTCTGACGGAGTCAAAATGACGGGCACTAATATGAATGTAGAAACTCCGCAATAGAGTACTTGTACAGTACTCACGGCATAACCCTACCCAGTGCTGCATAGAACCTCTTGTGCGTTAAAGAGAGAGGCCTTTGCGCTGCTGTAGCCGCATCATTACCATCGCTGACATTTTGATGTATGTTTTAATCATGCGGTACCTATATCCAAAGTACTAGCCGTATATCGAGCATTGTTTGTCTGGATTAGAAGGCATTATAGCCTAATCCCATCTCTAAACTACCTGAATCTAGGTACCCTAAGGTCTTTTGTCGTCCCTTACGTTTTAGTGGCAGAACCAGTATACGGATCAACCAGGGGTTCAATGTCACCTCCACAAGAGTCATGTTGATTGTGTTTTGGGCAAGTCTAAGCGGAGGTGGGCTAATCCTATTCAAGGCATGTTTGGAGATGACGATGTTGTCCAAGAAAAGAGCAGGAAAATAATCGTGGTTAGGTAGTTGTCTGTTACCGTCTCAGAACTAATCACTTGCTAATGATTCAGGTGATACTGCACTGCCATTTATTTGTTAGCTTGCTGGACGATTGCATGTCACAAGGTTATCCGGCTCTCGTACCATCTCAAGGTCTGGCTGCAATTGCCGTCCCTTCCCCATTTCATCTCCACTCTCGTCCATTCTATCAATACATCATCCTTTTAATCGTCCACTTTCATATTGCATCAGCGGCTACAATTAACCTATGGAACCTTCCTCCACGCCTCGGTCCCGGGTTCGAGGCGAGCCTGCTAAACATAAGCGGACTCGATCCGGATGCCTCAATTGCAGACGTAAGAAGCGCAAATGCGACGAAGGTCGACCAGCTTGCGGTACATGTCGCCGTCGCAACGAGCCATGCGAATGGGGTCTCAAGATTGCGTTCCGGGCTGAGTATGCCCAGTGCTTGAATGCGTGGCATCCTTCAATGCGCAAGATGGCGCGGAGGAGGCCACCTAAGGAGTTTGAGATCTTGGATGTTACAGATGAAGTCATTCGTGATTATAACGGCGCCGAGACGGAGGAAGAGGAGGATAATAGCAATTGCACCGATCTTCACAGCCGTTCGACTCTTGTCGTCAATGAGAGATCATCTGAGACCAGCTCCAATACAACAAATGGCTATGTACCTGTTCAAAGACCTTCCGTAATTAGCATTTCATCACCTTCATCGCAACGTCGAACAGAGAACGCTGTTGCCGATCTACTCTACTTTAGCCAGAATGGCCAATCTCATCACTCCGTCGAAATCGATCCTGCTATTCAGGTCCCGATTGACATCATGCCGGACTATCCGTATATCGACCAGGTGCAAGCTTTCACGCCAGAAGGAGTCTCTGAGGATGGCATCTTTCTGCCAGGTTCCGCGTATCACGAACTACACTCGACATTGCGAAATCATCTCATCCAAGAAACACGGTCGATTGCGCCGACAAGGTCGACGACACCACATATCGAAGTAGTAGCCGAGGCGGGAGATTCCGCATCAGAAGAAACAGAAATTACTATCCCTATAAATGATTTCCAGCCTTCACAGACGCCCCTTCTATCGCAACAAGAAGAGTGCTCTCTTTGGAAGAATTACTTTGACGAAATAGCTCCCTGGCTCGATAAGTTTGACCGAGACCGGCATTTCCAACAGATCATACCTACCATGAGTAAGGACAACGACCATCTACGATACTCAATGCTAGCCCTCTCGGCACGACAACAGGAGCTAAAGCATACCCTTTCAACCAGTCGTAGCCTTGCTCTCTACCAAGAAGCAATCCATCTATTGCTCCCACATCTACCAACGCGCGGCACGGCAGTAATTGCTACTTGTGTCATACTCTGCGTGTTGGAGATGTTAAGTTGTTCGCCAAAAGCATGGCAACGACACTTGGATGGCTGTGCAAGTCTTATGGAAGCTGTGGGCATTAATGGCTTCGTCGGAGGTACGGAGCAAGCTTTGTTCTGGTGCTTTGCGCGTATGGATATCTGCGGTGGTCTGATATCATCAGTCAAGACGCTCATCCCGATTAGCCACTGGGCATCAAAAACCTTGTCAATCGAGAATGATGTTGAGCTGTTCAAGAATTCTTCTAAATTCGAAGATTGGGCCAATTATGCAGTGTATCTTACAGCTCAAGTGCTTGATTTGTTAGCACCATCACCTTCAGAGCCAACTCGCAACGAAGCCAAATTTCGCACCAGATGGCTCAAGTTGTGGAAGCACATCTGCGAGTGGTATCAGGAACGGCCAGCACCTCTACATCCCATAATGACAATTCCATCGAGCGAAACCTCACCTTTCCCGACGATTCTCTACTCAAATCCTGCCGCCATGTCCGGAAACCAAATGCATCATACGGCATCGATTCTCATGCTCCAGAACCAGCCCTCCATGATACGTTTAAGCCATGCTGCAAAGCCGAGAAGTATACTTTGGCATGCAAGGCAGGTTTGCGGTATAAGTATGTCGAACGAACATCATGGAGCGTGGACGAATAGTGTCCAGCCCTTATGGGTTGCTGGGCGATGTATGAGCCACCCGAGCGAGCACAAGGCAATATTGGAGATGCTAGATCGGATCGAAAAAGAAAGCGGATGGGGGACTAAATGGCGAGTGGATGATTTGAAAGAGTTCTACAAGTGCTCTCTATCCACTGTTTAAATGATATGATCCGTGATAGCCATATCGTTATAGTAAAGCATAAGGGATAATCAGAGAGTAGGATACATACTTCAACAACTTAATTCGGCTTAGGCTAGTAATTCTACTAGACTTTGGTATATATGGGTTACTATATTGGTACTTAGAAGTATACAGAAAACAGATTCTCGGTTTTACTGAATTGTTTTCACTTCATTGTTTAAATATCATTGATTGGTTATTTTCGGCATTGTTTGATGTTGGGGCTCACGTGAGAAGATAAGTGAGACAGCGGAACCTGAATTTCCCAAAAAGAACATCCATAGCACGCTTTCTTAACCATTATCCCAACATTTGCTGTCTCAACCACAAACCAACCACGAGATTTCAAACAGCAAACACAACAACTAAGCACTTTGACTCAGTATTGAAGAGCACTGTTACAATGGTAGAGGCAAAATCAGTTTATGACATCATCCGCCAACATCCTAGAGAGCGACTTCTCGTTCAACCTCTAGAATGGGTACAGCTGCATCTAGAGCTTCTCAAGTGCTCATTCATAGATGATTCTGCGGAGGATCTACAAGAAGACATGGAGAAAATCACACTCGAACCATCAGGAAGTAAGAAAACCATTGATCGTGATGCAAGAACAGCCGAGCGCTTGGCAACATCGGAGATGAAAAACGCAGCCATCAAAAAGTTGATTTCTGAAGATGGCGCGCCTCTACGGTTCCAGAGGTATGATTCCGAAACTTTCAGTATATTCACTGGAGTTCTGACTGTCATCTCCCAGGCCATTTGGCTATTTCTGCTTCGGCAAAAAGCATGAGTATCGTCTTCACGGCGCTGTTTTTTCAATGCGCGCATCTGGCAGTCTAGCGCCCGTCTTTGCTTTTCTTCAACGAGGAATGATCAGAATTCAGCGAGAAGGTGTCTTTCAAGCTCCTAGGCCAAGACGGCCGAATCCCCCAGCCGAGTTGTTGCGTAAGATGCGTTTGAAGCAGCTCGAACCAAAAGACCAATGGCGTGATCCGTACATTCTCGCCGTACTTGTCGGTCTCGCGCAATCACAGGCTGAAGATAAGAGTTGTCCGCAAACACGATTCCGTCAAGATCACGTTTTCAAGGTAATATACCCTGTTCCGTTGACGGGGTAAGCCAAGCTAGGCGCTGACACTACCTTGTAATAGACTTGTGCTGTGTATGTCGACGAGGATAACACCGACTTCATGTACTTCTACAATGCACAAATCTCGTATGCGTTTTTGAGCAAATTCGAGTATCCACAAACGCTCCACAAACCGGCAGACGCCATGTCTTCGGAGCTTTCTATCCGGATGAAGAAGATCACGTTTAAACCCTATTCGACTTTGAAATCCAGACTTCTCACAGAGGTAGAGGCCTGCTTCAAAGAAGCCAAGAAGAAAGAAAATGAGGAGGAAGCCACTGACACTACTTCTTCTTCAGCATGATGAGGGTAATACGCAATTACGATGGAGCGATTTTGCAACATAGTCATGGTGAAAACCAGGTTGGTTTGCCCTGTCGGCGCGATAATACCTAGCTCGGCTTGTAACAGGTTCCGAATGGGTTGGAAAACGACGGTATACATGGATGAAGCTAGCAATTTTCTTGGCTGTTGATAAAAACTGCCTAGGTTAGTGATGTAACCCTGGCATTTCGTCTCGAAACGTGTTAACCTACAACGCAGTTGGTACGCTGACTGCAACTCAGAAACCTTAAGGCTCAAATAGGCCAGTCCTCGGTATCTCCGGTCGATTAGTGTTCGCCGAACTGCCTACTTTGTTGCACCTATGTTACACTGCTAAGTCCTAGTCTTCGAATGACCATGGTGGAATCACTTATTCCTAGCTTTTTCCACCAGTCTCAATAGTCGTCACATCTATACAAAACTCTAAATAAAATCCATCATGCGATGAGGATCGTGCCGGCCGCCGATTAAGCCCGTTGAAACGGATCGTCTAACAGGGTTCAGGATGGCGATGCCGAAACACGGGTCGAATGATCGTTTCTTTTTTACGCACGTCACTCGATTATAGGTGGAACTGCGATTCAGCTTGCCATTGATGGCGGTTTCATGACTGCCGTCCTTGCGTTTGTCGAGTCCAGACCATGCGGCGACCCGACATCCCTGCTAGTTCCCGTGGCCGTTCCCGGCAAGAACCAAGGACCTTGATGAAACTTGATTATGGGCGGGAATGTGGGATCAGAGAGGATATTGGTACTTGATTTTTGGAACTTCCTTGATATATAAGGCCTGATGGCTGCGCTGATGGGAAATGTCTTATGAGGGCACTCACTTACAATCAATGCACGCATCTACCCTTCTTCTACACCTTTCTCTTCAACATGAAATTCCTTTCCATCCTCCTCGCCGGTCCGGCTCTTGTTGCAGGACGATACCTTAGTGACGAGGTCACATCCGGAACTTCAACACACTATGGTGGCAACGTCGGAGGAGGAGCCTGTGGACTCGTGTCCTACACTCTTCCTTCTGGCATCTACGGAACTGCCTTTTCTGGCCCGAACTGGAACAATGCAGGTGTCTGCGGAAACTGCATTGAGGTCACTGGCCCAACTGGCAAGAAGATCAAGGCTATGGTACGTATTTTCAGATTGTCTGGGTATAGCCAATGCTAACCTGTTTAGATCGTTGATAGATGCAACGAGTGCAACAAGGGACACTTGGATCTCTTTGAAGATGCCTTCGCAGCTGTGGGAGGCACTAACGGTCTGGTTCAAACCAGCTGGAGATCTATCTCTTGTGATATCACCTCTCCTCTCGTTTTGCGCAACAAAGAAGGTAAGTCACTAAACGCCCTTGACATGCCGTTGTAGCCCATGGCTAACATCTCAATAGGAACAAGCCCTTTCTGGTTCTCCATGCAAGTTCGCAACAGCAATCTCCCTGTCAAGAGCCTTGAAGTCAGCACCGATAACGGCAAGTCCTGGACTGGAACTACACGAAAGGAGTACAACTTCTTTGAGAACCCTAGCGGCTTTAGGACGGACACCGTTGATGTTAGGGTTACCAGCTCTACTGGCAGCACTATCATTGTCAAGGGTGTTAGTGTTAAGCCTCAAACTGAGTTCAAGGCCGGCTCTAACTTCCCTTAAAACGAAGCCACGATCGCGTACTGTTGACCGGACTGCGCATCTTCCTCCGCACGTTTGTGTCAGCAAATATGAAAAGGAGGGAACGATTTTATCACGAAGTCAAACAACGACAGTGGCGATTTATACAGCTCGCTGTACACATTCGCTTGTACATAATCTTTCTTTCATTTGTATATATTCATACCTACTCAAGTCATCACCGACATACATAGATTGTTACCGCTTATCCGCCAAACTTTCTCCGCGTCCCTACATAGTTCCGCTAAATACGAAAAGGTGCTGATGTCAAACCCCGATAGATGAGCTGAGCAGCCCGAGACTGTTCCCCACTCATGCCTTGATAAATATAGGACTTACATCTCCGATAGAAAATGAATTCCAATTCGCTGGATCAATGGCGCTTGGCACTGGGTAAAACCATAATGAGATCTGTTTATTCTTGCTGACGGCCCCTCCATCTCTCACCATTCCATCGCAACATGCACAGTATAAGCACAGAAATGATAGACCCAGACGTCAGCTTTGGGGGCCATTTCATTATAGCATCATTGCTTCTTAGCGCTTATAAGACACGCATGCAGACATATTAAAAGGGTGTTGCCAGTCTTTCGGATGAAAGGCTGGACCCAAAACCACTCATCTTATACCAAGTCAAGACGTCACCTGCTTGAACCACATCTCTCATAGTCGAAGAATACTACAGATATTTCGTCATGTCTATTTCTAAACAAAAGGGGGCAGTTTCGCTCTCCGATCCTTCAACCTCTCGAGAGACACGTGAAGTTTCTGATATCAAACCCCATCCAATCACCGGCCGACTCATTGATTCTTATCCCGTCACCCGCACAAAGCCCATGCGCGTTCTATGTCTTGGTCAATCAAGAACAGGTACAGCAAATCTTGTCATGGCGCTCAAGCAACTAGGTTATACTCCATACCACCTATCTCTTGCCATGAGCAATCCAAAGACAAACCTATGTCTCTGGCGCGAAGCCCTCGATGCAAAATTCCACGGAAAAGGCAAACCCTGGGGGCGAAGAGAGTTCGACAAGATTCTTGGATCTTATGATGCCGTGCTCGATGTGCCGGCTATATGCTTCGTGGAGGAGCTCGTAGCTGCGTACCCAGAAGCAAAAGTCATCGTCACACAACGTGATGTGTTCAGTTGGCTACGGAGCATGGACTCCACGGGCGGTCGTGTCTTACGTTGGCCTCTTTGGAATACACTGGCGAGTTGGGATCACTCCCGTGCAGGACCCTTCTGGGAGTTTTCAAAGCAAGCTATGCCTGCGAGTTTCCACACGATGACAGACTTTTCAGAAACGTCACCTGCACGTCAAGCTTTCTACGAACACTACGAACTGGTTAGAAGAACAGTTCCTGCAGAGAAAACGTTGGAGTTTCGTATCGAGGAAGGCTGGGGACCGCTTTGCAAGTTTTTGGACAAGCAGATTCCTGGTGGAAAGTTCCCAGAACTTGATGATTCGAAGCAATTCGTCCTTGCGCATAAGTTGATTTGGTGGATGGCTTTTGCTAAGATGGTTGGAAAGGGTTCCCTTATGAGTGCCGTTGCCGGTGTTTTTACTTCTATAATAGCTGTTTGGAGGCTGAGATATGTTGTTGGTGTTGTTTCGATGCTTGGGCCATTGGCTGGATTTTCTTAATGTTTTTAATTACTTGGTTCGGTTTTGAGTATGGAACATTGAGAGATGGATTTTTATATATAATAGGCCCTCTAGTATGTATGTCAGTGGTCAATGGAATAGGAGAAAGCATCTCCACTACCTCACGTAAAGATCTGTCACGGCTGAAGTGGGCAGTTTCATCTAGCGATGTTCATGACAAGAACCAGAGCTTAGCCGAGTATAGGTTCTGGTGTGTTGAGTTTCTCGAGCTATCGACCCTCTGTAGACGCCGAGACCTCTCTTTTTCGAAAGACCATTGCTTGTTTGTCCGAATTCAGATGTTGACAAGCCTTCGTCTACTAGTGATGCAGTTAAACCAGGGTCTTGTCGAAATAGAACGTCATTCTAGAACGTCATTTCAACTCCACCAAAGTCGAGACTAAATTCTCCAATCATTTACTACCGAGAACATTCAGAGCAGAATTAAAACAATACTACAAGTCTTGACATGGTAAGGCCAGACACTTTATTTCAAAGATAAGCTTGTCGTGGCTGATCTACTCCACATGGAAACCACGGAAAGCGTCTAGCTTTGTGCCAAAGCCGACGATCTGGGAATAGTGGCACCCTATTTCCAGGCCTCGACTTCCTAATGCATTCCACATTACGCAACAAGGTGATCTGGGACCTGAATCTCATAATCCAATTGCCACGATTTTCAAGTGCCTATAAACACCCTGCCTTGACCTTTGCGTATTTTGTTTGTCCTCTTCGTCATTCACCTTCTGTACATACAGCCGATATTCCACCATGAAGTTCATCACCAGTCTCGTTATTCTCGCCGCAGCTGGAGTGTCTGCGAAACCCATTGAAAATAAAGAATGCGCCAAGATTTATCAAGTATGCCTTGAGACAATAACGGTATGAGAAGCTTGTCCAGGATGACACGCAAAAGCTAATGTTACTTGCAGCCTCATGACTGCCCGAGGGCTGATCGCGATTGTCTTTGCGAAGCTTGGGAGGACATGATAACGTACGTACAATCTTTAGTTTTAAAAATGTTTGTCTTCATGATTCTGGTTCTAATGTTTACTTTTGTAGCTGTCTTGAGCCTTGTGCGAACACGTCCCGTCATTGGCAATCAAAGGAAAATGCTAGAGGCTTTTGCTCATAGAAGTTTTGGATGGTCAGGATCTTTGGAATTTTATTATACCCTCAATCACTCGTTTGAAGATGTCACAACAAGAAAGGACTTTTGAAATGCCACGGCGCCAGGATGAGACTTGTTCGCTTTTACTAAGCAGCGAAATTTCAAGTGCTGTTATCATATATCAGTAGAGAATGAAATACATAACAGATACTACAAAGTCCGTGCAGAAGAGCTTGAAGTTGTCGTATCATGCCAAGTATCAATAAAGATTTTCTTTAAGTACCATTGGTTCATAGAAAGGTTCCATCATTACTTGCTATGTCTTTTATACTATATGCCAGCACCCAAAACTCCTAGACGACATAAAGCGCCTGAAAAGATAACATTCTTTGATGCCAGCGTCAACAGTCCTTCTACATGTATGGAATACTCCACGAACTCCAAGCAAGTGAAATGTAATCGCAAAATCCCCTCTGTGCGTCTAGATACAAGCCCTTCTTATAAATATACATTAGATTTATGGTTGTTAATTTTGAATCTCCACTGCGTAATGTGGCCTAATCGCTTGATGTCTCCTCTCAAGGTAGCTCGACTGGAGGAAGCTGAGGCGGAAGCTGAGAAGGGGTAGGACTGGCGGTTCCGTATAACTCAGCTGTCTGTCTGCTATCTCGTAAATCGGACGGATTCGACCCAACCAACTCTTTCGGTTCGTTGTCCGGCGATGTTGGCAGCTTGTCCCCGGCCGTTCCCTTCTCAGTCTCTGGCTTATGCTGACGGTTCTTCCGTAACAAATACAGAGCAGCAATTGCTGTTCCGCAAATTACAGCCAGACCTCCGACAACACCGCCAACTATTGCGCCCACGTTACTGCTCGGATGAGGGCCACTGTCGTTAGAGGCCTCAGTCGCTGTTTCAGAGGCAGTCTCCGACGGGACGGTTTCATCTGTCGTGTCGCTCGAGGGTCCCGATGTCTCGGCTGTCGTTGTTTCGATGCCCGGTTTCGTTAATTGCGCGACTTTGGGCGTCATGAAAAAAGTGTCTGTTGCTGCGACGGCACCGCACGCCATATAAGTGTATTTGTGTCCTTCGTCCATGATTAGATACGCAAAGCTACAATACTGCTCCTTCTTGCTGTTCAAGGACCCATATTAGTCAATTTCACATGATCCTCTCCAGATAACATTACCATGTTGTCGCCAGGAACTTTGTATTCTCCGTCTTTCCACAGCCACCGAAACAATCGTGATGGTCGCGGCATCGACCAATGAGGGTACAGTCGGGATCACCACCACTCTTACACATCCCCCAGAGGCCATTCTGTGTACTGAATCGACATACACTGCCAGCAGGCGGTGTTGTTACAGCTTCTGGATCACCATTCTTGTATCCGCAAGTTATCATCTCGGACGGAACGCCGCGCTGCACAAAATGGGCATTTGTCCGACTAGGTGCTAATGTCTCAGTTGGAGTGGGAATATTGGCGTAGAGGGCATTACTGCGACATATGTAGAAGTGAAACAATAGAATAGCCCATATTGTTCGCTGCATCGTGGAGGACCTTGGCTCACTCGAAAGGGAGGGACGAGGGGGTTGAAGATCGACGAGGAACGGTGAGGAAGAGACACCTGATTAAATTATTTAGAACATTCTATTTAGGTACGGCTGTGGAGACGAAAATCATGCTGATTTGATTGTACAACACATCACGGCGTGGATACTGTTCATGGGTTGCTTGCTTTTGTTGGTTTTGCATCCGAAGCTTTGGACAGTTGGAGAACCCGCTGTTGGCTGTCCGAGCTTTGTTAGCACCGTTTTATACGGCTAGAGGATGTGAGTGATCAACCGTTTCCATCGGAATTCAGGGTGCATGTTCCTTGCAGATAATTGATGGCTTATCAGTGATATGATTGGTTACTCGTTTAGATGCTAACTTGACATCTGGCTTGGCTTAAAAAGGCAGCTATGACCCTTGCAGCCCTGTCTCGACCCTGCCTTACAAAAGACGTGGGTTGAGTGATTTAAGAGAGAATCGCAAAAGATAACCAATGGTGAGATGACATTTTCAGCCTAAAAAGCAGGGTCGGAGATGAGATGAGAGGTATACGAGAGAAAGAGGATTTTGGATTTGGGAACGATGGATTACTTATCTTGAGGTGGATGGTGATTACAAACAGTGGTAGCTTTGAGTGAGTCAGCGGCCAACTTGACCCTTGGCCTTGGAATGCATCAGTATCACCTGCTGGAATTGAATTCCATCACGAATTCTATTCCTTGTTAATGGATACCACGTTGGGTCATGTCAGGCCATTGTAAGCAGTGAGATTGTCGTATTTGTCAGTGTTTGCAAGATCTAACCCCTGCTAGCTCCCGTGTAAACGAGGTCACCGAGGTTCAGTACAGTATCTTAGTACTTTCTGATAAGGTGGTCCACTGGGCTGAAGGCTGAAGGCTGAGTGAGGGTGCCCGCTGTAACGTGCCCTCCACTGCACTAGACTGCCGTCATCCGAACCCTTCCCTTGGGTACTGTAAGTGGTAAGTGGCTTCTCATCACGGCCAGTACACAAACGGTATTGGCGCCTTTATGCTGTGCCTCGCCCTTCACCCGTAAGAATAGGATACTTTACTCTTGTTTCTCCCTTGCTTGCTCTTTTTACTTTCTTACATCTTTTGTTAAAGCTCCTTATTCTAGGTGCTGGTATGACGTTCAAAATGCATCGCACAATCTTTGTTCTGTGTGTGCCCATCGTTTGCTTCCTATTAATCTCAACCAGTCTATACTTGGGCCGCGACCATATAACTCGGCTGTCAGAAACATACCTTCCTCTTTACGCACCAGGCTTTACAACTACCTCAACAGAAATAATATCTTCTCCCTCGAGTTCAACATCGATATTGGCCTACACAGCTGTTGCTGAAGATGCTCCTTCATTTTCAACCATTAACTCTTACACAACAAGCGCTATTGAGCAAGCTACTCCCACAATCTCCTCTTCTACCACCTCCGCCACACCAACAAAAACTGCCATCCCGATTATAAACGGTGAGAACTTAACTTACGATATGCGATATGAGAAGAACTCAAACTGACAATCGCTAGGTTCCGTCCTCTCTACCGAGCGCATCACTCCTTATATCCATGCTATCCTCGATCCCTCATCAAAAGAGCGCCCACGGCTAGAATGCCCTCCCTTGGACACCAAGCGATATAAAATCCTTCAAAAGCAGAAAAAGACCCGCGAAAGCGACGGCGATGAGCAACCTATCGACTTCTTCTTTGCCCTTAATCTGCGCAATGTCGTCAACCTTCTCCCTCGTCTCATGGGTAGTATTGTTGAGACCATGAAATACCTCGGACCTGAGCGATGCGCGCTGTCAATCGTCGAGGGCAATTCTCCTGATGGCACAGCTGATGTTCTTGTCGCTTTGCGCCCTTTCATGGAAGAATTGGGCATAACATACTTTTATAACAACTCGGCAATCAATCCTTCCAAGGGTCCACGTATTCGCAAGTTGGCTCAATTGCGCAACTTAGCCCTAGATCCGCTCTTCAAGAAGAAGGTGTCAGCTTCAGATGAGACTACTGTTCTCTTCATCAACGATGTCGCTGCATGCCCTGACGACTTGCTCGAGCTCGCATATCAGAGGCGCAACCTGAATGCCGATATGACCTGTGCAATGGACTTTACATATGCGGGCCCTGACCCAACATTCTACGACGTATGGGTAAGTTATAATCCTTTCTCACCTACAATCGGAAGCTAACATGTTTGTAGGTTGCCAGAACACTTGCCGGCGACACTTTCTTTCCCATCCCCGAGAATGGATCATGGAACGACGCCTGGGACTTATTCAGAGGAAACAGAAAGGCGCGAATGGCATACGACGCCCATCTTCCTTTCCAAGTATTCGCATGCTGGAATGGCGCGACGGCATTCACGGCAGCACCGATCCTCAACGGCCTACGCTTCCGCGACCCCATGAAAGACGAATGCTTCCAGGGAGAACCGCAATTATTCTGCAAAGACTTGTGGCATAAGGGATATCGAAAGATCGCAGTCGTGCCCAGCGTCAGCCTAGAGTACACAGACGCGAGAGGTAAAGACATCAAGAAGCTCAAGGGCTTTACGAACGAAGTCGTGCGGCACATGGACGAGAGCAAGGCCAGTATCGACTGGCAGTACGATCCACCCGAGAAAGTGAAGTGCATGCCCTCTTTCGACCGCCAGTCCTGGCTTCCGTGGGACGAGTCATTGAAAGACCGGCGATGATAAATATTAATTAATTATGTATAATATTCGAATCATACTAGAATTGTTAGACTTGGATGGCGTTGATGGAGTTCAACCACGACAATGTATTATTTTTCTACCTACTTGGATATAACGAATGTTTCCCAAATGACGCCATTGTTTGTTTCTGTGTACGGACATTAGGGACTCGATAAACATGGGGATTTTAGGTGGTATTGAGCATGTCAGAGTGCCACGAGCGCTTAGTTACATCGACAAGACGAAAATGGCATGTCCATCTCCACCCCGATCCAACGTTGACTGAGATACGCCACTGGTCCGCAGTCGATCAAGAGTGAAGCTACTTAATTCGGTATAACCTTTCAGCCCTGGAGGCTAAATATAGGCTACCGTAAACTCAATGTGAAGCCACTCTACACGGGCATTCCCGTGATGATGCTGTTACTTTTCTGCTTCTCTGGGGCCCAATTGTCCTCTGGGTGTTAGCATGGGATGGGTGGCTCACTAACCTTAGGGAATAGCTTCACTTCCTGAACATCACATAATTGCAACCAACATTGTTGGCACAAACAATTATATATCAGAGATGAAGTATCTACAGTAATGTATTCATGAGTCTATCTTAGTTCAGTCTCTGTCCATTCATAATCCATCCGTGATTTGTAGAGCTTGCAACAGAGCCCTCGACATCGACAAGCAATCTTCCCATCCAAATGTCATTCAACACACAGATTCGTCTACCTTACTCAATCTTCAATAGAACTACATTCCCTTTCCTTGGATACGCTCAGCGGCAATTCCATAAGCCGTAAGGGTATCTCCAACCTCGCAGGGGTCCTCTCCAAACTCGACCTTCTCGAATCCTTGAGGTCGATCCTTCTCCAGGGCCATCTTGCCCATCTGTGCCTGGCACCGGAAGCTGCCAAAGCGGAATTCGACGACAGATCGGCCACCTTTGACCCGCTCGGGCTGGACTATGAGTGTGGTGACCTCGTCAATCTCGAAGACGAAGCGCTCTTGGAAGAACTGGGTCAGGCTTTCTGGGTTGACAAAGGTCGACTTTCCGGTGATGATGAGAACACGGGAGGCTGCGCCGACCATGGGCTGTTCGCCGTACTTGACGCGGTTGTGGGTCACGCGGACTGCGTAGCCACCGACTTCGAGACCCTGTGTCAACGACTTGGAAAGAAGCAGCTGTGCAGGACTAGGGGTGAAGAATACAACCTTTGCAGCAGCCGTGTCATGGCGATCGTAGTCGGGCTCGTTGATGACAGTGCACCAGATGCGACCGACGTTACGAATCTGAGCGAGAAGCTGATTGTGAGTGACGTCCGGAGGCAGGTTGGTCAGCCAGAGAGCGCAGTTCTCCTCAGGGGCAAGGTTCATGGCGCTCGCGTTGCGCATAGTATGTTCGCCTTTGTAGTTATCGGAGAAGATGTTGATCTCAGCTTCCTCCCGTGCATTCTCCGCAGCCGTAGCTGGACGGTTATGGTTGATTGCAGCCATGGGCCTGAAGCCTCGAGGAGTAGAAGGTTGGCGAAAGGTAGGGCTATCCGGCTGAGGAGGCGGAGTTCCAGAGGTGTCGCTGCAGGCGACAGGTTGTCGGATTCGGTACGAGTTTAGGTAGCTTGGAAGCTTGGAGGGTCGAATTTCCTGGTCAGATGCAAGAGCGGCTTGGCCAGGTGCAGATGTAGGAGCTTGATGCTCGCCCAATCCAAACTGGCTGAAGTGACCCTTAAGACCCTCCCAGATGGCGGGGGAAAGTGCGAGGCTTCCAGCAAAACTGTCTCTAGCAGGTGAAGCGTGGTCGGCGGGAGGAATAGCGGGCTGGCGGACGGGATTAACGGGGACAGTTGGATGAGCAACCATGGGATTCATAGCCAGAGGATGCTGAAACTGAGCCGGAGGTTGTGCCTGAGGCTGGAAGTCGTCAAATGGCTTGATAGCGAAGTGGTTTGAGCTATTTCCAGGAGCAAAGGTGTTTCCAGGAGTATCATTGCGTTTGTAGAAGAAGGACAGACCGGGAGCTGGTTCCGGATGGGGAGGCGTATGCCGAGCAGGCACAGGAGGAACATAGCTCAGGGGCACAGCTGGGATCTGACTCTGACGGCCGGTGTCAGACTCGGAGAAAAGCTTAGAGTAGTCCATAGTCTTCTTGAATCGAGGTTCGGTGTGAGTACCCATCTCAGTAAAAGGAGTATTCTGCTGAGTCGGGGAAGGGGTACCGTCGGATTCAGCAGGACTGCTGGAACTCTTGTGAGAGTCGGGGGTAGAAGGAGACACCATCTTGAAAAGAGAGTATCAAGATCAAAAGAGTAAAGACGGCGTCTGATGTATTCAGAGTTGAGCAGTAGTAGTAAACAATAGCACACAAATGCCCAAGTGTCTTTGAGGGTGAGGATGAGATACCAAGAGGATCAAGATTCGAAGATATAAAATTGAGAACAATTTATAGTCGGACGCATTGGAGTGAAGATGCAGGTGAAATTTTGTTTCTCTATTGTCCCAAGTGAATAGTCCGGTTGACGGGAAATCAGTTGAACAATGCAGCGGTCGTTTCTATTCATTCATCCATCCATTGATTCTAGAAGCTGTCGTCACTTGGCAACGTGCGTGAAGCGGGTAAGCAAAGAGCAGCAACGGAAGAAAATAAACAGGTGAAATAAAGGAAGAGATGGAATATATGCTTCTTCTTCTTTCTTCAAAGCGATTTCGAATTTGCGGTCACCGCAAACATGGAGGAGTTGGAGCTGGCTGAAAGTGAAGCGTTGGAGGGGGCACTCGGTTTGTCCCCGTCGGGTAGCTGCGCGGAAGATGTAGAAATGACTATGTTGTCAAACGGTAATGGAAAATGCGGTCAGATTTGAGGTTTTGTATCGGTGAAGAAGAGTTCTTTGTGGAGGAGGAAGGATTTGTGTGGTGATGTTGAGTTTGGAAGATGATCTTTGGTTGCCAGGGTGGTCTATGCAGGTGAAGGTGAAAGATGGTGGCACTGACAAGCAGTTGGCAGCGCGCCTGGTTTGGTTAGGGACTGACTAGATCTGGATTCCCCTAAAATGAACTAAACGCCAGCCTACAATATGGTTCTGATGTTTTCTAGGCGGTCAAGTCAGTGTGCAAGAGGTATCCCGGTATCTTGCAGTGAAGTAAAGTCACTCTGTGATTCTGGAAGCTATGTGTGGAGGTACTGCATGCAAGCAAGCTTCAGGCTCTTAGGTTACAGGTTATAAGTTTACCATAAGTCAGTCCAGTCGGTACTGTGCGCCCTTCATGGACTTGAAATAATTACCTTTGATCTTTGAATGGCTACGGCCATCCAGTGTTAACCGTTTCCAAGTAGAATTCATCGCACACCAACAAAATACTTTAATATTTCCACCATTCCATGTACGCATCTGCAAACACTATATTCCATAACCTTTCATATCCTATGACCGCCCAGTATCGCTCGTCTAGTGGCAGTATCACCAGTGCTCGTCGTCCTTTGCCTGGAGAATAAAGGCGATCCTCCACCGCCGGGAGGCTGCACCACCGCATGTGCCATGTGACCAGACTCTTATTACGAATTTATGGCGGGTGAAAGGAGAATCAACGGAGTCCGCTCTTTCCAAGAAACATTCCACGTCTTTGATAGCCTGTGCATTACTTCAGAAGCAGGGTCGCATGTTCCAAGACTCTTATCCAGATCCAACCACTATTCACAATGCTAACGGGCAGAGCATATGAAAGCACATAACTTTATAGATGCCTATCTATCCAAAAGAAATAGTACACCACCATTGTTAAAATGGTGTTTGAGGATAATAAAAAGCAGGACATAAAATTTCCACGTCAATGTAATTGACTAGCATTGAGCCTCGACACTAACCAACTGCTTTGTTTGTAAAAAGAAAAATAAAAAAAATAAAGAAGGAAGAAGAAAGGGAAAGAAAATCCGTCCTGAGTTGTACTTGATGATATCGTGAACTCAGAGAATACTGGGTATAAGAAATAACAAAACATAAACTGAACAGTCTCAAACTAAAAGACAAATGAGAGTAAGAAGGGGAGTAAACCTCACAAACTAGTCGTAGAGGGACTCGTCAACGTCGCCATCCTTGTTCGCGTGCGGACTTGTCACTTTGATGGAATTCTCCAAACGCGAGAGCGTCATGACATAGGCTTTGTGTTCACACCAGCTTCGCGCCATCTTCACAGCTGTCTTGATCTCTCTTCCGTTGAGTTGCCACAACGACAGCTCTGCTATGTCTTCGTCGTCGAACGGTTTTTCGTCATGACCCGTGCTGATTTCACCTTCAGTACCTTCAATAATGTCACCGTTCCTAGGAGTGGTAGAGCCCGTAGCAGGAGATTCTTCAGTAACGTCCGTTGCACGACTAGTATCTGGAAGACGCTGAAGAAATTTGCGCCAGATGGCCTCACGAGCCTCGCGGTCCAGAGGCTTGAATAGCAGGTGCAAGCTGACTCGACTGCGGAAAGCAGTATCAATGGTGTGGTACAGGTTCGTCGTAAGAAAGATGATTCCGCGGAAATACTCAAGCTCGCGGAGGAAGATGCTGACAAGCTCGTTGCGGTGAATATCGTGGGGATTGCGTTCGGCCATGAAGACATCTGCCTCGTCGAGGAGGATGATAGCGTTCCATTCAGTCGCCATCGCAAAAACACGTTTGATGTTGGCGCCGAGAACAGCAGCAGTGACTCCCAAGTCCTCAGCCTGTAGGTAAAATAGCGGACGACGGGCCCGATCTGCGATAGCCTCAGCCATGAGTGTCTTTCCTGTGCCAGGTGGACCAGACAGCAATAGAATGAGGCCTTGACCCTTGCCGATGATGACATCTTCCATTGCTCTCGATGGGCCACTGGCCAAACTGTGATGTTCGACAAAAGATAGGACCAGGTCCTTCTGCTCTGGGTCATAGACTAGGTGAGAGTATGCTTTATCGTTCCACACCATAGGCTCGATATCTTCGACGTAGAAGTGAACTAAGAAGTATTTTGTTAGTAATAGTAAAGGTTACATGACTCGATAATAGTCTTACCCCAGAGCTTGTTCTTCAATGCATACCCACCAATCAGATCAGACATAAAAGCCAGCTGGTTTGGGTCTTTGAGGAGACTCTCCTTGTTCTTGGCCTGGCGCTCCTCAGAAAGTCGCTTCTGCTGAGAATTGGTTTCCTCTTGGCCCTGGCTGTAAGTGTCTTTCAAGACAACTGCCTCTTCAATCTCTGGGTCATTGTTCTCGCGTTTCCCCTTAGCCAGGTGGTAAGTGTTGTAACCCACAACATCAACCAAGATGCGGCCTTCCACGTTGTGTTTTTCGAGTCCCCCAGTTTCATCGTGAATGGCAATGCCATGATAAGAGCAGTATGTCAAACCTTGTAAGTCGAGAACCCTTCTGCCTCGCGTCACCAAACGTTCTTGGATAGAATTCTTGTCTGGATGCATGTCGAAAGGGTAATGGCGGAGGTCGCGAATTGGCTTGTTTCCGATGAAGCTATCAACAAGCAGTGTTCTCTTCGACCAGACGAAGTTCTTTCCATTGAACAGCAAAGTTTTTACAGTGATTGCAAGCTGCTTAACACCTTTCTTGCTCACATAAGCGGTGTCAGCTACCTTGGCAATGAACTCGGAGTTTACCCCATAACTGTAGACCGGTAAGTCTCTGGGAAATAATGTCCAAGCAGTTTGGTAGTCAATGAGCCCTTTGTCAAGCAAATGGTGACGTTTGATCTTGAGGTCGTGGAAGCATTCGTCGAGGACTCTGAGGAGCAATTGCATGTATCCCTTAACCGGGTCATCCCTCTCTGTCTGCTGATACAAATCTTTGATGGCATCTTGGCAGAACCACAAAGGGCGAAAAGGCTCCTTGAAGATCGCGATGTTATGAACGTCAAGATGTAGGCCCTCCTTTTTGAGAATCGGCTCGAGGGCGTTGACCAAAAGAGGGTTCTGAACATCAATTCTGTGGTACTTGAGAGGGTATCGACCGGAGACGACTTCTTTATCGTAGTCTTTAACTTTGTAGACTGCGATGGCAGGACGGTCGCGGGCTTTGATGGCAGACTTGGAGATCGGCTTTGGTGGGAAGGTCTTCCAATCGAAATTGTTCACTCTATCTGATTTCTTGCCTTCGTAAAGCGTCTGAATAACAATTTCGGCACCGACTGTAGGATCTTTGCTCGTGATCTCTGCAGGATCTTCCTCCTTGTATTCTTTGTCAAGGTCGACCGGTTCATCAAGAGGCGACTTCCTGCGATGGACAATTTTTTTCTTCAATCTCCATTTGACACCAGAGATACCATCACTGATGATGTCGAACATTGCGAGACGATATCGCCTTGTTGGGCTTGAGGATGAAGATGAGTAAGAAGAGTAAGAGGAGGTTGTGGTGATGGATGCTGGTCGTCCTGAGAGAAATGTCATATTTGAGGATAGATCTTTGGGAAAGCTTAAACAAGTCCTAGAGAAGACAGTTGAGAGTATAAATGTTAAGCAAGATGCGGATTGAAAGTGCAGGACTGCTCCCCCATGCACGTAGCGTTGGCGAGGTACAGTAGAACTCAGCAGTAAAGGACTTACTTTTGGCTTTGGTGCCTAATCTTTGACTTTTATACTGAATAGAGAGAAGCTACTAGGCTCACAAGATAAGTACGGGCGGCAGTTCGCAAAAGAAAAAAGGCGTCGTTGGAATAGCCACAGCTCCACGATGATTGCATGCCAATGAGGCCCGGATTGGCTGAAGGGTTGCAAATCTGCATGTAAGCAAGGGATAAGTGACGGCTGATTATGCATAATTTGCATATTGTACCGGTGGAACTATTTAGATACATCCCTATCACGGTGTTTGGTAAATGTCAAACGCTGAGAAATAAGATGAGGTATGTATCTTTGAGGTAGGACTTACAAGTGCCTGCCTGTTTGCCTTTTCTTGAGGCAGTGTACCTAGGTGACGAGAGTCCTTACTGGACCCACTGAATAAGCCCGGACCTTCATTTTCAGCCTTACCTACCTACTACTCTCTGCTCTCCTGCTTCTACAGACGGTCTCAGGCAATCACTTGCCGTAGTTCCAATCGACTCGGTATTGCTAATCGAGCAAGGCATTCTCATGAGGTAACATTTTGCCTTTACCAATAAAACTTTAGAAATTCTTGACCGCATATGCTTTGTACTACCGGTGTAGTCATGATGCAGTCGCCTTCCGGATGCCTTCAAATATGGCTGGTGACACACACACCTTACATAAATTACCATCAAGTTGGAACAGCAGCAAGGTTTGGCTCTCACGAGGCAACCGAGGGTCATTTTGGAAGCAGAATGTCTCATGACTTGGCATTTTTCAAAATGCCAAACAAAGACCAAGTGCTCTTTTCGAATAAATTGTTGATATTATCAGTATTGTAGTCGTAAAAACATGAGCCTGCGTTGGAAACGCTCGTCATGGGACGCATTAATGTCCAGTATTTTCAACAAGCGGGTTTAGCTCAGTTGGGAGAGCGTCAGACTGAAGTCAAACTTCAATCATCTACCGATATCTGAAGGTCGTGTGTTCGATCCACACAAACCGCATGTTTCTTTTTTGCCAATTCTTACCATGGCCTATTTCCACTCTATGTTTGCCGCGCGAGAACGATAGGAAGAAAACAGTCAAGTAAAAGGCTTTTTCAAGGTTTCTTTTTCCGTAGCCTGTGTACTTTGTCTGATCTGAGTGTTTCGCAAAGCTGACCTGCTCATCTTCCTTCAAGCCGCATAGATCTTGCGCTGCAATGGGCCAGCGATTATCAGTCAAGGTGACCTGTAGTTTCGTTTATATAAGGAAGGTCAGAAGACTTCTCGTTCTTCTCTAGATCTTGCTGATGTGATCTTGGCGCTGGGATGCACCGATGCGTGCCAATCACGGTGATCCCCTCAATGGATCAACCTCAATGCTACCGTGTTTGTCAGTCACAAAGTCCAATACGATCACTGCCGTTCCTGATTCCATCCTGATTCCCGCAACGTTACGGTACTTTTGTTTAGGTAGATGGATGCATGCATAAAAGGCACAAATGACCCCAAATGGATTGCGTTCTGGCCAAGCGCAAAATTCGAGATGGTCATGCCTTCCATCAAGCAGTTCATCAGGCTTCTTGCCTTTGCCACAACACTTGCGCGAGCGCAGAAAGATGACCTCGGCTTAGACGATGGATACATCGATATCAAGACTGAAAACTTCGAAGCTCGCATCGTTCGGGATGCCCAAGTTCTTGCCTCATTGACTTCGGTTGGCGAGACATTCGACCTTTTACCATTCGATCGTATTGACGTTCGCGCGCAGAATGGACAGTATCACTGGGGAGACATCACATATCGGTACCGTGCCTCGGGTGACTCGAACTGGAAAAGTGGTGATTCTGCGCAAAATCGCAAGACTGTTAGGAATATCACTACTGGCCAGGCGCTTGCCGTTTCGGAAGTTGCACCAACGCTTCCAGAAAGCCCTCTGAATATCACTCGTCAGTGGCTTAATGTGGAAGGAGATTTAGGTTTTCGTTTCACTATAACTAATGGAGGCGCAAATACGATCGAACTTGGCAGTCTTGGATTCCCGGCTGAGTTCAACAGCATCTTTACCAACAGAACTGCCAAGGACATGGCAGCGCACTGCTCTCTTTCGGACCCTTACATAGGCCAGGACGCTGGCCATATCCGAGTAGCGCCTGTCAAGGGTACTGGCAAAGGGCTCATTGTCACGCCATTGAAAGGCACGAAGACACCAATGGAAGCGTATCGAAACCTGGAGGAACCTTGGTTCGAGTCAACAGGTTATGGAGGTCAGACATTTGAAGGCTTCTACGAGTGGCAGGTGCTCAGCAAGGCCTGGGCGGAAGAGGAATGGAAAGGCGTGGAGCCCTGGAACCAACCGAGTTCGAAGTTGCTGAAGCCTGGGGAGTCATTAAAAGCCGGTGTTCGATTTTCACTGTCTGAGTCGATTCGTGGCTTTGACAAAGCTGTTCGAAAAGCCGGAACCCCTGTTGCTGTGGGGGTTCCTGGATACACAATTCCACAGGATCTCCCCGCCCAACTCATTCTCAAGAGTGATACCAAGGTAGATTCCATCAGCGCTTCACCCCCGGACGCCTTCGAAGTGAGGAGAGATAGCGAGGGGAAGTATACACTCACTCCCTCTGCTACCACATGGGGCCGAGTCCGGGTGACCATTACCTATAATGATGGAAAGGTGCAGACTGTACATTACTACGTGACTAAGGCTACGACCGAAACGCTTACTGACCTCGGAAACTTTCTTACCACAAAAGCTTGGTTCAACGACTCGTCAGATCCCTTCAAGCGATCCCCATCTGTGATGACCTACGATTACGAAAAGGGCACCATTGTTGAACAGGATCCCAGAGTCTGGATCGCAGGACTTAGTGACGAAGGAGGCACGGGAGCTTATGTTGCTGCCTTTCTCAAGCAAGTCTTGCAACCAAATGCCGAGGAGATCTCGAAGCTGGACGACTTTGTTCAAACGACAATTTGGGGCAGACTCCAAGCTGATGACTATGGAGTACGCAAGTCGCTCTTCTACTACGAACCGGATGAAGTAGATTATGCGTACAACGACAACATCGACTGGAGTAGCTGGACATCTTGGAATAAGAAAGCAGCCTCCAGCTTCGAGCGCGCATATGACTACGTCCACGTTACGGTGGCATACTGGTCCATGTATCGCATTGCTCGCGCCTACCCAGACTTGACTTTTCGGCCCTGGACATGGTACTTGGATCAGGCTCAGACAACGATACTTCGCATGACCCAGAAGGACGTGGCATATCGTGATGTTGGTCTGATGGGCGAGACCGTTTTTGGAGAAGTTCTGGCTGACTTGAAGCGCGAGGGTAACGATACTGCGGCTAAGGCTGTTGAGAGTGCCATGAAACAACGTGCTGAGCTTTGGCATTCACAAGAGATTCCTTTTGGAAGTGAAATGGCTTGGGACTCAACTGGACAGGAAGGTGTCTACTATTGGACTAGGTAAGACATTTCCAGTTGTAGAAACTCTGTTCTAACCTTTTAGATACTTCGGATTCAAGGACTCAGTACAGAAGACGGTCGACAGTGTGCTTGGCTACATGCCCAATGTACCTCACTGGGGCTGGAACGGCAATGCCCGCAGATACTGGGACTTCATGTAAGCTTTTCCTTATAATGATCGACCCATCAAGTACTGAAAGCTATCAAGATATGGCGGCAAACTCCAGCGCATTGAGCGACAGATCCATCACTACGGCTCAGGTTTGAACTCACAAGTCCTTCTCTCAGCCTTCCGCGACAATCCATCAGACACTTACCTCCTCCGAGTTGGCTACGCTGGATCTTTCGCACCGTTGACCAACATCAACCACGATGGCTTTCCTAGTGCCGCCTTTCACTCCTTTCCCGACACGCTCAAGTGGGATGGTATCACAGGTGACTATGGAGGCGGTTTGATTGGTACTGTTCTAAACTCTGGTACCTACGTCGCCGATGATAAAAATCTCGGTATGGTTGCATATGGAGGCACTGTCTCAAAGGATGGAAGCATCTATACGATTAAACCCAAAGATGCTGTAAGGAAGAGAGTGTTCATCGGGCCGTTGAAGCTACTGGTAACGCTTGATGTGGGGGCCATCACAGAGTTCGCTTTCGACGCGGCGAAGGAAACAGTTGCACTCAAGTTGTCGCAAATAAAAGATGCACCGAAAGCGTCCCAAGTTGCTGTATAGGTCGAGTCAACTGGTGGTGAAAAGTGGCAGGTAAAGGCCGAGGGAGCGAAGGAGGGACGTGGTGGGTGGACTGTCCCGCTAACCGGTTCAAGTTCTGTGACTCTCTCTTTGACTCGAGCTTGACTTCCGAAATGTCTTTGTTTTCGAGTGTTTCAGGTCGGATAGAACTCAAATAGCAGCAGATGAAGATGGGTAGTTCTTCAATTTGGGTTTGAACATGTGCGCACTTGCTATTCAGATTGACATTCGAACGTGTACTCTAGTCTATGCAAGCAATTATCAGTAACGAGCAGGGATCTGCTGCGCCGCAGACTGGGTTTACGTTGGTCATGCGATTGGAGGAACGACGCGAACTTACAAGGATGAATATGTGGCCCTGAGCTTCTTTTTAGCAAACAGGTGAAGTGAGCCATCTAAAATGTCTCATCATCAATTGAACTCATGATATGAGAGGCATCGACTGCCCGCCGATCACCCTTCGCTTTTCGCATTCTCAATTGTCAAAGTATCGGCATGCTATAACCATTTGAGCTATGACGACCGACCGGGAGATCGTCAGGGTCATCGCTGACACGGAATGGGCGGCCAAAGTTCGTCGCTCGGATGGCTCCGGACCTGATACGAGTATAATGCTGAAGGAGACGCTCTTTGAATCCTGGTATCTCTTTTCCCATCTCGACAAAGGTGGATATCCTACAGATGCCAAGCCGGTAACTCTCCTCCACGGCGGGTGTCCCAGTTACGAAAACTATGCTGGCGATACGAACTGCACTGCGATATGTACCAGTCCAGACACTCTATTCGCCTCATGGAAAACATTATGGCAGTGTCTTTCTCTCGCTGTATTGACCATCGGTAATACGACATTCTCTGAGGCGCTGGAACGACCACTAAATGGAGTTGACGAGATTGTCCCAAAGGTTCAAATTGGCGATACTTTACACGAGTTCTTTATTGACTACGAGAATGATTTTGATGGAAGAGAAGTTCTCGATCTCGTTTATCAGTGCGCCGATGCGAGTTGCCGTGATAAAAGCATGGGCGATTGCTCAATCGGTAAACTCGACGCAGGATTCTTCCAAAGCGATAAGCTCGAGTGGAATCAAATGTCCAAAGCTCTTGTGCCACTGTGCGGCGGTTTGGAGAGTGACATCAATATTGACATCGCTGGCCCTGGTGTAAGTCGACATGTCGCTAACGGTTTGACCAGTACTTACTAGTTGCAGGTCCTTATCACATATATAACTCAAACGGCAATGGTTGTATATGCATGGCTGTTTTTCCTACTACTTGCAATCACTGAGTTGATCAGCACATCAAGCTCGGTACTCAGAAAGGTTTCGCGAAGAAGCGATTCACACTCCGATACGATAATTCGTCGTGTCTCAGGTTTGGAGCTCCTCGAAAGAACGAATCTAGCCCATGCGACCAGCACATTCCTTGCAGAACTCCATGAAGCACAGTGCTTCTTCGTGGTTGCAATTGAGGTCGCTCTAATAAACGCAAGCTCACGATCAGCTGTTTTCACAGGCGCTCAAAATTGGCAAAGTCTCCTGTGGAATCGTGATAGCATCCAGTTCCTTGCTGGAATGGGAGTTTGGCCTATTATCCTTGGGCAAATTACCCTTCGACGAGCACAGCTTGATTCCATGTACTATCTTCTTCTCTCTACGCTTTCAGTGGTACTCGCAGGCGTTGCAGCAGATACGGCGTCAAATCCTGATCCTGGCAAGATTTATAAAATGTTCGAGAATCTGAATAACCTGGAAGAGTGTGGTGGGCACCCCTCGCTTCGTACGTTTTGCATCGAAGAACGTGCCAGTATTTATTGGTTTGTCTTCCCCGCTGGAAGTATCTACGCTTTCCTTGGACTACTTTCCATTCTATGGTGGTCAAAACTCTGGAGTTTCGTCACCTCTTCAGCATGGTTTCTTCAGAAGCGTAAACCAATACCAAAGGAGCATGCTGGGAAATGGGAGTGGACGAAGAAGATGGCCATGAGAACTTCTGCTTTCGTGGTCTATGCTGGTGAAGCTGGGGCGTTTGCTTGTATATGTTTTGGGCTCGGCGCAATCCGGGCGCCGTTACTAAACCTGCTTCTAAGAGGGGAGACAGGTACTTGGAGTGTTGGGCAGCTTGTTGCAGTCTTAATTTGGGCGCCGGTGATTTCGAAGTATGCCCATTTGGTCATTCGTAAGTACAAACCGACCTGACTTTGTTGCCAATGTTTCTGTAGTGGACCAGTTGCTAATATTCACATAGTTGGGGTAGAAAAAGGTTTCAGGCTCCGGCTATCACGGACTTTCGATATTGTGAAGAGATCTGAAGTTGGATCGGTGAATAATAATGATTCAGCAACTTCTATATAACTCGCTTATCATAGAATAAGTTGGGACTTTGGTGACGATTCTGGACGTATTTACTATATGAGACTAGATGTTGTAATAATTTACCAGCTCCGTCGTGACGTTGGCCTTCTCATTAACTGGCTCTTTTTACTCAGCGGCTTTGGGGTTAGCTGAGGTTACAAGTGGCGACATCGCTGTCATGGAACAGATCAAGGATCAAATATCTAAGGATCTAGACATCCCGTGGCATCAGATCGGCATAGAACAGATGAAGAAATGGGGCGAGAAGGGGTTCGAAAAGGTGAAGGCGGATGAGTGGCGGTCAAAACCGAACGAGGTCGAGAGGGCTCGTTTTATGAAGATGCTTGGCGGTGCGTCTCTGAGGAAGGACTTGTAGATTGTAATCCAGGGCTTCCTTTCCGTATCCATTCGTACTCGTCTGGCATATTGAAACAACTACAGTGTAAAGTCTGTCAATCCTCACTTTATCCTGTAGATCTAGTCACCTTTTGTAGATTCCAAAACACCTACCAAGACAGATACAGCTTAGGAGAAGATAATGCCCACGAGTACGTGTTTAGCGAAGCTCACAAGTGTCTGATGAAAACTGTTGTAGTGTGCTTGATTCGTGACCGACATCGTTTCTAAATGCTTAGTACTGAGTAGTATAGATTAATTTAAAATGCTGGTCAGTGTATTCTGCACACATTCTGAACGATGAACGAAAACTCGAATACTGCGCTGGCAGTAAAAAGCAAAGGCTCACATAAAATTTGCTTAGACCTTGACTGGGACTGGTTAGCGCTGACTGAACTCCTTCCGGGGCCTTGGAACACTTCGCCTCAAATGAGTTACTGTCAAAAGAACCCAGTAAGCCACCCCTTGCATGACATTCTCCACCTAAAGGGCGTGCGAGCGTTGATTGACATCCATACATTCAACTCGTGTGGGCTCCCCAGTCACATAAATATGAAAGACAGTGGCACTGCAGACGGAAACTCGTAGTTGAGAGTAACAAGGGAAAACAGTTTCTCAGCTGGTCTTCTACAGAGATTGTCTCAGAATGCCCACTCAGACTGCAACTCTCCTCGTGGAGAGCATACCGGTGCCGCCCCTAGCTTCAACTACCGAAGCCACCCTCGAAGGGTCCGACAGGCCTTCTTCGCCAATCAGCAACACATCGTCAACAGCTTCGCGGCTACAGAAGATAGCCGTGACATTCCAGCTTTCGGGGGTCAATTTCGCTTGTAGCGCAACCAATGGCCTAATTGTCGTTGGCTTACCTCAGATGACATCTGATCTCCGTCTCCCCGCCTCCCTCGCATTCTGGCCCTCTTCTGTGCAGGGCCTAGCTACAGCTTCCACGCTACTCCTCGCGGGTGCCTTAGCCGACGTCCTCGGCGCGAGATCCGTAGAATTAGTAGGATGCATCCTTAGCGGTGTTATCATGCTCGCCTGTGGCTTCATACACCGCGGTGAAGAACTCGTCGCGCTACGAGCCCTGCAGGGCGTTGCCTTGGCACTGCACCTGTCAAGTTCTGTAGCGCTGGTGACGAAGACACTCTCACGCGGGAGGGGACGTAATTTTGCCTTTGCCTGCCTTGGTTTAAGTCAACCTCTCGGTTTTTCGTTCGGTCTCGTGCTTGGTGGAGTGCTTGTTGAGACACTCGGTTGGCGATCAGGATGGTATCTCTACGGGGGTATCGTTCTATTCTTATCTGCTGTTGGATTCTGGTCTTTGCCAAAGGCTGAACCACTTGGGACCATGTCAGATGTTATGGCTAGCGTGGCCACCAAAATCGACTGGCTGGGGACTTTACTTGCTTCAACATTCATGGCTCTTTTGTGCTACTTCCTTGCGTAAGATGGTTCCGATCCCTTTTATCATATTAGCTGACCATTGTTATAGAGTCATCAGCACGGATGTTTATCGCATCAAAGAACCCAGCAGTATTGTTCTTCTCTGTCTCAGCTTGATTGCCTTGCCTTTATTCGTAGTGTGGATGCACTTTCAGGTTTGCAAGGGGAAACCGGCTTTGATACCCAATTCGTTTTGGCGCAACCATGCATTCACTAGCATCTGTGTGACGATCGCGCTTTCAAACGCGGTGGTCAACTCCCTGGAGCTTTTCTCCAGTCTCTTGTAAGTTATGCTATGAATGTCACAAGGTGTCACTGCTAATGAATACCAGCTTCCAAGAGATTCAGCATTTGTCGGCCTTGAATGCGGCGATTCGTATCTTGCCAAGTGTTATAGTCGGTGTAGCGCTGAACTTCACAACAGGCCTTGTAGTCCACAAGATTCCAGCCATCTGGCTCATACTCATCACCTCTATTCTGACTGCCATTTCACCTCTTCTCATGGCACTCACCAACCCGACATGGACATATTGGACAAGTGCCTTCTTCGCCCAGGTCTTGATGCCAGTTTCGATTGACGTCCTTTTCACAGTCGGTCTGATCGTAGTCACTGAGACATTCCCCGAGGATAAACAGGCCATAGCCGGGTCAGTGTTCAACGCTGCATCCCAGTTTGGGAATGCTATGGGTTTGGCAATCATGCAAGTTGTATCTACCCTGGTAACGAAGCAACATTCAGGAATGAAGCAAGCTGAAGCGTTGCTGGAAGGATACAAGGCGAGCTTCTGGACAATGTTCGCATTCATGCTTCTCTGTGCCTCCATTGGGGGTGTTGGACTTCGAAAAGCGGGCAAGGTTGGCTTGAAGCGGGAGTAGAAATTACGATGGGGTGTTTTATAAGACTTGGCAGTTAGGGATTCATAGCCGAGCTTATTTTTGTATGCCGAAGGTCCCTTGCATAGTGAGAGGCCACCTGAACTATTTGATGACCATCAAAGTTTATTGTCTCGAGAGGCTACTGCTACTACTTGTACCTATGATGAGCAAGACAACGAATGAATCACACATATGGGATCACGTAAAATTTCCACTATGCCAAGAAGATAGATTTTGATCACTGCTCAATTCTACTAGCTAGACTACATAACTACAAATACCACAAACCGTTCTTTTACCTTTTTGGATAAATTCCCGCCGAATGGCTGCGTAGTTGAGAGTCTAGCGATGACTGCCGGAAGTTCCGTTCGGACGCGGAATTAGTTGATTATAGGCGTGGCCCAGGCCTAGGGTTTGGCTTAGGCGCTGGTTGTGGCTTTGGCTTAGGGGCCGGTAAGGGTCTTGGACGGGGATTCGGCATGTCATCGATGACATTCTCACGTGGAATGTTTGACGCTACAGGAGATGTCCTTTTGTGATGGGGATGGAGGGAGGGCCGCTATTCCGGCGGAGATGAACGTGCGTTGAAGTGGCTTTTGGTGGTGTTAGTATTACCGAGGTTTGATGGGTTTACCAAGGTCAGGATATACTGGTATCCTTGTTGAGGCTTTATACTGGACCCCGAGACATTAATCACTAGCCAAAAGTAAAAGCTGACATACTGATAATGTAAGCTAACATAACGTCAGGGCGTGACTCGATGCCGTAAGGAGCAGCTCGCGTATGTGTGCCATGTTTCACTTCAATATTGGTGTTGGTTCACAATGCCGAATTTTCATTCATCGCTCTTATTCACTATGATGTGTTCTGACGTGATCATATCTTCAGCATATGTATTCTTAGAATTGAGTTTAGGACTACTGATAAAGAATATTCGATAAGATCCCTGAATATGGCCCGAGCCATACATAGCTATGGTTGGGGTGCAATGGGATCGCCTCCCGCTGTGCATCTACAGATCGCCAATCTACTGTCCATCTCAACAAAGCTCAGCTCCTGGTCAAAGCGCACACAAACTATTTAACAGATACGAGAGACAAAAAAGCATATCAATGTTGGCTAACCCCCGCGCGTTGAGGTTGATCATTTGCTATTTGGGCATCGCTTACCACGAGTCATTCCAATACAACCACGTTGCGTGTCGTCTCATCTAGTCTGTGCATAGCCATGCGTGCGAATGAAGATCCTCGGCGCTAAAGAAATGAAACTGCGAGACATTTTCGCTCTTGTACTGGAGTTGAGTTGAGTTAGTCGCCACTAGTTGACCCAGACCAGCTGAATGAACGGGCGTTGGCTTGAGTCCACTACCGAACCAACGAGGCGGAATATGCCGTACGGCTCTTGGACAAAATTACATCACTTTACCCTTCTCAAACCAATGCCCAATTAGTTAGTGTCCTGTCTCGGCGTTTTCCATCTCCATTCCCCCCTTTCTTAATCTGCTTCCTTGCCTTGGTAGGTATCACTTAGCGTCGAAGCTTGTTCTACCCTGGCCTGAGAGATACATGTACCATGTAGTCTACTACTGTACCCATCAAAAAGGACCTGGTTCCGCTACCCCAGACTTTGCTGACCTTTTTTGTCAGATCGAACCCTTGTTTTATTTTCTTACTCACTCTTCTGGGATAATCCCACCTCGCGAATCCTTTTGTTGCTTCCCACATCTGTTGATCCCAGAAGCAGATCACCATGTACGGTGAAACCTCACCAGCCACCGCTGAAGCCCGTCGGCTCAAGAAGCGGGAACTCGATCGCAAGGCACAGAGGTTAGCTCGTGAAAGAACAAAAAGCAGGATTGCTCAGCTCGAGAGTATGGTGGATAATCTACGGCAGAGTGATTCGAATGCACAAATATCGAACTTGATGGATGAATTGGGCAAGGTTACCAAGGAGAGGGACAATTTGCTACAAGTACTGGATTCTCTAGGCTCAACTATTCGTCGTCATCTGGGCGACTCCAACACCAACGAAACATCACCCGACGTCAAATCCGAATCATCCCAAGCTACAGCAACAGGCATTGTACCGGCGGCATCAATTAGCTCGACAGTCCCCATTGACACTACAAGAGCAGGATCAGAGACGAGTGGCTCTACAATATTGGAGCTCCCCATGGATGCACCTTCGACCGATCCCTTCGCCTACAACGCCTGGACTTACTCTGTCAGCAACGACCCATATCCCACGTCCATGGCCTTCGACAACTCAATTCTCCCACCATCTGGCCACGGCTTCATGCCCATCCAACCTCTCCTCCCAGGCCTCCCCACCGCCACAACCGAAGAAACCGACGTCATCGTCCCCAAAGCATCGGTCTTATGCCATTGCTCGAGCCCCACCAGCTGCGCCTCGAACTACCACGGCGTGAAGCCCAACATCTGGCGTGCAATAAACGAAACATTACAGAAACCTACCAAGCTGTCCGCTGAAGAAATGGCTATCGAAGAATACAGTGCTGAGGACATGCCCGTACGGGCCATCGTGGATGGGTGGGATAGTCTTGAGAGAGCAGGCAAGATGACCCCGACATGGCGCAAGTTACGAGTGGCGGATGAGATGTGCTTTACGAACTGTGGAAATACTGAGCGTCTTGCTGCAATGAGAATATGTCATCTTCTTCTCACCTACCATGGTGATCCAACTTTGGCACGCCGGGCTACCCTGCCGAGGTGGTATCTAAATAGGTAAGATCACTTTACAGATAACATTGGACGAGAAACTAACGGAAAAGACCCTCGCAAGCCTTACCTCACTCTTATGGCATAGACTTCTTCGTCTGGTACGTACAAGCCCACTCGCTTCCAAACATCAGCTCACACAGACCCAGGCCCGGCTTACGAGAACGCCTCATCTTCTCCCAACACCACTACTGCACCAACACATTCTGGGACTTGCTCCAAACGAATCTTAAAATCCTCTGGTCAGATTCCTTCCAAGACACATTCTACCACAACGCGAACACTGGAAAGTACCATATTACACCAATATTTGAGCAACGTATTAGGGACATCAACGCGTGGACCATGTCCCCGGATTTCTTCGCACATTTCCCGGAACTTGGTGAGGATATCCCAACATATATGGGAGTTCCAGGTACTATGTCAAATATGCAGAGGGAAGTTATACCATCAAATAGACGACGGAGGCAGGAGGACGATGATCCCAAGACCTTCAAGGGACAGAGAGCAGCTATTTGTTGACAGTATTCACTGCACCATAACAATAAAAAAAAGTTGCGAATGCGCTTTTCAGAAACCAACGTGCACCTGATGGCTGCTATCACGTCTTGGTACAGCTAACAATCGTTCAACATGTTTCTACAGCAGCATTTCACTCACACATGCTATAGAAAGCCCCCCTCTTCTCAGCAACGAATTTGACAACTACTCCTCATAACAGAAGTGATGGGGTGCAAGACATTGTATGAATTGCTAGTCCTTTCCCCAGTGAGCAGCATAGATGAGAAGTCTCTTTGTAGGGCTCCTTCGAATGGAATGTGCATGATTACATGTAGTCTTTATCTCAGTCGCGATCCATGTTAACTGACATCTTAGACTCTTACTATCCTCGTCTGATGAGAAACTGATTTTACAGATAGTGTACTATGTGATGGAGTCTGACATATCATGCTTCCATACAAATGGCTCGGAGCCAACCGCATTACTTGAGGATATAGGACCACAATGACGTTGAAGAGGCGCGAAAGCAAAATAAATAGTACGCTGGTTGAACGATAAATATTCGATGATTTTATTAGGTGTTCTATAAATATTGTAGTCTTGATATTATCATAAGTGTCTTGTCATTGCCCCAGCCCGTGTTGTTCTATTTTGTTGCGCGAGGCTCAAAGTATGCGCCCAACCTAAAATTTATCAGCAAATTGTTCGTACGAATGACCAAAGAGAAAGAACTCACCCAATGATGATGTAGCATGCGAACATCAGAGCTCCTTTCAGGCCAATAGCTCTGATGGCAGTACCAGCACGGCTGAGAATCAACAGGTTGATTAGCAGTCCAGAACCAACCAGTGTAGTCGTCTCAAAGACGTTGAATGCCATCTCAAGATCACGGCCCAACATCCATGCTATCAAAACTGTCAAAGGGGCGACGCAGAGAGCTATTTGAATAGCTGAGCCAACGGCAACGGAGATGGCTAATTCGAGCTTGTTTCGCATAGCCACGGTGACAACTGTCACGTACTCGGCAATATTTCCAACGATAGGCAGAATAATAAGTCCGATCAGTGCTTCTGACAAACCACCTTCGTGCGTAACATCATCTATGGTCTTGACGAGGAATTCGGCGTTCATAGACATGAGGGCCGAGGAGATGAAAAGGACCGTGACGGCGGCTATTGTGCCGCTGGTGCTAGAAACGTGAGGAGCGTGATTAGGGACCTCCGGTAGTCCGGGGAGAGACCTGCCAACTGATAGGTCTCTAGCCTCAGATCCTTGGAATTCCGTGCGTGAGCCTGAACGTGAATGCGATCGTGAGTTCCCTCTTGATCGATGAGACAAGCTCGCGCGTGGTGCCGCCTCCCTCTTTCCATTCTCCTCTTCCACTGTCTCGCGAGCGACTCTGCTGTCAAGAGTGGTGCTTCTGGCCCGCGTCGGAACATCCTGGTCGGCGAAGCGGATAAGTCGAGAGTTGTGAGATGTTGAGTTCTGGTTGCGTCGGTGATGGTGGTGATCTGTGTGGCCTGTGTGAAGCGTCTGCAGAGGAATTGATGGTACTTCGATCGTTTTAGGTCTCATCTCATATGCAAAATAGACGATATAAATGACGAGGACTACCAAAGATGAGGCGCGACTCATACTCAACGCTGCTTCGCTCGTCTTTCCCTTCATATGGAAAGTGTAGTCAAACGCCGTCTACTGAGGTCAGTGACTTCCAAAAGTGAGCTGAGATATATACTTACAGGTATGAGAATGACAAAGACAGACACAAAGAGAAGAGCGGCCAATAGCTCAGACTCTTCTATGCTGCTGTGAGGGTCAATATTGGACATACTGCTCGCAAAGAGAGCAGAGCCAAGAATCAAGAGCAGGTTCACAAGCACACTGCCTAGGATTGACGCTTGAACGATGCGAATGTGGTTGTTAACCAAAGCAACCCTACGGAAGTCAGTTTTCACCTCAGAAACTCATTCTCACTTTCACTTACACCCTATATTCACGTTAGCGCAACTCAATAGAGTTTAAGCATAAAAACTCACAAAATAATGAGCTCGACAAGATTACCGAGCGTAATGTTCAAGAGCGCACCGATAGTGTCTCCTGCATCAGCAGCGATGCGTTCCGTCGCCTCAGTCAACATGACTGACAGGGGCACAATTGCGATCGCATTTGTCATGAAAATCAATAACGGATTAATCTCAAACGTGTGCGCTGCGAGGCCAATTGGAACAAAAACAAGCAGCCAATTCAGTTTTGAAGCAACAACTGTAGATCGGATCTGACCGAAAAAAGAAAGTCCTTCGTGGTTGGTGCCGAAATCGAAACCTGACCGCTCATTTGGTGGTGATTGTGTTTCCAAGTCATTTGTGCTCGTAATTCCCAGCTGTTGATAACGAACTCCGTCTCCTAAACGTGATGATGCACGAAGCGCTCTCTTCATTGTGTCTTTTTACGAGCTTGCTTGATCAGTTTTCTGTTTTATGCATCACAATTGAGAAAGAAACAAGTCTTTTTTTGTTGGTTGCGCACCTCGTATGCTAAAATCCAGGCCATGGTGACCGCTTCCATTCAGTGGGTCAGACGGGTCATCTTCGTCCTCGCTCGCACTCGACAGTGAGCAGTCATTGTATCTGGGCGTTTCCGAAGCTAAGGATGGACTCATTGAGTGAAGCGAAGTTGGTGTTTGTGAAGGGAAGTTCTGAGAGGTTTGCAAAAGGGGGCTGAGTTTATCCAAAGAGACAGGGTGGGCAAATTTAAAAGGAGGTCTCAGCGTCGGATCTTTCAGAAACGATAGGGATTAGTAGGGAGGAGAAGACAAGGTAAGGTCAGTCGCTAAAAGAGTGAAGCTAATTAGTTAATTAATCAAGCTAAGGTAAGCATTGTTGTCAATTTACCCCTGATTTCCTTAGGCTAGGTACCTGTGGCAGTAATAATCTCCATTGCTTTGCGGCTCCCTTGTCTATTGAAAACATTGGGTCCGTCCCTCAGTGGATTGACCGAGGTATTTAGCGTCATTGATTATGATTGTCCTCTTTACGATTGATGCTGATACTCAAGCACTGCCTCTGCGCCATTTATGCCATTCGTCTAGAATTTAGCCGTGGGAAGAACAACAAGACATGTCTTATTTCACATGTCTCGTGTATGCAATAAAGATTCCAGAAAAGCTTCCAAAGTGTTTCCAGCTAGGTCGAGAGCTTCAACCCCCTGTCTTGAAAGAATGGGAGATGACTAGGCCCCGCAGTGCCACCAAGGAATGTGGGTTGAGAGGGTCCCAGAACCTAGCTTAGTATTGACGAGTCAAGGTAAATCGCAATTAAAAGAGAGAGAAAAGTCCCTCTTAAAACCCAAGTCTGATTGAGAGTTGATACCAATGCAGTCTCAAGGTGAAGCGGGAACTGTAACAGTTGGCATTTCTGCATGGACGCAAGGTCAAAACACTACAGCAATGCCTGTTCCAGACCAGAAATAAGCATTCTTGCCAAGGGCTAAGATGACGCATTATCTACACCGCTTGCTCCTTTGGTTCCTGGTTGTTTCAAACACCCTAGCAGTAGCTTATCATTATTTAACTCGATCGCGTCCAACGTTAGTTGACGCGTTTGAGCAGGACTCGAAAGCACACTGCCTATTCACGTGAAGGTCACTTATCACATCGACAACTAATAGAGAACGAACAAAATACCACCTGGTTATTCCGAAAGAAAAAAAAAGAAAGAAAGAAAGAAAAAAGTTCGCATTGTATTACAACGTCAAACTTGTTGCTCCTATCGCCCGATACCCTCGGAGACCTTCTGGGTCTCAAGCTCGTAAGTGGAAAATACACCACTGACGCGCCTCTATCTTGTATTGGCACAAAGTTGATCAGTCTCTTCATTTTTGGGCATATGATAATTGCATCATCCATCACCATTGCGCTTAAAATGGCCGATTCATACTCTCAAGGATGAAGAATCCCCACCGTTTCCCCAGGTAGGGGAAGCCCTGTAAGAAAGGCTGCAAAGATCAATTGGTTGTGCATGACTACCTCAAGGTAGTATCTGAAGTGCACCAAAATTATCCTCTTAATGCCTGTTTACCACGGTAGTTTTCAATAGGCTTTGTTGGACATGTGGTGTTGTTTCCAGTTTATCCCTTACAGTTTGTCTTGGTAGTTTACCTGTTATCTAACTGGACGATATATTGTGACCAGGTACAGAATCAGGCGACAAACATGCAACATTCATTGTCATTTTTCTTCTGGCAAATATCACTGTATTTCACTTTTATAAACTCCAGGCAATACTGGAAGACGCCAAACCATGTTAGAACTCCAAAAGATCCTTGATTCATGTTGACGATGCCCTTTTCTTCTCGAGGAAAAGACTTTGACCTTCCTACATGACACGATGGCGAGTTGTACCTCACAGGTTGGGGCTTTGTAGTTTACCGCACATACCATGTCCGGATTTAGACAATGGTTAGGAAACCTTGCTCATAAAATGCAAAGAAGAAGCTTACAGGGCGCTGATCGCTAGGAAAGATGATAAAATGACTGAAGCCAATGCCTCTGTTTTAACTGGATATATGCTCATTCGCTGAGGGTTGGAATGCCTCTGGAATGTGAAAAACTATTCCCACCCAGCATCAAGAACAGTCAGAGCCTGGTACCCATTCTTCAAAGTTTCGGTATCGATAACCATGACTACAATAAAGGTACAATCCTCCGTGCCGCTGTCGTTATCACTAATGGTATGATGGCATCCAGGCAACTCCCGAAAACTCTCTCCCACATGATAAACCTTGGGCGGATTGTCGTTCATACCGCTCAAAAGACGGCCTTGAGTAACCGTTGCAACAACTGTAGCACCAGAATGGGTGTGAGGGGGAGTCCAGCCATTAGGTCCATAGTGAACTTCGAGGCCGACTATGGACTTGCCGGGGGCGTTGGTGAGTTCGTGGTCGTAAAGAATCTTGACAGTCTCACGAGGTCGACCACTATATTCTGTTAGTTTACTTCAAGTAACTGTGGAATAATCATACCGTTTCTCTTCGGGACTTGTTGCCATAATGTTCAAGGGGAATATTCGCACGTTGAGTGAATTGCATCAGCTGTCGGGTGGGTGGTGACCATTAGAGGAATGAGCGCTGAAGTGGGCTCTTTATACTTGAGAATTCCAAGCGGTGCAGTCAGCATTAGTAGGCATGATAATTCATACCATCGTTCTGCTTCAAGCGATAGTAGTGCAACGTTCCGGCCTTGCTCACTGAGAGCGGGTATCCGGGTAATCGGGTATCCGCACAATTTGACAAGTAGCCCTCCCAAGTCTCAGAAGCCACAAATGACAAATCCGTATGTAAGAGTTTCGGCTTATGATACTTGGTGGATAAATAACCATCGAAAGCACCGAGCTTGACGATCTGTTTAGAGTCTCACTCCATCTCAGTATAGCTACCTCTTACTGTCTTACCTAAAACATCAACTATTTCCTCAATCACTACCGCAATGAAAGCGATCCAAATCCTCGGAGACATATCGTCCCCCAAGATTTCTCTCAATCGTTCTATGGCCAAACCTGCGCCTGTCAACTCTGATATCCTTGTCCATGTTCACGCAGCTGGTATAACCGGCGATGAGACCACATGGCTAGAAGTCTATCAAACTCCCACACGCATCCCAGGCCATGACATATCGGGTACCATAGCTGCTTTTGGTCCCGGATATGAGGGTCCACTACACGTCGGACAAAACGTTTTTGCCATGATAGCCGCAGATCGAGGTGAGGGGCAAGCTGAATACGCTATCTGCACAGCTGAAGAAGTTGCACCAAAACCAACATCTTTGTCCCATGCTGAAGCAGCAGTGCTTCCGATTCCGGCACTTACTGCCTGGGAGGCGATTGCGGATCAATCAAGCATTACATCAGACACGAGAGTACTTGTGACTGGTGCTTCTGGTTCTGTTGGGCGACAGTTTGTGCAACTTGTTAAACAGTTGAGGGGTGCTCATGTCACCACACTGGCTTCAACTCGGAATCACAGCGTCTTACGAAATCTTGGCGCAGACGAAGTCATTGACTATGCTTCTCCTGACTGGGAAACACTTATTAAACCCGTCGACTTTGTCTTCGACACAGTTGGTGGAGAAGTCTTGTCTAAGGCTTGGGAGATTGTCAAACCGAATGGGTCTATCATCACTGTTGGGGACCCGGCACCAGCTTGGGCTTTTGGAGGCGGAGAAGCCCCAGAGGCCTCGAGACATCCAGGCGTGAAATACAAGCACTTCATTGTTTCACCCAATGCAGAGCGACTTGCTGAGGTGGCGAGTATGTGTGACAAGGGCTTACTGAAACCGTTAGATGTGAAGGTCTTTGCTTTTGATGAGGGTGTTGACGCGTGGGATTATGCGAAGCAACGAGGTCGGGATCACAAGGCTGTCATTGAGTTCTAAATCGCTGTATAGGTGGTCATTCATCTTGTTCGTTTTGTTCTCTCAGGATAGTGGTATCGTAATACGTCAGGTCATGCCTTCGCCCGTCCAGTCAAAATTAAGATCTGTGCCAATATTGATCCATCCACAGATATCATCCAAAGATCCCAAGGAAGCAAGGGCGTCACCTTCATGCTCTGGCACATCCTCAGACTGGCTGCTGCCTTGTTCACTACTTGCCGTCAGACTCGGAAGCTCACTACCCCCAGACACCGCGCTTCGTTTCTCCAATCCCAGTACATGACGAGCGATAGTCTGGATCTCCCTCACATTCTTAGTCGTTCGAGTCCATACCTCACCTAAAGTTTTCAGGCATCCAATCGTAAGTCTGATCTTATCTCTCGCTACTGCTAGTTCTTTATCACGTAAAAGATATTTGCAGGCTGAGAGAAGTGAAAGTGTGCCTTCGCTGACCATGCATGTCGTGAAAGGCGTGTGATGGAACGGGCGAGCTGGAAGAGCCAAGAGCTGGATCTGTGCATCAATGGATTTTAAAATCCTTGTTGTATGTACGTTTATGAGGTCTGGTCGGGGAAGGTCTTTAGGTGCCTCCCTAGCGCAGCTTGACAAGTTCTCAATAGGATTAAACATTAAATCTGATAATGGACGGTGTAAACCAATAGTTGCGCTTTTGACGTTAGCCTTGCCTTGTCTGAACTAGTAAGGGAGTTCCTACACGTGGACAAGCAGCTGAGCTTGGAACATCAACTCGTCGATACTCCCATCAGTCCTCATCACTCTTCGTTCCTTAGGTAAGAGTAGAAGCCAAGCATCAATGATGGAGTCTGCAGACTGTATCACCCGCTCTGAGTCTTGTCTAGTTGCTCGTTTTGGTGTAACAGAGATTGCAAGTGCTGCAGCACGAACGGCACCGATAAGATATGCGAATGATGAGAACCGTACATCATCGTCTGCAAATTCACGAGAGTTGAAGTCTTCGACTGTGAGAGGTTCCGGAATCATCTTGAATGTGTTAGCTGCGACATGCGATCTTGGAGAACAGACTTACCCCTGACTCATACTCCCCTTCCTCACATGGGAGGCCAACTGTCGCTTCAACGTGGAATGCCTTGAGATTCATTGTTCCTAGTGTTCCGGCGTAGTATGCATCCACGATATATAGCATCCACCACGTACGTCTCCAAGACTCCATTAGAACGGCATCTCCTTCTCCATACATAGCAGCAAATTCCTCCATGTGCATACCCAGCTCAAGAGCAACAGTAGTCGCACTATCCATCTCTTCTTTGGCTTTGGCGGTATGGTTGTTCCAAAACAGAGCAATTGAGTACAAAAGTCGACACTGAACCTGGACTGGATCTGAGGAAGGGTGCTTTGAGATGAGGTTCTCGATTTCGTTCTGGAGAGTGCTGGACCATTCGTGGGTGTCGTAAAGGCTTCCTATCAACTGCATGATAGGTACTATAGTGGCAAAGTTGTACGATGATGTTGAAGAGCCTTCGCAAACCTTGATTAAGTGGTGCTGAGGTAGGGTGAAGGGATGCAAGACGTGAAAGTTTTTATAGTAAGAAAAGACCAAAGGGTCCTCCGCCAAAGCACTCTGCGTCGGAGGGTTGACTTGCACTCCTAACCTACTTGTCTCCCCAAGAAGGTTTCCATCGCTCAACCTGATATCCGGACAATTGATGAAATCAACATCAAACTCTGGGATAGTCGCATCCGTCGATACCTGCGCCGTTTCATTATTGACTTCACAATCGCTCTTCTTTGCCAGACGCTTTCGCCTCTCTGAAAGAGCTGCACGATCGAGACCGCCTCTGCGCGATGTAGTGTACTGACACTGCTTCTGCAAAGTTGAGCATCTTGTACAGTGTGGCTGCTTCGCATCGCACTTGACATGCTTGGATCGGCACTGGAGACACGCTAGAGAAGAGCGCGTGTGTGGCCTGGTTGGTGCGGATGTATGCTCAAGCTCACTCATGTTGAAGCATCGATTTGATATGGTCAAAAAGCTTCTTGGTCATGGGTGATTGAGTTCAAGCAGTGAGGATCGGGGTAATCGGGTATCCGTCCGTGTAACCGGACTTTCGGACACTAAAATCTTATGTCAGCTTTCGGGTTTCGGATATAACACGGACATTATGCCCAAGTCTCGGTCATCTTCTATGCAATCTTTGATTATGAACATTAAGACCACCTTAAAGTCACCCACAACATAGTATCAGTGTGTAATTGTATATAAATACAGGGCCTAATGACCAGAGGCACTGCAGTTGATAAACCTCTCTAAGGGTCAGGGGAACACCGTCTTCCAAGACTCATATAATTTTTCTCCTCATATTCTTCACACTCAAACATCCAGCGCGTCGCTTTGTACTTTCTGATCCTATCCTTCTCGTCTCTCAAAGAATGGCATATTCCATCCCCATTGAAATTGCAGCTGCATCGGCCTTGACTGCATTCTCGGTCCATAGAGGGACGCGATTGCGCTTTAACCAACAAACCAGGCTTTTCGCCGTACTTGTCTGACACCCGTTGGACTAGATCCTCTTCTCCTTTCTCAGGCGGCAGATCCACCCAAGCCGACCTGTTGGCCTCGTCGGGTTTATACCAGATCGCTTGGAACACCATGTCGTATAAATCCCCCATCCGAAGACCCTCAGGGAATGAGAGTAGTCTCCATTCCTTGTCCTCATTGACCACTGACACATAACCAATTGACATGATCGGTGGTTGGGTAACCAACATTTTCCTCCACGTTGCACCGCAGCGTACAAAGGCTTTATGGATCTTGCGGCCGTTTTTCATATTGGCAACGCTCATCTCGGGTACCTTCAAGGCGCCGGGATAAAGTGCACGACCCCAATACCGATACGTCTTCTTCTGTGTTAAAATTGTCTCGAAGTGTCTTAGCAGGAGTGGGTTTATGACACGACCCTGCTCTTTGTCGGTGGAAGGCCAAGGTTTGAGATAGAGGTTCTGCTGCAGTAAAGTCGATGTCGAGATCATTTCGTGCCAACGTTTGCAGACAAGTTGAGCGTGTATTAACGTTGATATGTCCATGAATGAACAAATGCAATAAAGCAGCTCATGAGTTTCTAGTACCTGGTGGGTAAAGACTCTTGATACCGACGCGGGAATGGATGATCGGTGTTTGACACGTTTTCGTCCCATCTTGAGTTCGTGAATTGGATGATGAACTATGCGACAGTATTCAGAGCAGTGATTTTAGATACTATGATTATGATGACAACAGGCAGCCGTTATATCTAAGCCAGTCAGCAGTAGAATACGTCTCGTTCTTGCCCGACGCGTGACTCACGCCGTGATTCTTGCTTTGCCTGGTGCCAAGCTCAATATGGAGACAATTTTCAATGGATATGTATTAGGCGAGCTGTGCCACTTGATGAACCAACAACTCGACGATGTTCACCAATCAGCTACATTTGTGTCGTATGATGACCTTGTACACCTAATTGATGAGTCAAATCAACATTTCACTAACCCAACTCTACATCTCGACCCCATTCAAAGATAATCGAAAAAGCATGGAGTTCTTGATCTCGTCCTCTCGAGCCATGAGTTCCTGCACATCCCAGTTTGCCCAAACAAATTTGCCTTTGAGGAACTCCGCTTCCTTCGAAGCAAGCCAAACCATGAAATGAGCAGGTAATTCCACTAAAGAAAGTTAACCTTTGTCAAAGTCTTCCCAAGAAAGAAGGGTTACCTGTATCGAAGCCAATACTGATGTCTGGATTGATTCCAGTTGCGATAATGCCTGGCTGGAAGCTTACAACATGGAGGGTCGGGTTCTCAAATGCAACGTAGTCGAACAACTTAATTGCCGCTGCTTTTGCAGCCGCATAGGCAAAGTCTCCCGTGACTTGGTCATTTGGTTGCCAATGACCAATCCCGGAGCTTGTGTTGAAGAGTTTAGCTCCTGGTGCTGCGAGTGGAAGAAATGCCTGTATCGAATTGAAGGCGCCTAGAACATTGATCATGAGACTTCGAAGAAGTTCTTCCTCAGGATAGCCAACTACAGGACCATAAACTGGAAGGATGCCAGCGTTGGCAACAAATATGTCAATCTTGCCTGTCTTCTCAACTATGTTCTTTAGAGCTTTGACAACTGATTCACGCTTGGTAGTATCTGCGACTTCGAAGAAGACAGCAGTTGATGGATTGGCGGCTTTGATTGCCGCTGCTGCTGTTTCGAGACGGTTGAGAGTCCTTCCGAGTATAGCGACGGACTTGGCGTTCGCTTGAGCAAAAGCAACACTGATGGCTTGGCCAATTCCGTGACCGCCACCCGTGATGACAACGTTCTTTCCCGAAGCTGAAAGCTCAGGTCTGGTAGGGGAGATGAAAGGGTACGGTTCATTGTGCCAGGTTTTGGTGAAGGATACCAAATTGGAGAGAGGAAGAGGTGCCATAGTGAAACTGAAGAAATGCACCCTAGTTGAAAACGGTTGATATGAGGTTAGAAGTCAATTCGAAACGCAAGTGAATTTACTGCCGTTTTATATAACAACATGATATGTAGTTTCACCTCCCTTTGTAAGCTTCATCTAACGCTTGTCTTCCGCGGAAGCTTGGCACTACCAGAGTGCGTTGGAATGAACCCATTCGCAGTTGGTTTCACTACTACGGTAATCGAGGCTTGGCATTATTAAGCAGTCTTCCGCGGAAGATCAAGTCGGTTTTCAGGACAAAAACGATTGCACGATGACATATTCGGGTGATCAATAAAATGACAAAAATCTTTCGTGACGTTATCCAGAATTATACTTAACGATCGAAAGAATTGTCTTGGCGATATGGCGCAAAAAGTGAAAGCAACACCTGAACATGCTGACATGTAGCATGGAAGGCACGAATACATCGATGAACGAAGTTTGGCCACCTCCCGTTAGCAACTCTCAGGCTACCAAGCCTTCATCGAGGATTTGCAGTGGTCAGAAGAGTATTGGTGGTTGCCATCTAACATGGAACTGTAGGACGATGGTAGCTTCGACTTCCTGAGCTATAGCAAGACGGCTCGAGTATCAGTAACTGTGGAGAAATCCCGCGTTGGGGTTAAAATTTATTTCATATATCAGGCGGCGGGGACCAAGAGGCTGGGAATGCCTACGTCTGGCAGGCAGTGAGGCGAAAACGGATAAGCCGAACTCAATCGAGGAGGGCTACGGGTTCACGATAAGTCGAGATTCTGGCGGATCTACCTAAATGCTGGTGGATGAGTGATTTGTTTTGGTGTTTCTCAGTCGAGCTATGGACGAACATACAGATATATAGGGTTAGCAAATATTCGAGGTTGTGCCGGATAGAATATTCCCATGGTTGTACGGTCATTCTCATGCAAGTCTTCTAGAGGCAACAGGGCTTAGTCCATCCATAGCTACTTGTGTGGCACATAGGCTTATATATAGTAGGATGGATATGTTACATCCTTATTCCAAGTTCTTAGTTACGCCGCTTACTTGTCGTTACACTTGATTGCAAAGATTGCTTACTGAATTCTCATTTTCTCAGGTTTTCCATGTTCCAATGCGAAAGTAAGCAGCCACCAACAATGGTCATGCGCAGGGAAGCGACATGCCTGGCCATTTATTCTCATACAAGTGCAAAGCTTGTTTCTGATGACTGGTCACCTTTTGCAGCACGTAACATGGCAATGTCTCATCCGCATGTGTGTGGCTGTCGAAAATGAGGTCATTGTGCATTGCTATCTACGACAACCTATTAATTCATTGAACGTGGTCAGCCACTACGCCGACAGACAAGCCACTGCAACGCTGTAGCAGATCCATCAGAGAGAAGTTCGGAAGGCTGAGAAAGAAGTAGTAATTGTTTTCAGGATAGGTGATCCTCACTAACAGCAAAACAGTTCTGCTTGAAGCTGTTCCTTTATGCGGCTTACTGGCGTAGATGCGTCATCGCATCCTTGACCTTCGAGATTCGATGGATAGTGTATGCAGATAAGCCTTGTCGACCAAGCGCATAGTTCCATGCAGAAAATTAGCCTAAAAAAAAACCTGCATCGTCTTTCTCGATATAGAAACATCCAATTCATTGCGGTCTAGATAGATTACGAATGCATTGTGTTGCATATCGCGACAATTGATCACGATGTAGAAAACCTACCCGGTACCTTTGTCGGTAAAACAACAACAGCAGCGAGCTGGAGAAATTGAACTCGTCACCGTGCACGACCCGATGAAAAGCTTGAACGGATTGTGTCAATGTCGATCACGGGACTTGTCGACCAGAAAGAAAGAAGCCTCAGCGGTCCAGCCAGCAAACACTAAACTAACCATGGATAACTGCCAAGCTATGTCCTCGGCAAACCCGACCACCCCATTGTTTTGTTGGCAGATTAATCCTTTGTCAGAAAAGTGTCGCGTGCCCATCAGCCTTTCAAGGAAAGAAATGGCTTGGCTTTGGCTGCCACTACTACTCTACAAGGCTGGTTTGGCTGTCTTTGCATCCATTCAGAGAGGTTGGCAATCAGCAATAAATGAAGGATCGTCAAACATGACAAGGAACAGTCTTGGTGATCGCGTATCTCAATTAATCACGGCACTTCTACGGCACTGCTTCTTGTATCGCGCAGACCGTGATTTGACAGACATATAAAATACGATAGAGCCATTGAAGCTTTACGAGAGTTAAAACGGTAGGACGATCTCGTATTCTCGGAAATGACACTGGAATATGTTCTGATGCTGCGGTTACTCGTGCCGGACCCTCACGATGCCCCCTTCAGGAATGGGAAGTTGACCGAAATAGGAGAAAGAAGCCTCGGGGACCCGCCCGTCAATGCAGTATGTGCAGATGAACTGCCGCCGTTGGAAAGGCGCTTCGCCACGAAAACATAGACAACCCTGCACCGACTCGCAGAAGGACGCTAGAAGAGCTTTCTCCGCTATTAACGTGACATTGAGCTCCCACCGAGTCAGCCCTGGGGGCAGGCATATACGGGTTGACCAGTGGTAGCATGTACAGGGGGTGTTTGATCCTTTGGGATCCGCGAGAAAAGGGATTTGTTGGTTGGTCACAGCGGATTGAGGAGGATTAAAAAGATGAAACTGAGTGTCCTGCTGATGCAGTCGTTATTGGTTGTTGGTTCGGCCGATCCCGCAAGCCACGGGTCGCAGAATGATTGATGACGGGGAATTAAAGCCGAACCGATGGAAGGATGGAAGATTGATGATTTATGCTTGCACGGAAACAGTAAGTTTCCATTTTTCTAACCGCGTTACAGAGTACAGTATGTATGATACTGAACAAAGGTCGATCATGATCCCCATGACGAGATTGAACCGACCAGGTAGGATAATTATCCTCACTCGGCCCCCCCACTTAAGCCAGGTGCAGATGTACTGTAGTGGCGGTGCATCCATCCAAGTGGACATGGAACCGCTTCCATGTCGATAGCTTCAACTAACTAATTGAGTTCCTGTCACCCGGTAATTACCACAAAAAGCTCTCTTATCCACCCAGATTGATAGTCTCATCGATGGTCGACAGTCAGCTCACCTCGAGTCAATAGTCAATGGATCTCACGAATCTGGATGCTTGGGTGATGGACTGTGGCGTACAGTAGTAGAGAATTGGAAACACCGCAATTTAGAACAAGAATTAACTCTGTGTTCGTGACTGCCGATCAGCCGAAATACGGACAACAATGCAGAAAGGAGAATGGTTGGGGAAACGACCTAACAAACAAGACGCCATGTTCTCCTACTAAACGTACCTACCGTACTCAAATATTCAATTCAACCGGTGTGAAGAGTCTGCCAACAGCCAGCACAACACACTGCACCCCCTCTCTTGACTCTCAAATCTGACAGATGGACAGAGGTTATTCACAGGGTTACTAGCCACGTTGCGTCCCGTCGTTACTGTAGCCTGCTCGTAGGCACTGTAAAAAAAGGTCGTCGCCCCACTAAGAAAGAAAGGGCCCTTTTGTTCCATCTGTCTTGTACGTACCCACCTACCTATCCGCCATACCCTGTTAAAACCCAAGCCCCTAATAATTTTGCGAGAGCTACACGGGCCTCTAACCCCTGGATACACGCGACCCCTTTCTTATTTGGCCCTCGCAATTACCCCACATTCTCCCATTCATTGGCAAGGAAAGTGCGAAAACCAAGAGTCTAGCCCAGTCGAGACCAATTGCAGCGCAGCGCCCATAAACAGATTTGTGTCGCGAGACCATCAGTCAGTGTCAGTGTCAGTGCCAGCGCCAGTTAGCCATTTCTAGCGCCAGTCCAACACCTAATGCCACAGGCAGGTACAGCTGAAGTTAGTGTGGCCTTGTAGCTTACCTTAATCGGCATCACTCCATTTCGTTTTTCTATTTTGATTCCTTCATTTTCTCTCGTCGCCTCCCCTCCTCCCCTTCCCTTCCTTCTTTTTATCCAGTCTGTACTGTTAATCATTGTCGCAACTTCCCTCCTTTTTCTTTTCTTCTTCAACACTTCCGCGAGAGCGAGCGAGCGGCCTGATTTTCCCCATAAGGTTCTGCTTTGCCTCCCGTTCCCCTCTGCTTCTGCCAATCTCTTCAACATATTGGTTTCGAAGCTGGGGCACCTTTCGTTTTCCTCACCCACGATCTGGACCTCGAGTCCTCCTCGACATACGCCGGCAAAATGTGGTTCCTCTTCTCGGTTTCCTACGTCTTCGGCGTCTTCTTCATCTCGATTCTCAGCAGCAAGCTACTACATCTCTGGACGCATTTCTTCACCGTTCCCGCCTCATCATTCTTTCTCTACCTGCCGACCTTCTTCCTCTTCGATCTTTTGACTTTATGCATTGGCCGTATCCTCTTGGCTCAATCCAAGACACCGTGGGCTTGGATCAGCTGCTTTATTGGTAGCATAGCCACGTACGTTTTTTTTTCTCTTTCTTTCATCCCGCCCTTTGGTTGGCGCAATCTGCGACACGCTTGCATGCAGATCTTTGGCGCCCAAGCAAAACAACAAACTGACATCTCTTTTCGTTCTGCAGACTAATCTCCCTCGGCGGCTCATCCTCGCAGCTTGGATTCTTTGCTAAGACCGGAGGAGAGCTCGATTGGCGCGATGCAGGAGCCTACACTACCAGTAAGGAGGGTCTTAAGGTGCTTTTCAGTGGCAGCGAGGCCGTGATAGCCTGCGGAATTGTTCTGCTCATCATCGCGATGCCTATTCATGGCTTTGTCTACCGCGCATTCGGTGCCTTTCTGAGCGCAATTGGCGACAACATTCTCTCAGGTTCGTGGCGGCTCGATTTCGTGATTATGGTCCGCCCTGCTAATCCCTGTTCTATCCCTTAGTCTACGCCTATTTCCGAAGCTTTCGCATGCGAATTCCCGGTATGCAGCGTGGCAAGTACTCTGCCCTCAAGAATGCCGACAACGATCTTGAATCGACCGATACGTACTCGATGGACGAGGATTATCGATCCAGCACTGATAACTCCTTCCGCCATGGCAAGAACGAACCGAGGGGAATTATCGCTCGCTTCGTCTCGCGCATCCCCTACTTCTCGTGGCTGTGGAAGACTGCTGTTGTTCTTTTCCTTGGTCTTACCCTTATCCTCCGACCTGCCAAGCCGTACGACTTCTTGTCCATTACCCTGCCTGTGTCCATGCTTGACATGTTCGCGCACGAAGAACCCGATTTCTGCGATGGCAAGCGCGTTCTTATCGAAAACGATTTCCCATTTCCCGAGCTTATAAACAAGAAGACATGGAAGAAACCCGAGGGCGACTACTTCAAGGGCTGGGCACCGCTGGTCGACAAGAACATGAGCCCTTTAGGCGAAGCGTACCGAAAGCAAAAGGTTGACTGGCTTCCTGACAGCGACGTTTCATTGCCCCGTGGTTTCTTCCGATTCGACCCCAAGCGCTTCACGGACGGCTACCACGGTTCGCTTGCTAAGCCTATTCCCAAGCCTCCCAAGCCTACCGAAAAGCCTGATGGCAAGCCTGATGGGAAGCCTGGTCCCAAGCCTGGTGCACCCTCCATGGACCAGTGCCCTACCGTCACTCTCCAGGAGAAGGATCCCTATTACAATCCCGTCGCCGACCCTCTGAAGATCACCAATCTCGACAACGACCTTCTCCCGACTCTGAAGGAAGCACTCGGCAATGGCAATGTCAAAATCAAGCACGTCGTCTTTATCCTTATGGAGAGTTTGCGACAGGACTTCTGGCCTCTTCAGCAGGGCTCCCACACTCACAGCCTGATCATGGACCTCAACAAGAGCGACCAGGAGAAGGAGGAGGCCAACGAGAGGTTGTCATGGATGATGCCTCACATCGAGAAGATCACCGGTGTGAAGCAAGGGTTTACCGACAAGGACGGCAGGCCCTATGCCGCTCCTAACTATACATGGCATGACCAGGCCGAGGAGGGCTTCGGTGGTATCAATGTCGCTACTGCTTACACTGCCGCTACCATGTCCACCAAGAGCTACTGCGCCAACCACTGTGGTGCCTACCCCATGCCCGTTGAGAAATTCGCCGAAGCCGATACCGACAGCTACCAGCCTTGCATTCCTCAGATCTTGAGCATGTTGAACAAGGTCAAGAAAAACGTCTCCAGCTCCAACGATGATTACCGTGATCTGCAGTGGAAGACTGCTCTCTTCGAAGCCGAGATTGAGGAGTACGATCGTCAAGAGAAGTTCGATGCCAAGCTTGGCTTTGAGCATATCATCACCAAGAAGCAACTCGAGAATGACTGGCGATACAATGCGTCCGACGTCCTCTACCACAAGATCAACTACTTCGCCTACCCCGAACCCATCCTTATGCCTTACCTGGAAGAGTTCATCACCAACACCACGGCCAACAATCAGCGCATGTGGTTGTCGCATTTCACCAGTACCACCCACCATGCCTGGGGTCTGCCTAAGGGCTATCCTTACCTCGACTACGTGTCGCACACCGGCATGAACAAGATGCACGACAACTTCAACAGGTACATGAACACCCTGCGATACCACGACGGCTGGATGGCTCGCTTGATGAACCTCCTTGACGACAAGGGTATTGCCAACGAGACTCTTGTTGTCTTCGCTGGTGACCACGGCCACTCCTTCAAGGATGACGCTGGTAAGGAGGGTACATACGAGAACCAGTTCATCTCCAACTACCGTGTCGGCCTGACCTTCCGACACCCCCACCTTCCTCGAGTCCAATACGACGCCAATACTACCACCATCTCCATCCTTCCCACCATCCTCGATCTTCTCATCAACAGTGGCTCCCTCAACGAGAAGGACTCCCACATCGCCTCTAATCTCGTACAAGATTACGAGGGCCAGTCCCTCATCCGACCCTACAAGAAGTCTGATGGCGACCGACGCGCCTGGGCTTTCTCTGTCGTCAACTCTGGCGCTGGTATGCTTGGTGTTACATCCGCCGATGTCAACTGGCGTCTGGTCATCCCGCTGAACAAGGTCATCGAATACCGTATCACCGATGCCGTCAACGACCCCATGGAGCTGAAGCCAGTATCAGCATGGTCACCAGAAGAGCTCGTCGTAGCCGCCCAATCCAGCCTCGGTGACGAGGCAGCGCAGTGGGTTGCGGAAGCCATACCAATCGCGCAGTGGTGGGTCAAGGAACGCCAACGACTCTGGCGCCATGGTCTGTCATCATAGACGTTCGACATCATTTTTATATCTCTCTTGCATTATCCGGCGTTTTCGGGGCTCTATTTGCTCAAATCTCATCTAGTGTGAGTTTATCATACAAATGCATTTGTTATACAACATCATCGTCATTACAAGCATGAACGACAAACCCGTGCCCCAACTCCGACAATTTGTCCCCGGATGGATGAAACTTGTGAGGGTTGGCAGTGGTTTTGTATAGGATCTTGGCAAACAGCGATAATAATATCTTGACATTTTCTCGACATTTTTTCTTGTAAAAAAGAGTGTGACGAACTGGGTTGGGTGGCTGCCATGCGAAATAGACCGGAATGAAACGATGTATTCCACACTTCTTTTATAGTTTTCATCATTATTGCTATCAAACTTGGAGTTTATTGGGGGAAAAGAGGAGAAAGACTTGTCTCACGGTCACTACGTCATTGTTTTGGGCATTCTTCTTTTTTTCACTCACTTTACTTCTTGTCCATAGCGTTTAGAGGGATCTTGTTTACACATAAATGCATACAATACTTCAAACATCTTAATGATTAACTATGCTTGAGTGACTCTTGAGACTTCCTTTGTTAAAGCGTTGCCCTGCCCATTGCGGTTGCTGAGGACGACGTTTTCGCAAGGTCGTCTTGACTTGGGTAGGGGTCGTGCGTGGGACAGGTGTAACATGTAACGCCACTGTGACACGAAAATGAGGCTGTTTACCGAGACCTCAAAACTTTCGGAGTCTCAAGCGCGATATTCGCTTTGACAGTGACAGTCTCTTGTGGTTGAGATGGCACAGACTCCAACATATCCTGATCTTGTGTCTTGACCTTTTGCCATTTGAGGCATGTATAACTGTAATTTTGAGAGTACCGACCATCTACCTGAGACGGGAACTTGAGACGGCCCAAAATATGCTTTGAGCCACCAACAGAGTTTCCCTAATAATAGGCAGCACGCTTATCGAAACCGTTTCGATTCAACGAATCACATCCTTGTCCTGGTGTAGACGACCGCACGTCAATAAAAGGAAGACCCAAGCAAGATGATGAGGTGAGGTTCAGACAAGCTTTCCGCTGTCAGAAATATTTTGACTTGGCATTCTTGGCATAAACGTGTTGTGATTGATTGGATGTGAGCGCAAGATTGCTTATCTCGATGTAAGCATGTTATCTGAGGTGGTGTTGTAGATGCTGGCGTAGGGATTGTAAGTTGTTCCTGCGGCGTAGCATCTTTCGGGTACCAGATCATGGTCATGTGATCTTGGCATGCAGCTTGATCATCAGATCATTGTCCAAATCTGACTTTCTGGCTCAAGCTCTTTTGAGGTAGTACCATCCTGTCGTTAGTATAAGAGAATGAAGTCGTGTGGTGGCAAACGGTTGCGTGTTTAAAGGTCAGCAGGGATATTTGGACCGTTATCAACCGTAGAAGGCCTCGACTTAGTTAAATACTCAATTGATTTATTAAGTATCATTCTGGCATGTACATCTTGCATCCAACAAATGAACGTGTTCGCTGTCTCTCTACAGACATTATCTCGCCAAAAGCTCCTCTCTGTGTTTCCCAACCCACTCCACAAAAGTCGTGGGCTCTTTCCCAGTGTATTTCTTAAAACTTGCCGATGCCGTCTTATACTCCTGAGGGTTATACAGCCCAGTCGGATCGTGCGCAAGATCAGTCAAGCGATCCACGCTGGACTTGATCATAGGCTCGGGGAAACCCCTGGCTCTGAGTTTTTCTATTTGTTTCTCGCTACTGATCTCCTTGATGACAATGTCCTTGCCAAGACCCTCGCTGACAATCCCCCACGCCTTACGTTGAGGAAGCAGCTCTGGTCCGCATTGGGAGATGACCATCGACCCCGAAGGAGGTGCCGACTCGATGATTCGTGCACCAGCTAAAGCCCCAACGTCTTCCGGAGCGAGATAGTCGAAAGGCGCGTCGGGATGGGCTATCTCAAGTTCACCCTGCTTGACTTCCTCCCAGTCTTCGAGAAACTGAATGTTACTCGAGAAATACGCCGGTCGAATAACAGTGTAGGCCAGGCCGCTCTCGGCGAGTGCAAGTTCAGCTTTTCCATGCACGACGGCCAAAATCTCCTCCGCCTCCGGAGATTTCTTCGCACCTCCATTCTCCGTCACACAAAACGAGGAAAGAAGAACGACATGCTCAACACCAGCTCGCTTCATCGCCTTGTAGGTTTCTAGCAGACCATCTTCTGCCTCGAACAAGATATATGAGAATGCCACGGTTGCACCTGATTCGGCAACGGCACGCTCGACTGACTTGGGGTCTGAGAGATCTGCTTTTACGCGGGTAAAACCTAGGTCTTTTTCGGTCTCTGAGGTAAGACCAGGAATGGGCTTTTCGGTGTTGCGCATTGCGAGAGTTACTTTAGCACCACGGGATTGGGCTTCGAGGGCGGCGGCACGGCCAACTGCGCCTGTTGCGCCGAAGATGATGGCTTTTGTGGGAGACATGACGATGGTTGTACCTAATAAAAATTGGAAACAGTGTTATTGATAAGCTTGGAAAGAGAGAGATTGGATATCCGTTCACCTTAATATATCATCGATATATTCTCATCGAGACCAGTCTCGGCATCGGGCTTTTGGGAGTATATCTCGGTGTTCCAGTTTGTCCGATAATAAGGTTGGTCCCGACTAACCGCCTCAACGGGTGGATCGGCACCTAATGTCTGGTTGTCATAGCTCGAATAACGAAACAATCTATGAACCAATAGATTACTGAGATGTTTGGAGTGTTCGGACAACGAAAACTGTCCGGCCGGGAAAATTGAGGGCGAAAAGGGCGAGTTTTGTGGATCATCTACGTAATGCATCTTTGTTCTTGACGCGAGTATCAATTAAAAAACTGAAGCTAAAAATGCAATTCAAGGGAAATGATAGCAATTAATATTTCCTGTATAATTGCTTTCGTGGTCTTTCTTTCGATACCTGAAGCCGTAAGCAGATTATGTATGTATCGAAAGGCACATTAGCATGTCTAAGTATATTACAGAAGAGATCGAGCAATAGAATGGTTAATAAACAGTATAATATGGTTCTTCTGTGAACCGAGCAGTTGGAATTGATAACTTCTACTTTTCGTTCTTCGTAATGATATAATTGTGGTGCTTTATGCACCTCTTTTTGCACATAACTCCTGGTCATCCCGATATGAACTCTTCTATGTATGGTTCTCGATATTGCACAAAAGGACCTGTGTGAATTACACTTTGCCGCGTGGTGACCCCAAGATACTCAGTGTTTTATAGTGAAAACGCCATCTTTAACCTCAAGAGCCGCCCCATCAAGTTCGAACGTTCTATGTTCAGCACTGTATATTTCCCATCAACAGTGGTCCTTAAAAAGCCGATTACTATCTCGTCTCTGCAGAGATTATTACCTCACTACCACCAGATGCTCTTGTTCCGTTGGAAATACTGATCTTGCCAATACTTCGCACCTGTCCCTGAAGCTGCGGCCATGCCCGTATCGTCCTCATCTGATGTCCTGAATGCGACAGTTGTGGCAATGGACCCGGATGATTACCTCCATATAAGTGGTGGGTTGGCCATGAGGATAGGACTTGTGATCAACGAACACGAGAAGACGAAAGCATGATATAACTGTAGTTGTTGGATGATCGTCTGGAGGAAAAGTGAGGGCGGGGAGGTTACAAGATGTGGTGGTGGCCGGAATCCATGTTTATTGCTAGCAGAGCCCAAAGCAGTATGCTTGACGTCTTAGCTGAGTCTGACAGAGCCGAAGAGGGTTCATCGGCAGTCTTGCTTGTGGAGATACAAGAGAATTGGGGGACGGGCGATCAGTTGTAGAAGTGGGGTTCTTGGATTCTAATGAGAAGATCAGATCATGTAGTAAACATCAACGCAGAATAACATACATACTATATTGGAACACCTTCAACTTGATTACAAATCCCTCTTGGCGTCAAGTTATTGGGCTATAATATTGCTGCCTAGCGATGGTATCATCTGATGGTGGTTTTGTTATGTCGCAGCCTGGAGGACACCAATCTTCCAGCTGCGACTGTCCTGAAAAGTGCATGATTTGCAGCAAAGAACATTTCTTATGCAATATTGCAGCTGTGCTTTTCCAATCCCCTCGCACATTGGAGGTATCGGTTAAGGATGTCCAAGCACTATCGTGTACCAGATGCCAATTACCCCACGGCCTGATTTTCCAATCCTGACCTGTGGCGGCTGGATGCATGTCAGATTCTGTTTCCCCTCTTTCAGACCAACGAGACACTGATAGTACGCCTAAGGCGTTCTGAGAGCGGTGGTCCTAGATGAGATTCTCCAAGTATTTATAGGCGGCAACGGCCCTCGGAGCGTCAGTTTCACATTAACAAGAGGCCCGATTCTCCCGCTCATTACACTTATATGTCTGGACAATCCGCAGCCAGTACAGAGAATATGAGTAACCAGCCCGCAGTTCGCGCAAACGATTTCTGGACTCGTAGTTCAGACTGCTTGGATATTGACCTGTGAGTGGCTCCATTCAGCCTCGGGGGCGGCGACTGACACAAAGACAGTGATTCAGACGACGACATTGAAAAGCTTCTCGAACAGCTTACGAAAGAGCGTCTGTGGAACAAAACGAAAATAAGACTAATTAATGCAACCCATGACAATACGTCTGGGAAGCTAAGTAAGTTGTCCTCCATTTGCAACTTTCACCAGTGTAGGGCTAACCAGGTTAAAGATGTAGGCGATCTCTTGCTGGACGAAAAGAAAGTGATCAATCTCCGGTCCTTACCAGAGGATAGCAAAGATTGCTTCGAGCTTTTGTACGTAAAAAATAAGCGTCGTTCTGGATATATCCTAACTGGAGTGTTTTGTATTGCAGCTTCATACCCAAACACCTCAACGACGCTGCAGAGCAGAAGAAGCTTCCAGCAGAGCAAGAAAACAAGCTTCGCATAAACCCTAAAGCATTAAAGCATTTAATCTTGACTTACCAGATGCCTTGGTCGTATGTAACTGCTATTGCGCGAGGAGGTCAGTTCTACGGAACTGCGTTCCGCAGACAGTCTCATTATATCTGGGATTATTGGTGTCTTCTACAAGTCCGGATTTCCCACAAATGCAAACTGGTTACAGGTAGACACGTGAGCAACCAGATGGACTCATTCAACTACATCCACCTAGATGGTGTGAAGAAGGATATCTGGCCATCGAAGATAGGTCTGTATGTCCAACGTAACAACAAGACTGGGAAATCAAGCGTTATCTGTTTCAGTCTTCTGAGACCACAAAACAAGCGCAAAGTTGAGGGTTGTTTGCGTCAGCTTAAGCAATGCTTGACACAAAGATCTAGAGAAGATTTGCAATCAAGCCCTTGCTTTGTCCTACTTATATTCATTGCCCATTCTTTGCGATGGTGGAATACGACGTTACAGTGTTTTAATTCGGAGCTGAGAAGACAGGTGAGTCCCTTTACTATTACTCTGTATGAAGCGGAAAACTAACCTGCACTCAGGAGACGGAGATTCAAATGTCGATCACAATTGGGCTGGCAGCGCTGATCGATATGAGCAAAGGCCTCAACGTCAAGTTACACACTATGGCGATACATCTACATCATTCTAAGATGGAGCTGAATAGGATAGGAGTGATTCTTTCAGATCTTCGCACTCATAGGAAGGACATGACACGTACCCCGACAGCCGACGGAGATAGCAAAGCGTTTTTGTCGACCTTGGACCAAGAGGCGCAAAAAATAGATCAGCTCGCGTCTCAGTTGGCCGCTACGTGCAGTTCCTGTGATCAGATAGAAAAGGAGGTTCAAATTCTCCTGACTCTGGTGGGTTCAGACGAAACAGCGAACTATCGAAATCAATAACTGACGCCTATCAGGTCTCCAACCAAATACAAATTGGTACCAGCCGAACACCACAGGCTATCCAGTATGCTTCACCAAGGGAGTCAATAGTAGGTCGTGAGCTGGTGATACTGTCGCGTCTTTTCGCCAAGAGTATGAATAGGGAAAGCATCGCTACAAAGACGGTGAGTGAGACGGAAAGCTTATGCTAAGTTTCACACCCACCAAGCTGAACTATTATTGTAGGTTGCCATCATGACGATAATATTCCTACCTGGAGCAGCCATTGCAGTAAGTTGATTTAGCCAATGCGACGGGGCAAGTACGGTAACCAGTCACAGGTCATTCTCGCGATGCCATTTTTTGCCGAAGGCAAAAATCTTGGAATTGAAGTTCAATTTTCCCTTTGGTTGAGTCTAACAGCGATCTGTATGATGCTCGCATCTTGTGGGTACTGGGCTGCTAGTGGTCGAGAAAGCAGACTCAATCACGATCCTGAGAGGGATTCGGGGTTACGCTCTGTGTCTGTGGGTACGTCTACAGATGAGCATTCCGTTAAGGAAACTTCAACATGAACCTTTTATACTTTGGTAGTTAGTTTAAGATTGAGGTACTATAGTGAAACTCTGTAGCACAAATATGTATTTTCGGAATTGCCACTTGTGAAGATTCTGTTGATGCGCTCTTTAGTTTCAATCTTCATACATGTTCTTCACCACCCTATCTTATGCACAGCTCCGGCATATAAGAAAGTACAGAACTGCAACATAAAGACCGGGACATTGGACACCAAGAAATAGGAGCAAAAATCGACTCGGAGGAACTAGTTGGAAGAACAAGCTCTAGAGGCAAACATCAAGTGGTCAATTACACGACTTCAATGGCCACCCATACCATCAGCAAGATTCGCAGCCTTCCAGACCCTGATCTTCTAACGTGGACATAATCGCGACCTATTTCCATTGCGTAACGCTCCTTCCTCAAAACCTGGTGCGTAAACTGTCAGAACGTGATTTCGATCTTCCAGAATAAAAGAACTGAAAATCGCCGTCGCAACCTTGGAAGTTCTCATCGCAAGTGCTTTCCTTTCCAAATAAACTGGGCCAGAAATCTTCCCGGGTACTCCGAACTTGGTCTTCCGTGTCATGTATATTTTCACCGTTGTCGTCGTAAGGGTGGTGAACGAAATCAGAAGTGTTCGGAGGGCTGGAGTTGGTAAAAGGACCTGTGTCGTAGGGTGTTATAGGACTCAGCGAGGGACAAGCAGCTAGCTCGTCTGGTGAACTTTCATATCCCCGCCTAGGGCTTGTCGTATAGCTCGAGGTCGAGCTGGAACTAGATGATTCACCAATGGGTGGTGGGTTCATCCATAGCGACATACCGTTCTCACCCTCCCAAAAGCTATCCACGAAGTCTTTCTCCTCCGAAGTCAACACGCCTTCATCATAAGCCCGAAGATTTCGAGCTAACACAAAGCTAACCTGGCAACCAGAGTTATACCACAGGATAGGATATTGCCTTTTCGACATTTTCGCTTCGCCATCCCTGTACCCTTTCGCCCAGCACCCATTCAACCCACTACTTCGGTCATAGCAAGGTGGCAGATCACTTTCGTTTTCCAGTAGTCCAAGGTCGACCGGAGCACATGTGTGACAGTCCAGGGGTTGATAGGGTCCCCAAGGGAGAACGCGACATGGATAGATTTTATCGCCATGTTTACATAGATAATTCTTGTTGGGTTCAATCTCAGACGGCCGCAAAAGTCGCTCAGGGTCTGGAGTGAAAGAGAATATCAGTCGAGCTCTTTTCTTGACCGCTGCCCTTTGCGGTCGCTGGCCAGCATTTTGAGGTGCGACGTTTGCCATCGTTGGCGACACATCAGGGCTCGCCTCTCGTGGCGGGGGTGACTGCTCCTGGACAGATGATATGCATACTTGGGCGTTGTGTTCAAGCTTATGTGATGCATCGCAGTCCAAGACTCTGATACCCAACGCCTCGATAGCAGAGTCAAAGTCTCCTTTCAACTTGTGAGATGATTTAGCAGTAATGTGCCTGGCCGCTGCGAGGATAGGTTTTTTGCCTTTTTCAAAACGCTTCCCGTGTTCGTCACACCGGAAAACATAAAATTGCCCACTATTGCGAGGCCTCTCAGTGATTAATTGGTGCTTAAAATCTCGATTAAGCTGTTCAAGAGTTATGGTTCGCCGGCGTTTTGCTTGTCGGGGATTTGGAACGTCGTCGGGACGATTTCGTTTACGGTTATGGACTGCTTCAGACATGGGCGGAGAAGTCGGATCAGATTCAGGAGCTGTGTCGTTTATGACCGATGGATAGCGGTCTGCGGGAGGAAGGCTCGATTGTTCATAATTCGAAGGGCATCCTTCAAGAATTGACCGCATAGCCTCTTGACAGCCTTTCATAAAAGCGTCCATCATCGCCCTCATACGTTCATGGTCGTATTCTGGCTGCTCTTCTTTGATTTTGCGTTTCACATCCACTTTCTCGCTCTCCATCCTTCCCAATTTCTCAACAGCCTCTTTATTCTTCTCATCTCTTTGGGGACGGGTGATAATCTCAGAAGTCATTTTTATCTCTGCAACGAGTTCGCGTCGCCATTTCTCAAGAGAAAAGACTTTGAAGTCGTTGTCTACAATTCGAAGCAATCGGTTTGTGTGCTCATAAAGGGTGCATATGTGGAGATAGAAGTCGAAGAGTGTGCGCCACTCTTTCTCCTTTGCGTCGATCATGGCTGAATCAACTGGGTTCCAGGCAGATAAACATGTGAATAGAGTGACTGAAAGAACAATGGCGCCTAAGTAAATCAGGGCGCAACGGGAAAGGTACTTTACAACAAAGTCCAATATAAAGTGCGGCTTGGCGATTGGGTAAACAAGAAACCTAGGAGAAGGGAGAAGTGTCGATGGATGGGGCAGCGATTAGTCTACATATGGAGAAAGAGCTGGAAATTGAGGCGGCTCGATCATGACGGGACAACCTACGAATTCACTTATCCGAGACAGGAACGAACGCTCCATGTCGACGCGTAAACTGATCACTGGTCGGCTACATGTCGTGTTACATGGCTCCTGCCTAGTCGGCCAATGATGGTACGGTGTTGTTCAACAAAGCAACAAAGAATTGTTGGTGGCTTGCAGAAATCCCTGCAAGGAGCCTCCTGTCTCTTTACTCTTTCCTCTAAGCGATCAGGAGGGGTAAGTCTGGCAGAGGGTAAGGAGGGAAATCTCTGCACAATTGTCATGCATTATTACTACTTCTTAGAGGGCATTATTTCGCGTGTCCGACAGAGCAGAGTATAGTAAACGAGCACACTGCGCAAGCAAGAGGGCAATCCCTGATGAGACTTACAAGAACTGTAGTGCCATATATGCATGGGAGATTAGTGGCTGCAGGGGTAATCAAAGTACCTAAGCGATTTAAAATCCTTATGGGTTTAAGTGTGAGCCGTCAAACGTCGGCATCGGAGGCTTCCCAGCCCACTCACTTTATCGCTCTCTTCGACTGATGTGGAATAGTGCAAACTGCATCTCATCTTATCTTTACCTATCTGTACCTACCCCACAGTAAGCGGGCTTCACTTTGTGCTGCACTAATAATGGTGACTCTTGCTTGTCTTGTATCAACATACCACGTGTACAATTAGGAGCGTAGGCTCAAATATAAAAAGTCCAGAATGTTTTTGCCCTGAGTACAATCAAAGATCCTGCTTTTGCAACAAACCACCATGTCAGCGGAAAACACATCTCTTCATCAGCACCTCTGCGATTTGTACCGCGAATATCGTCAGACAACAGACATTACCGACAAAGCCATTTTCTTTTCCCCTGAATGTCACCAAATATGTCGAACAAATCCAAGCTATGCCGCAAAAGACCGCGGAACTATTATTAAGTACTTGCTTGAAGCAGGCCCCGTGATAGCAGAAATCTATAGAAAAGCAGGCTGGCTCGATGACGAGACACGCGTCAACCCCGGTCCTCCAAGAAGCTTTTACTCCATGCGACAACTTTCTGGGAGTGAAAAAGACGACTTTGGAACCGTTAGAGAACTAAACCCTGCTGGATTCTCATCCGTCGACGAAGTAAGGGCCAAGGCGAAGGAGGAGAAGTGGGCGGGACTGCGAGTTAATATGTGGACGGATGACGGAAATGAGAGGGGACTTTTGGTAAAAGTACATTACTGGTGGCGCATGGAACCTTTAGGTTCAGAGGACGGGACATGGAAACAAATATTCCATGACATCCTGTACTTGGGACCAAAGGATGGCAGCGAAAAAGACGGAGGCGGTGAGGTAGTGGAGGAACTGTAATCACTTCAGGATAGTGCGTTGCATCTGTTCTAATTAACGTACATGATAAGCGAGTGTCTCAGACAAGCGAGTGTCTCAACAAGCATCGATCCACAAGATGTAAATCGTCACAAAAACACAACGAA